>JAQFVV010006238.1:6560610-7160610 GCA_028023455.1 Epiperipatus broadwayi
GTTATGATTTGATATGTGTCAATGTGCTTTGAATCATCATCAGCCATCGCTTCAGTGCTTCTCCACCATTACAAAATTTTGTCAAACCACCTGGGATATTTTATGACACATGCATGATTTTAAAAGTTTGAGTCATTTTAAATGTTTTCCAATTTTTACATTTTGCTATCACATTTTATGATCAAAAAAAAATTAGCACTTAAAAATAATAATGATTATCTAAATTACATACTATGTGAAACACCTTTACCCTGATTAGTGATGGACTTTTATGTAATAATTAGCTATAGTGATCACCATCAATTTGTACCCATTATTTTGATTTACAATTGATTAAAAATAAAACTGCCATTTTTTCAATATGGTGGCCATCTTGGAAAATTGATGATTTTGATGCTAGAAATATATAGTTGCAATATAGAGTTTATTCATTATAAAATATTGAATATTAGATTTTTATTATGGAGATTTAAATGTTATTAATGTATTTTATCTGATTTTAATCCAGTATTCTTGCAAGTGTTTTTATTTGTGAATATACAAAGTGGTAATTACTAAAAAATCATAAAAAAGCCAGATTTATATAATACAATAAGTATTATAAAGTAATTTGATTATGTATAACAACTGTGTATTAATATTAAATGTTAAAATAATGATACGTTAGATAAAATGGATTATGAATTGCTTATGCACAATACTTTTTACTTGTGAAAAAAAGAATATATTCATCATATTTGTATCATCATAATGATAAATTATTTTTAACAAAAAAATGATTTTGTGCATTATGTAATTAATAATCAACTTTATATGATCAAAAATTACTAAACATAAGATAAAAATATTATTTATTTGTTCAATTTAAAATCAATGTTTATAATTTGCCTTTGGTATTTCGGGACTATAATTCTTAAGAATGTTAATTTGCTATGGAAATAAATTCATCAATCATAATTGTGGTCATTGTCATTATTAATTATTTTGAGGAATAAAAAAATGATTTTGGGTATTATCTAGCTAATAATTAACCTTATATGATCAAAGATAACTAAAGACAAGTTAAAAATGCTACTTATTTGCTCCATTTCAAATCAATCAACTCATAATTTGTCTCTAATATTTCAAAGAAATATGCCCCATTGTTAATTAAAACACATCTTTTTATTAGTGGCAGAAAGACAAAGATTTAATAATTTACGGTATTAAGACTCCAGTAATCAACTGTACATTACATTCCTTTATCTGAATTTTTTTATATAATTTCTCTACATTTTATCTAAAATAAGTGAAACACTGTTTTTTTTTTGAGGAAATAAATCATGCCACATTGATTAAAAGTTTTATTAGTTAGACATTACAAAATTTAAAAAAATGTTGACAATAAAACATAACCTGGATCAAAAATAAATTTTTAAAATGAAAGATTGTCTCAATATTTTTTTAAAACTTCAAAATGTACATTGTTGTTAGTTATTTTTATATATATATTAAACAACCTACATACTTCCATATTCTTTTTAAATACCATATAAATAAAGATAACAGTAAAAAATAAATGCCCCCCAAGATGCATTTCATGCTGAACCAGCACTCATCAATTGGCCAGTATTTATGTATAGTAAATTGTTACATTTTTATTTACAACTGTCAAACTCACTCCACTCACAACTTTGACATCATCCACCTTCGAAATACAATAATGATTATTACTAATCATTTACTAAACTAAATATTATCTCTAGCACAGATATAAACTTTAAAAATACAGTTAAAGATTAACATGCCTGTTTTTTTAATCATTGTTGTGTTTATCTGAGGTGGATGGTGTCAAAGTTGTGAGTGAAGTGAGTTTTAAGTTGTAAATAAAAATGGAACAATTTACTATAGATAAATACTCTTGTATATAATAGACATATATATGAAAGATAGTGACCTGGGCCAACTGATGAGTACTGGTTCAGCATAAAAGCACCCTGGGGGTCCGTGTATTTATTGTATATTTATTTATATGGATTTAAAAAGAATAATGAAATATGGAGATTGTTTAATATATCCTATAAAAGATATTACACATGGGAAAGAGAAAGGTGAATAACTCCATGTATCTGTGTGTTTTTAAAAAAATCCAGATATGTTAATCTTTAATTGAGGTTTAAAGTTTATATCTGTGCTACAGATAATCTCTATTTTTAGTAAATGATTAGTAATAATCATTATTGTATTTATCTGAGATGGATGGTCTCAGAGTTGTGAATGGAGTGAGTTTGACAATTGTAAATAAAAATGTAACAATTTTTTTTTTTTGTTTATTCTTTATTTTTAATTTAATAAGTGGTGAATTAGAAAATATTTTCATTCCTGTGAAGAATGCTTTTTTTTTAGTTTTTTAAAAAAAAATTCTAAATGCCAAAAAAGATAATTTTATAGATAGCATTGGTGAGTAACCTTTTTATATTTGTGACTTCCATATTCAGAGTGAAATTTTTACATGATTCATTCATTATATGTTGTTATCATCCTATTAAAAGCATAGAAGGATAAATAATACTAAAAGTCATTTTATCAAATACAAATATATGCGCTTAAATATCTTTCAATACATATGATTTGATATAAGAATTTGAAAAAACTGCATATTAACAAAAATGTATAATCACTTGGTTCTTAGATCTGTAGCAATTACAACTTTTTTGAGTCTGTTTTAGAACATGTGTACATTCAAGAACGTAATACCATGTATCAATGTTAGTAGAATACTAGCATGATGAATAAAACTCTGAAAGTGAAGTAGAGAAATGAGAGCAATATAAATGAAGTATTGTTCATGATGTGTTGTTTATACAAAGTGGATTGGAATATAAGGAAAGTAAGTGTTTAAACATAAACGTGGTCAGACATACGATAATGAGTTGAGCAGGTTTTCATATATTTTTAATAGTGTTTACATTTTTTTTTCAATTAAAAATTTATTATTCAATAGGAACTTCTGAAATTTTTACTGGACTCCAAACGATTTTTCTCTGAGACCCCTTCAACATTTTTAAATTTAAACTTTATTTTTTATTAAAATTTACATAAATGATAAATATATAGGGTATATGAGCACAGACTTTTACATGACCCTACGGCTCCATACTATCTCATAACATTGATACACTTGAACACATATATGTTGAAAAGATAAATAATCACCAATATACATATTTCATGCTAAACCAGCAATCATCAGTTATAAATAATGAATGTAAATAAATGCATTAATTATTAAAGGAAGTCATCATAAATGCTTACTTTATGCAAGACCTTAGATGCATTTTCGGACACCAGTTGCCTTACTAATTAGGGTAAAGTGTGTATGCATTGATTTAAAAATAGCATTATAAAAAGCTTGAAAAGAAAACCGGTGACTTGTCACTTTTTTACTGATACATTATATATATATATATATTAGTTATTTTGCATTAATATGAACATAAAATCAATTTACTCACAAACTTAAGAAGTAGTGTTAACATGTTAAATTTCATTGTTGCCCAAAAAAATTCTAAGCAAAAAACCGAATAAATTGTCCGGAAAACACAAATGTAATAATGAATACTATTGGCATGCACATATCCTAGACTTTTCAGAGTCTTTCTTTTTTAAAAAAATGTTAGACATTTTTATCATGTTTTTGTAGAGTTTACTTTATTTATTTATAACTGTAACACAGACTTATTATTAAAGTATGAAGATTTGCTATCTTAATATTTATATATATGAGCACTTATAGCATATATGTGTAGAGATGGTAATCTGGACCAACTGATGATTGCTGGTTTAGCATGAAATACGTATATTGGTGATTATTTATCTTTTCGACATATATGTGTTCAAGTGTCTCAGTGTTATGAGATAGAGTGGAGAGTGGTGGATTGTGTGAAAGTCTGTGCTCATATACCCTATATTAATTTATTTATGCATATTTTTATTGTCATAAAAAAAAAAAATTTCAAACCCAAAAGTGGAAGTTCTTAAATGAAGTCAATGGACTGTTTCTTTATTTAACGGTTAGAACAATGATGTGCATTTTTTAAATATTTTAACTAGTGTAAATTTGTTTATGCCTCTAAAATTTGATTTTGGTTGCATTATGAGCTAGAAAAATACAGTTAGTAGTGTCAAAAAAAAAAAAACTTTTTACAAGCTAGCTCTACAGCTGGGCCATTTTTACTGCAACTATTGTAAGCTTAATTCTTCTAAATTTTAATGTTTTTCATCCTTCTCCTAGTAGCAATTTAAATTAATAGTTTAACATTTTATTTTATTTTTTTCATGTCATAGCATCGGCCGGGACGCGAACCCACAACCGTCTGCAATCAACTACTAGCTTGCAAGGCGGCCGCGATGACCTCTCGGCTAACAACGCAGCACTATGCAGTATTTCATCCATATCAGGTGAACCTAAAATTAACACCAGCCCCCTCCCCTTCACCGGGAACTTTTAATATTTAAATTAGAAATGAGAGAGAGAGAGAGAGGGGTGGGGTGGGGGATTAAAAATCGTGAAAATAAATAATTACACATATATTGTAAAATGGCATAGTGTTAAGATATATATATAATTTAGATGGAAGATTTCTGCCCTTCCATTCATACACCCATTCTTTTAAAATATGTAGTGACGTCAGTGTGCTGCTTATGCATAACGCATGAGCTGAAGAATAATTAATTCTCTTCCGTCTAAATTGCATATATGTACTATAAATTACAAATAATACGTTTGAAGACTTCAAAAAGAATAAAGTCAAATCAAACTGTAGACATAATTGAATTTTATTCCTTAATTTTATTTCTTTTAAAATGTAACCTGTCAAAAATAATAGGAATTTATTTATCTTAATTTATTCATTTTCCATGAGATAATATTTTTTCATTTGACTGTATAAATGTTAAATTAAAAATTAAACACTAAAAATTATTAAAATTATTTAAAGCTTTGCTAAAACTGTCAAATTTATGATTAAAATATTCACAACTTTATTTCACCCATGAGAAAAGAAATAGTGAAATTTCATTGAAACGTGATATATAAAAACTATAACATCAAATTTTGATATATAATTATAAAAACTTGTAATTTATAGTGTGAAATATTATTTTGATGCAATAAACCGATTAATAAACAAAATGAAATCGACATTGGAAGTGATTGCTTATCAATAACTACAGAAAAAATAGTGATCAAAGTAAATAATTATAAGAGCAGTTTCTTGGGAGGTCAAATGCTATTGTGCCAACCAAGATGACAAGATCATAGTTCTTATCTCCACCATTTATACCACTATGTTAGATTATGAAGAACAATAACAAATAGAAAACAATTTCTGTCTAAAGATTTGTGATAATGGCATTGTAGTAGGAATTGTATTGGACTATTTCTATCATCTAATATTAAATATTGAATGTTTTTATAAAGATTCAAATTTTATTTAAACTCTTCAAGTACATTCAACTGTTAGTAATAGCACATAGGTTAGTATAAACACCATCTATTGAATGATATTAGTGGTATTTTCCTCTCATCTTCAGGTATTGCCTGTCTGAATAGTGACAGAACTAATATGGAAATTGAACAACTTGAATCTTTAGATTCACGAATATAGAATTTAAGGTAACATTCTAATCAACTGAGCTATTTTTTCCAAATAGTGAGATCAGTTGTTTATTGAAATATGATTGAAAGAGCTTAAATTGATCACTATAAAAGAGAAATGTGTGACATATTTGATTGAGAAAATAGAAAAATATTGGATAGAGAGAAGAAAGTACAAAGGAAAAATTCAAAGAAGTTATACACATGATAGTAGCAGGGCATCCCAAAATACAACATAATGTAATAATACATAATGTTTGGAAGCTGTTGATTAATTTTGCTCTTATGAAAAAATGGAAAAATCAGAACCCTCATATATAATTATGTGAAATTTGTATTGGCTATTGCATTTGGCAGAATAGTTCACTTGATTAGTACATTACTTTAAATTCAATATTTATGATTCTAAAGCCCCACATTCATTTCCCATGCATTTTCACTCTCTCCATATATATATATACAAATAAAAAGTTCATTAATTAAAAAACTATTATAACAATAATAAAAATAATAAATGTAACAGTAATCAACTATTATACACAGTCCCTTAATCTGCAGAAGTACTTTTGGTTAATTCCTTAACTCTTCTCTACTACTTTTTTTACAAATTAACAGCAGTTGAGGAGGGTTAAATAATTAACCAAAAGTGCTTATGTAGATTGAAAGACTATGTAATAGTTAATTATTATTATTATTATTATTATTATTATTATTATTATTATTATTATTATTATTATTATTATTATTATTATTATTATTATTATTATTATTATTATTATTATTATTATTATTATTATTATTATTATTATTATTATTATTATTATTATTATTATTATTATTATTATTATTATTATTATTATTATTATTATTATTATTATTATTATTATTATTATTATTATTATTATTATTATTATTATTATTATTATTATTATTATTATTATTATTATTATTATTATTATTGCCATCAGGAAAGAGATTGTTCATAAATCTGTGCTTTTGAATTCTAGATTTTGTGAATCAACATGGTGTGAGGTCTCCCTTGATCATCATAAAAAATTATTATTAGGGAACGTTTATATAAGGCCAGCCTTGTCTTTCTCTGACTTGGATGCTTTACTTTGTACTTTTGAAGAATTTTTGATTAATTATAAAATGAATATTATTATTACTGGAGATTTTAACATTCCTGAGTTATTTAATAATGCTTCTTTTGATATTTCTTCATTATCACACAAAGCATATAGGATGCTGCAATTCTTTAATTTTTTGAATTTGAAACAGCATAATTCCCATTTAAATTCTTATAATCGAATACTTGATTATGTTCTGAGTAACTTACCTGAGATTAAATGTTTTTGTGTTTCATCTCTTAATTTTCCTATAGATTTACATCACCCACCTATTGAATTTTTTGTTAAAATAAATTATTTTAAGTGGCATGTTCCTTTAAATATTAAAAGATGTTATAAAAAGGGGGATTATATGGGTCTGTGTAAGACAATTTCTAATTTTGATTGGAGCCCGTTATATTCCTCAACAGATGCTAATTATAATATGGACTTTTTTAATCAAGTATTTAATGATCTAATTGATTTTTATATACCAAAAAAACGTGACTCTCACAATTTTTATTTCCCTTTTTGGTTCTCAGATAAACTTAAAAAATTATTAGAAGGAAATTGTATCATCATAAGCAGTACATTAAAACACGAAATATACTTTTTTACAATAATTTTATTAATTATAGAAGATTGGTTAAAGCTATTCAGAAAATTGATTTTCAAAACTATATTAAAAATATGGAGCTCAATTTGTCAGATAATCCTAAAGAATTTTGGTCTTTTATTAAAACTTCTGGCATTACCAAAAGAAAATCTCAAATGGATTATAATTCATCTTTATGTGCTGATGACTTTTCAGTTCACTTTTCTGAATTATTTGGTAATTCTCAACTGTCTGGGTTTAATTTGATCAAGGGATGTTTTAATGATAGCATTTCTATCGATTGTTTCAACAATAGTGATATTATATCAGCTGTCAAAGAACTCAAAATACATTCAAGTATAGGTTATGACAATATACCTTCTTTCATTTATAAAGGTTGTGTAGAATATATTGCTGCTCCTTTATGTTATATTCTTAATTGTTCCATTAAAAATTGTATTTTTCCTAACTCTCTAAAACTTGCCAAAGTTATACCTATTTTTAAAAATGGTTCAAAAGATAATGTTAATAATTATAGACCAATTTCTGTGCTTCATACAGTTGCACGCATATTTGAAAGATGTGTTTATAAGAAAATTGTTAATGACATAAATAAGATTTTGGTTCCTGTGCAACATGGTTTTTTACCTGGAAGATCAACTGAAACTAATCTTTTAACAATAACTGATCACATTGCTAATGCCTTTGAGAATCAATGTCGTTTAGATGTTGTTTATTTTGATTTATCCAAGGCATTTGATAAAGTGGATCATTCCAGGTTGCTTTTCAAAATGTATAAATTAGGTTTTTCCTATAATTTGGTTGCATGGTTTGAATCTTTTATTAAGAAGAGAACAGCTTATGTAAAGTTTAAGAATAATTCTTCTAATCCATATTATTGTAATATAGGAGTACCTCAGGGCAGTATCCTTGCACCATTATTGTTTAACATTTATATTGATGATTTGGGAGTGAGTTTAGAATTTTCGCATATTTTATGTTATGCAGATGATTGTAAAATTTTTAGGAATATAAACTCAATTAATGATTGCATATTATTACAAAAAGATATCAATAGTTTTGTGAAATGGTGTAGAGATAATAAAATGGATATTAATATGGATAAGTGTTCAACAGTTTCTTATTCCAAAAAATCTGAAATGATAATTTGTCCTTATTATATTGAAGATCATAATATAAAGTTTGTTGATACTCAGAAAGACCTTGGAATTATTTTTGCAAGCAATGGATCATTTCATCATCATATTGAAAATGTAGTAAATAAGGCTTTTAAAATTATGGGTGCAATTTTAAGGCATGGTAGACAATTTAGTAGTTTTACAAAATATAAATTGTTTCTCTCTTTGGTTTTGCCAATTTTAGAATATGGATCTGTCATTTGGAATCCCAGTTCCAAACGAGATATTATCAAAATTCAATTGGTTTATGACAAATTTTCTAAGTACATTAAATTAAAAGACCATTATCTATCCCTATCCATTAGAAGAAAAATGAGAGATCTTAAAATTTTATATAATCTTGTGAATCAAAAAATTATATTAACTAACAAAATTTCAAATATTGCGTTTAATAATTGTTTACATAAAACACGTACATTTACTTTATTTTATATTAAGGTTTGTCGCTCTAACATATTAAAA
The DNA here is from genome assembly GCA_028023455.1 of Epiperipatus broadwayi. Classification (NCBI taxonomy): domain Eukaryota; kingdom Metazoa; phylum Onychophora; class Udeonychophora; order Euonychophora; family Peripatidae; genus Epiperipatus; species Epiperipatus broadwayi. Next base: position 6,569,614 of record JAQFVV010006238.1, read on the forward strand.
TTTTCACCTTTGCTTCGTTTGCCTAATACCTATAATCATGATTTTATTAATGAAAATATTTTTTCTTTAGACTTTAAAAAATTTGTTACTTATCTTGTAAAAAAGTATGGCATATAATTATATTATTTTCATCATTTTTACTCATTTATGTATATTATTTATGTATATTATTGTATAGTTATTATAGTGCAATTCTGTAATTGGCTTAATGCTGTAGTTTTGTACGGTAAATAAATTGAATTGAATTGAATTGAATTATTATTATTATTATTATTATTATTATTATTATTATTATTATTATTATTATTATTATTATTATTATTATTATTATTATTATTATTATTATTATTATTATTATTATTATTATTATTATTATTATTATTATTATTATTATTATTATTATTATTATTATTATTATTATTATTATTATTATTATTATTATTATTATTATTATTATTATTATTATTATTATTATTATTATTATTATTATTATTATTATTATTATTATTATTATTATTATTATTATTATTATTATTATTATTATGTTTCAAAGAAAAGAACTTTATTGATAACCATAGAGTTACATTTGCTATAAGACACTTCATATACATATATTTACATTGCTAGTGAGTAAACCAAGTTTAAGTTGGTATCTGTGATGTACAAAAAAGGAACTTAACTTAGGAGGGAAAGATATTTAAACATTGTTAGGGGGGTGAAAATACATATGTATACGTTACATTTATGAGTGCTGCTTGCTGTAATCATAGTTCTCCAAAGTCTTGGGTTATCATTGTTCAATTTGCAAAACTTCAACTTTGATGTATATTGCCATGCTGGGTTTAGTTTGCTTTCCAGTATTTGAGGTCTGATTTTGTTGTTACTGTCCTTTATATTAATATTATGCAATCAAAGACAACATTCTGTTTTTTTATTTGTAGATAATTGCCACATTTTTTTTTTATTTATATTGGTTGAAGGCATAGATTTTGGTTATTGGGAGCCATCTTAGAGGTTTGATTGTTGTGTTATCAGTGACCAGGTTGCTGCATAGATGTCTGGATGTGCAATTTTATTGTCTCTGGCTCGTAGTTTTGCCAGTTTGATATTGAAAGTTAATGGATGTCGCCTTGTGTTGTTACCTAGAGTGAATGTGCATCTAGTGCACCAGTATGCATAAAGCATAAAAGTGGCTGCACGGACTGATGGAATAGAGCCTTTGCAATATGAATTAATGATTGTTTGAAGGGTTGTGTTAGATTGTCTATATGCTCCTATCATAATAACTCGAATTCTGTCTAGTGCCGGACAAAGATAGAATAGATGTTCCTGTGTTTCTTCAGCCCTGTGACACAGGGGACAAAAAGGATCAATGTTAGTGTATAGTCTCCGATATCTCAGAAAATATGTTATGGGCAGTGCTTGTAGGTTTAGTCTCAGCAAAAAATCAAAATACTTTGGCTCCAGTGCCCATTTTTTAAACTTACGGAGTAATTGTAGATTATTGATTTTCAGCATTGTCAGATTGGTGTCATGGGTTGGATTTGGATGGATTAATGAATAAATTTGCCAGTATGAATGCTTGTATATTGTCTGAAGAGATATCTGTGGAGCTGTGGTTTTTATATGATTGATCATTGATGCTAGTTGGTCATAAGCAGGGGGTGGTCTATCTGTTGGTGTTATTTGAAGTAGGCATTCAAGCATTGGAAAGTGTTTGACTGTGGATGCTATTAAGTTTGTGGCCTTCTGTAGATGGAAAATATAAATACTATGAAGTCCTAGTCCATTGTGAATAGGTGGTCTGGTAAGTTGTTTTGCAGATATTGACACAGTCTTCCTCTGCCACAAGAGCTTATTACAGAGAGAAGAGATTTTGTTAATAAAACCTTTAGAAAATGTGATAATGGGTGAGTAATAGGTGATTTTTGTTATGGCTAGCTGGTTAAATAGCTGGATCTTGGAGTATATTGAAAGATATGCCTTTGAGAGAGAAGTAGTAATTCGCTCTGTTTCTTCTTTGAGTTTGTTCTGGATCTTGACCCTCATTGCACTTGCACTCATATAAAAGGGAAATCCCAAGAAAGCAGATGGCTTTCCCCCATACATGCCCGTGTACTGCTTTGCATTATAAAGAGACCAAACTGCTGTCTTATTTAGATTGACCCTGAGTTTGTGTGTAGCTGCAAATTCTTGTAGTATTGTATGCAAGGCTGGTAGGTGTTTTTTAGATGGGAGGAAGACAGTTATATCATCCATATAAGCGATACATGTTATTATTATTATTATTATTATTATTATTATTATTATTATTATTATTATTATTATTATTATTATTATTATTATTATTATTATTATTATTATTATTATTATTATTATTATTATTATTATTATTATTATTATTATTATTATTATTATTATTATATACAAATAGATTGTAATCTATAAGTTTATATAATGTTGATCACCAAAATTAACAGAATTGATCTGCACTCAACCAATCAAGGTTATATTCTCATTAGCTACAAACTGGTAAATTTATTGGTTCATATGACATCTTGCAATGTTGTCTGTTATTCTCTTTTACATCAAACTTTATTCAAACTCCTTGCATAATTATGGCATCAGATTGTATTCTATCACCAGTTATAGTCCACCATTCAAAATAATTGGTTTTGAAACTCTATTAAATCTTTTGAGATACTGTTTATATTTTAATTAGTTTTGCTACTCTTACAAAATGTAAGTAGTGTTTATCACCAAGTATTTTTGTTTAGCAATTCATTTCAATTGACTAACATTTCAATTGCTGCAAAAACAATTTAAAAAACATGTTAAGCATTGCACAGACATATATACATTTTTAAAGTAATTAAACTAACCACATTAAAATATTTAAGTTTGAAAGAATATATTAGTTTCATTGTAATGCTTATTATAAAGGTTTGGAAGTTTATATAACTCTGTTACACATAAAATTTCAGATTTATATTAATCAATATGTAGTATTTGTATATATATCTTTGAAAAGCAATCATAAATAGAAAATTGCCTATATAATGTTTGACAAAAAGTTTCATTATTTTGAATAAGTCTTCGATGCAATGTATTTATATAAATATCTTTTGCATATTAATAATTTTTATTAATCACTCATTGGACTAGAGATTACCCAATAATGAATAATATTTCTCTAGTGATTTTCGTACACCACTCTCATGCAAGGTAGAGAATGATTTCTGTCTGCTTTTAATAAGGTGTTAAAAGTGGGTAAAATTCATTCCCTATCTTTCATGAGAGTAGTGTAATGAAAATTACACTATAGAAATATTATAGGTTTTGGATTATTTATGCTAGAAAACTAATAGGTATTTATTGTAGCTTCATTTTTTTGTGATAATTTGTCAGTATACCATATCATTGAGCAATATTCTATTACAGAATATAAGTCTTAAATATATATGTATGTTATATAACATGTGAAGAATGTAATCTGTAAAGCTAAAAAGATAATGGAATTTATCCCACAAAATAGTCATTATTTTCACTTTTATATATATATATATAGGTTTAAAATAATGTCCATTACATAGAATAAGTCCCATTATCTTATTATTTTAATACATGTAAATAATGTAATCTGCAATATTATCCATCTTCAGCATAATTTTAACCATTATCAATCCACAGCAGGATGAAGATCTCTCCAACTTCAATTCACCTTTTTTTTTCAAATCACCCAGCATACTTCCTTATTTCATTTATCCATCTCACATCTGGTCTCTTTCTAGATCTTTTACAATCTCTTGATATCCAATTTAAAACTCCAAATGTTCATCTATTATCATCTCCTCTAGAAATATATCCAGTCAAACTCCACTTCAATCTCTTAATTCTTTCAATGATGTTAGTAACATCTGTTTGTTTTTTCATCTTTGTATTTCATTTTCAATCTTTTTGTTACTCTTAACACCCATCTCTCCATATTTCATTAAGTGTTCTGAATCCTCTCTACTGTTCTTCTATTAAGTATCTAAGTCTTATATTCATGAGTAAAAATTAGTAAAACACTTTTATTAAAAACCTTACTTTTCAAATATATAAGCATATTTCCATTTAATGTTATGGCATTTCTACCAAAAGAGCTCCAACAAATTTTAATTTTATGATTAATTTCATCCATTATGTTTCCATTTTGTAGTAATAATTTAATCAAGTATTTATAGTTGCTAACTTTTTCTAATTCATCATTATCAATCTTTGTGTTCTTTTTTTAAAAAAAAACAATCCATTGAACATTATTTTAGTTTTTGTGACATTTACCTTTAGTCCTATTATCTTACTTTTATCTAATAATTCTTGAAACATTTCCTGAAGCTCTGAAGTTATATTTTCAAAAAATAACTACATCATCTGCAAAATCTAAATGACTTAAACAATCTCCATTTATTTTTTATTCCTTTAACTTCCCATTTTGAACCACAAAATACTTTTTGCAGAATTGCTGTAAAATTATTTTTGAGATATGGAATTACTGTCTTATACTTTTCTCAATGTTAACCTTTCTCCTAGTACCATTGTGTAATCTCATTGTTGCTGTTGCATTTTCGTAAATATTTTTTAGAATATGACAATATTCTGGGTCTATTACCACATCTTTGATTCAACCAACCATTAGACCATGAAATTATTGTAACATTTAAAACTTATTATGTATAACAAACATTTCAATATGTTTAGGACACACTGAATGATAAAATATTAAATATCATAGATGTGTGGGAAAAAATTTTGATTCTAGATTGTGTGAATCAAGTTGGATTAACATCTGAATTAAGATCTTCAACTTTGAATGGATGTTGGAAAGCTATTTGGCTAGTATGTATAAATAACAAAAATCCTGTTGTCTTTAATATGACTGAATTTTCCATTATCATAATAATAGCCCACTTAATTGGTGGAGGATTTGATGACCTGTCATCTGAAGATATCAATGAATTGTTGGTTGATAAAGCTTTAAGAGAGAAAGAAATTACAAAGATTGATCTTAAAACTCCCAGTCCTAAAGAAGACAGTGATAATTAAGATGATGATTTTGCTAACTAATTAGGCAATCATTTTGTCAAGTATGATCCTAATGAGGAATGAGCTTTAAAGTTTCAGCAAGATCTGAAATCATTATTGTCATCTTACAGAGAACTATATAAAGACTTAGCCACTATATGAAACTAACCATTAATTAGTGAATTTATTAACCAAAATATAACATCAGCACCGCAGCACATTATTACTAGTGTTGTTCATGAGTTTACAGAAAGAACTTCAGCAAGGAAAGAAGAACAAAATGACCAAAGCCTTGTTGGTGATAGCAGTGATGTTGGAAGTTTTAGTGATAGCAACGGAATTCCAATCATGTGCAAATGGATGCACTTATGGTCAAACAATGACAACAAATAAAATCTTGCTATGTATGACTCAAATTACAAATTATGCCTAGTTTTCATGTTCATTGATTCTTCACTTTTTTATTTTTCAAATGACATTAAATTTATGTGACTGTAATTCATTTTTATTTATGTGCAATGTTTATGAAATAAAATTTGATAGCATGCAAAAAATATAATATTCTTACAAAAATTTTTATATGGTTTATTTAATTATTTTCATTTATTTCTTACATCTGGAAACAATGTATTTTATTTACGCAATTTTTTTTTATATATAATTTTCGGGAACCAATCTATTGTGTAAAAAGAGAATTAGGTGCCATTAAGTTACATGCATATTCATTGTGGTGAATGATGTTGGGCCTTGTTACAACTGCTATTCCTTGAAATCCTGTTAAGCTTATATGATCGTAGTTCAGAATTTAGGATTTGGTTACTAAATAATATATCTTACTTAAAGACTGAGCTAATAGAGGGCGCCTAAACACATATATTCATGAATGTTTAATAATATATTTAGCACTGCAGCATTTTACTAAACATTCAGCAAACTTTGCTTTTCTTTGCAGATATTTTGCAATTGCTTTTTGACTTCAGCTATGCCACCTATTTTTAGATTAAGAAACTAAATTAATCTTTTACATCTAATTTTATATTTTTTTCCAAAACATTTTTATGCATATTTTAAATCTAAGGATTAAATCGGTTCAACCCATTTTTGATTCTTTGATAATATACATTATTATTTATTCGTAATCTGTGAAAGGTAGTTTATTCTGCTTCATATGCTAATCCATGTGTACATTTGACAAGAAATAATAACAATATTACAAATCCTAAATTACAGTAAGTAAAAAAATAAGTAAGCTTTTTTTTGGTCCATAATTTATAAACTATAACAAAATTGGCAAATAATTAAATAATCTCAGATTGTTATAACAGCACAGTCAGTTAATTTTTTTAATTTTCATTTATAAGGTGACATTAATTTCTAATCCTTTTACCAATTATGGTTATTAAGTTATATTAAAATATTAAATATTAACGTTAACGTGAATGTAATATAGGGAGTGTACCAATAACTCTAACAAGCTTTTATTGATAAGTGCCAAAGAGAAAGCCTATAAAATTTTCTATCTAGAATTATTCTCACCCTCAGATTGATCGGTTTCAAACTTTTACTTCACAACATTGAGGAGCTAGAACATTCAGACATTAGATCTAAAATACCAACTCAATAGCCAGCACTAATACATATCTATTAAATAGGAAATCTGAAATTTTTAGACATTTGTGGACTTAATTAGTGAAGTATTGAATAGCTTCACACTCTCAGTTCTAACTGCTTCAGCTTCACCTATTTATATAGAAAGTAGGTTGAAGTAAAGAAGGGGTTCCCCTCTTTTCTTCCAAAGCATAAGCTTGTGGTTAAGACCTGTAGAGGTCGCTACCTTCACATTTTCAAGTGCACATGCTTAAAGGTCTATTGCCTTAGTAAATATTACTTATGTAAATGTCTTAAAATCCAACTATCTAACTTAAATCATTACATATTAGATAAGTGCTGGATAGATCCTCACTGATATGAGCTTGAAACCAATTAGTCTGAGGATGGGAATAATTCTAGATAGGGATTTTATAGGCTTTTTCTTCAGCATTTATAAATAAAAGCTTGTTAGAGCTATGGTACACTCCCTATATTACATTTCTATAATACAAGCTTATAAAGTAAAGTCATGTAATATATAACTTTCTTTATTGATTATTATAATGTTAATATTATAAATAAAAATTATACTTGTTAATCAAGACTGCTGTTATAAGAACTTTGTTGTTTTTGTGATTTATTTATAAGCTTAGATAAACAGAAAGAATGTAATTTTTCAGTCTGCTTGTAATTTAGATTTTATAATACTAGAAAATGTTTCTCATTAATTATATTTGTGATATTGTGGTATTTGTTTATAATAATATATCAACACAGTGTTATGCATTGATTATAATTATATATCTGACTGTCTTGTGCTTACTATTAATCACAATAAAAGAAATGAACAAAAATATCAGAAAAAAGCAATTGATACCCAGAATGCATTTCTGATAAACTAGCCTCATCAGTTGACTTTATCAAACCTTTTTAAATGTCTACATCATTATACATTGTGCATGGAATATATTTTTTGTGACAGTCGGCAAATTGATGACTTTTTCATCACTGTATAGGGACTGATCATATTTTAAAATGTCAAAAGGTATTAACTTTTATTCATCTCACCATGAAGTCCTTACCAGAAAAATCCAAAAATAAAATGCTGTAATCATATTTTTTAAAATTTGTTTGTACTGCCACCTATTGAGATGTTTTTCTTTTGTAAATTTGTGTACTTTTGATGTATTGATATTTTAATTTTAAAAAAATATCAAAATAAGTCAGTATAATATAATAGTGGCAAAATCAAAGTGTCTCCAATTCTTTAATTGATTTAATTCTTTGTAGCAGGTGTCTACCCTATTTGCAAGCTTATTTTGAGAACATTTTTGGAACAACTAAATGCTTTATTAAGATTCATGATAATTGTTGCACAATAATTGTGTAATAATTGTTACAAGTCAAAGGTATACATAATTACAATGTTATTTTATACATATATTTTTTATTTTTAAAAATAAAAGGTAATAATTTTTAGTGTAAGGTTAATGAAGAAATTCACTTTGTTCTGAATAACCCACCTTATAAAAATTGTGGCTAATATGTTACTACTCTCACTATTTTAGAATAACTTGAAATATTCTAAAAATTAAAAAGATATTTTACTATTAAAGCAAGATTTGATAGAATAACAAAGATCAACAATATTCCATTCACATTCATGTATAAATTTCAATCAAAAAAGATTTCATTCATTTTATAAGACTAATTCTATTCTGTTATGACATGATTAACTTCTAGAATAATTACTAGTGCTTGCACTAGATGGCACTATTGTGTGAGAAAAATTTTGCTACTGTTTCAGTTTATTTTGTCCAGTATTCAGTGACAATATCATCTTTTGTTGTTATTACTGTCTCATTTTATTAATGTTTGTAAAGTTAGAATATGAATTTAAATTTTCTTTTTGTTTGCAAACATATATTACTACCAAATCAAGTTCAATATATTAAAGTCTGATATGGAATAACTGTTTAATGTTAAAATCAAAATTTGAAAGTTTACAGAAAGCCTCACTAGGGAGAACAATGAAATCTATCACAGTGCTGGAAAGTTAATAACTATTTATTATGATAGAGATTTTTATATTATTATTAGTCTGGGTATAGATTTTAAACTATATTTAAAAAATCAAGATACATATCACTGTATACTCAAATCATGCATGATATCACTTTATATATATGTTGAAAAAGTCATGTGGTGTTTGAGTACATTTACTGATAGATTAAGCATTCCAGCTCCATTTAATTGACTGAATTAAGATTTGGTTTTTATTTCAACATTCAGATGAGGACCTTTTTCAGAGTCATGTGGTATTGAATTTGTGTATATGTTACATGGTTTAGAAGTTTCACATGATGTTTGAGCCTCTTGGTTGGACATATTAATTCTGTTCAACTGGATAAACTGAGATTTTTTTATTAATGCTATTTAGCTGAAAATCTATTCCGACACATTTATCTTTGAGGACAGCACTTTACCACTGAACTGACTCTACATGGTAATTTTTTTCCTACATATGCACAATATATTTGGAGAGAGAAAAATAAATACATTATGATATTGAATGCAGCGCCCTCCAATGTCAGAGCTGTGAATCAACGAACACATGCCCTAGATGGCACTGCATTACAAATCTTGGCGCATTTAAGTTAGGAGTTAATAGCTGCAACTATATTCCATGTTTTTAATTTACTTTATATATAAATAAAAGCATAATATTACGTCTTTGCACTTTAACAATTACAGTTTTGGTTGGTTCTTTTTACGTAAATAATATTAAAACAAAATTTTAATCTAATATGTTTTACCATGTTTTTTTAAATCACCTGCTATATTCTTCACATCTGTAATAACTATAAGAATGTTTATGATTTGATAAAAATAATTTTAATACTTTTTTTTAGCTGTTTGAAGTGACACGTTTCTACAGATATTAATCCTTTAGACTAGATTACGCAGATCTATTTCTAACTAACAAGAAATATTACCTGCAGAAATGATTGATTTTCTAAAAAAAAAAAAAAAATACAAGCTTTTAGGTTTATAAAATGCAAATTAAGATTACTCAAATTAATGAAGATAAATGACTTATTTTAATATCATTATCGAAGACTTAGATTTAAAACATTACTTAAAATATATACATGAAATTAAAATATGAAAGAGGAAAGGAAGACGAAAACAGCAGATATTAATCATTTTAGACATATATTAACATTTCAGTACGTACTTTTCAAATAATGTTTAAAAAATGTTATTATTATCGGTAGGATTAAATATGTAAATAATTAGTGCTATAATTTCTCTCTAGAAGACATGACAACAGACAGACAAACGAAGTCTTAAATCGAATCTCAAAAAATTGTAAAAGACTTAGAAAAAGATCACGAGTGAGATGGATAGATGAGCGAAACATTTTACTGAGTTGATATGAAAAAAAGAAGTTATGGATTGGAGTAACGGGATAAAGTTAAAGAAATCAACATCTTAAAGTGAATTGACAATGGTTTAAATATGATCGTGATTTATGCCGGCTATGGATAAATTACGGTTTCCGAAGCTCTTCTGTATAACTACCGTCAATATGGATTTTCATTGTCATTTTTCATAAAGTTTTATATTAATTATTTATAAAAGTATACGATTTTTCAATATTAGAATATTTTATTTCATAAGTACTTTAAAGATATGCAAAAAGATACTAGTCAAAAGGGTTATTAACGGGGATTTTATTATCGTATTTGATTATAAAAAGTGCTTGGGAATTTTATGGCCTGCTGTTCTTGAACATTCAAAATGTACAAAAAGTATTATTATGTGTCTCATATTACCGAAAAACTTGGTTCATTTCACTCCGCCGGTTTTTTGCTAATAGAATCACAATAGATGGACATTTGTTTTCAAGACAATATCATATCTATGGTCCAAGATTCAAATTTAAAATGGGAACAGATATTTCTTCTCAAAATTAAAAAATTCTTAAGTGAGAACATTTTAAAAGCAATCAGCTTATAAATAAATTATTTGTTATTCTTAACAGAAGATTTCTCAAATCTATGCTATTTTAATACACGAACATTATTATTATTTTCAAAAACAAATTAAAAATTCTTTGAAATAAAGTGAATTTCAGTACAATATTGATGAGATATTATCCGCCTATGAGATTAGTTTAAACAGAAAATGATAAATGAATTACGGTTCTCTTCTGAAATTTAATCATTTTGCTTTTAAAGATTATATCGAATAAAATAAATATATATTTGTTACTTTTCAGCATGCAAACATATACACACACGTATATATACATAACACAGAGGCTCTTTTTATGCATGTAGTATGCACATAAAAACTAAAACTATAGTACAAACAAAATTAAAAGATAATAATAAAGTTATTATTAATAATAAATTAAGAAAGCACATTTAGGTAAATATTTGTTCCCATTTTCGCTCATTCAAAAAATACATTAGCATATCTTTATTTTATTTTTTTTAAAAATATATTAATAGTGAGGGGTCAGAATTTGATCTTCTCATGCCATTGACTGATCAGAATAATCCAATTTCACCAATTTGAAAAATTCTGGACAATATCCTTTTTCTTCAAAAACTTTTTGGTCCTATAGAAATGTAATTGACACTTGCTGTTGAAAGACGTTTCAATTATTTTGATGTTTTTAAATTCATACTGACTTTAGAAACTGTATTCCTTCTTGACATTACTCATTTCAGATTCTCACATAAACTTTCCATACAAACTTTAAGTCTTCTGCTATAATGCAAGAATGTTAGACCAGTTATTTCTTTCTGTCTGCCATTATTAAATTGGCAACTTTCATGTTATCATTTAAGAAAGATATTTTATTAATTTTCTTAAACTTTGTAAAGCTTACATTTAGAAAACATTTTATTACATGAAATACGTATCATATAAAGCATTTTTAGGGGGGAAATGATTTTAACATAACCAGAAGAAATATTAATAAATGTAATCTCATATGGAACTCCAAAATGAAAAAATGTCTACTGCCGTATAGTAAAATTTATTAAATTCATGATAAGTGCTGGTTTAGCACGAAATACCTATATTGGTGATTATTTATCTTTTCCATATGTGTGTGGTCATGTGTATCAGTTGTATGAGATAGTGAGGGTTGGTGGGTGGTTGAAAGTCTCAGTTCAAATCCCCTATATTTAAATATTTTTTTTTTTTACATTTTGAGTAATGTGATTGAAATAGTGTATATTTATACAGTGCAGGTCATGACTTCCCTATATACATTTTATATGCTCATATAAAACTATATACACAACTAGATGTCATCACTGTATATTAATTTTTATTAATTTAGTTGGGGATTTTTCAATAATTCTGACCAACTTAATAAACTGAAAGATTAACAAACACCATAAGGTTTTAAAATTATGCCAACTATTTGTACATAACATAAGCCTGCATATTATATGACTTGATAACTTTACTTAAAAGAAGTTATAGATGTTATGGACTACAGATCACCAACATTTATTTCTATAAGCATGAGCAATAGATACATAACAGATACGTTCTTGCTATTATTCTTTAATGCAGGATACTGATTTTTCAGTTTATTACTATTCATTTTTTATTTATAGTATTTTATTTAATAATATCTGGAAAATTTAGATATCTAAGATTTTTAATAAAGCTATTTTTTGTGCCACTTTATAGATCTAATATTAAACCAGTAGACATTAGAAATTTAATGTTGAATACCTTGACAAAAAACAAATGTCATGTTGAATTTTATATTTAATCTGATTTTGATTTTAGCAATCTACATCTCTTTAAACCACCTTAAAACAAATTTGTTGGCACAGATAATGAGGGATACAGATTATCATATCAATCAGTTCTCTGGATTAGTTTCAGTGTGTCCAAGTGAAAAAGTGGATAGTTCTCTTTTCAAGATGCTTGTAGTGCCATCTCTGAATTAATATTATGTGTTATATAATGACATAATCTAACTATTCATCACAATATGCAAACAAGGCTGGATTATGACACATGATATAAAATGTTACAGTTCATTTTGTATTTTAACTCCCAATGGAATAACATGTTGACATTTAATTTTGTTTTATATAGAACAAAGTTGCTACTGAAATATTTTAAATGACTCAAACTGTGTATGATAATGAAGACACGAAGCATATGAATGTTTTCAAGTGGTTTACAAGATTTTGAAGTGATGGCAAGATCTGTGAAAATCATTTACAAAGGTACCTTGTCACATTTCATATCATAACTTGTAATCTAGATATGACAATCCCTCAAAATTTTATGGCCAATAGTTAAATTATATAATTATATAATGCATGTGATAATGTGTAGATGGCGCTCCAAGCATCTTGAAAAAAAACCAAAAATTGGGTTATACTGCATAAAATGTTGTTTAATACAACTTATGAATTTTGTATACAATTTTTTTTTCAAAATAATTTAAATGAATAATAATAGGATCTAATGAAGCTATTAGAATGTGTTATAATTGTCTGAAGATTTGTGATAATGGGATATTATTTACAGTTACAAATGTAAAACTTTTCTGCATTACCAAATGTTTAAGATTATCACATCATTCTTAACCCAGACATAGCTTTAAACTGACTTAAATATTATTAAATATGCAATTAAATAAACAAAGGTATAGAATAATTAATACAACTTCAACTTTCTTTTTCCATGTGTAATACCTTTTTTTAGATATATTTAAAATATCAACTACACTACACATTATTAGAACGTATGAATGAAGATATATTTTTCAGATATTATTTATACATTGCAAACATATGAGATGGAATGGATGTTTTAATTTAATTAATATTTGTCTAGTTACATTCAACTGTTAGTAATAGCGTATACACAGAGTTTTCTATGGTATTATTTTCCTGTCATCTTCACGGAATGTTAGCCTGATGTGACAGCTAGTATAAAAATTGAACTTATGACTTCTAGATTTATAAAAACTAAATTTAAGGTTATTCCCTAATCAACTAATCCATTCTCTTAAAGTGAACAATTAGGTAGAACTTTTTTAAATGTATTTATGAAGGTTCTGCCGACTTTTTTTTTTTATTAAAGAGCATATACAAGGAGTGCTTTCTAAATATTATGACATTAGGTTGTCTTAAGGAGTTCACTGCTATGTGAGCAGTTTTTTTAATTTTTCTTCCTCTTTTATCTCTCTGCTCAAATAATCTAACTTTTTCCAATGGAACATATGTTCATAACAAATGTGTCTGCTTGGAAACAACTCATTAAAACCTTGCCCTTTTTAAGAATGAAAACAATCAGCATTGATAAATATATAAAATTTCTATTGACAGTTCTCTTTTTGCAGAAAGCCTAATCAGGTTAGAGTATTATTTGAATTTTATATCCAGGAATATAAGGGCCATTTTCCATGGTATCTGTCATTGGTCAGGCAAGCAACACATGAGAAAGAAAGGAGATTAATGTTATTCAATCTAATCTGTGTATTTTGAGTTGACAGTTGGATATATTTTGAAAAATAAGAATAAAATTTGATTTTTTTCTAAGAGTATTTAGTACTTCAATTAGACATGGCACTAGTCAAACATATAACTACAAACGAGTTTATTTAATTTAATGGGTTTTCTTCTAGGATAAATGAATATAGCAAACTTTGAAAGTGTTCAACTGATAATTATAATAGCAATAATATACTTTTAAAAACAGATATGTAGATATGTTTTTATTTTCAACATATTAGGATCTATTGAGGACATTGGAGTATAGGTGTTAGTTGTTAGACTGCCAACTTTTGATAAGAGGCTTATATCTGAGTGGAGATTAATTTTTTTTAACAGTTGGGCTTTTTGTATTTTTGGTAGTTTGCTCATAGCTGATTCAACCATACCCATGAATATCTATCCTATGTGATTTAATGCAGAGACCGAATGGTGGAGTCTGGAAATTAAGGTCCATAAATTGTGGCTTTATCACTAATGGTACTCAATTTTTTTATAAATATCTGAGCAATAAACCTTTTAATTATTTATTTAATGAATATTTATTTACTTTTAAATGAACAAAGATTCAAAAATAATCAAAATTATTTAAATGAGTTTTAGTGTGCCAACCATTATAACCATAATTATAATATGAACTAATTATTTAATCTGTTAAAGAAAATGTTTAATTTAGTCATGATTTACTTTTACTAATTTGTATCATGGCCTCTATAAATAGAATTCACCAACAATATACAATAAGTGTAATAATGCTCAAGGCTATTTGGGTTTGTAAGTAATCATTAAATGCTAGTCAACACTTAGACAATCCCAATATCAACAAATATCAACAATTTCAAACTGTTGTCAAGGCAACTTTCTTTTTTTTTTTTTTTTCAAACTTTATTGAGGAATTATACAATGGTTACATTGGTTTTACATATTGTTACTATGGATTATACAGATTATTACAATGATTTATATGCATGTATTATAAAGTTCTGTGGTGTTGTGTTCAGGCGTAATCTTAGAGTACTTCTTCACTGGGTAGATCAACTAGGGCCCATGTGTTTTCTGCAATGTTAAGGTAGGCTGTGGCAAAGTCTGTTTTGCGAATTTTGTTCAGCATATGATAGAAGGCTGTCTCAATGTTTGGGTATTCTGACTTGCTTATGACCAGCTTACATCGAAGAGACCAGATTGTAAAGTTCACAAATGTTGCCAGTCTAAGATGTGCATAAGTTCCTTGTTCTATCACATTGGTCAGAGACAAAGAATTGTGGGTTTGGTTCTTGAATCGGTTCCGTATTGCTGATTGGAGCTTTTGTAGAATTGGGCAGTTTGTTAGCGTGTGGTTGGTGGTTTCATCTTCTCTCTGGCAGAGTGCGCATGTGCTTGCTAGATTTTTGAAGCCTCTCTTATAGTAGAGAAAGGCATTTGTGGGAAGGGCTTCCAGATTTACTTTAATGAGGAAGTCAACATACTTTGGGGGAAGGTGCCAGTGTTTCGTTAATTTGATGAGTCTTTGGTTGGAAATATGGAGGTAGGCAGAGATAGTGGAACTCTTGCGGTGTGTAATATTGAAGATCTCCCAATATGTGAGTTTTCTTGTTTTTCCAACATATAAAGTCATTATAACCCACGAATCATCTTTTTGAAATGCAATTTGGATTTTGATTATTATGCTAGATTATATTTTTGACTTTAAACATGGACACTGAACTATAACAGCTCACATTGTTGTTTTTTTTTTAAAAAAAGAATGACTAATAACTCCATTGATTTATCATACTTCTATTTTTTTCCAAATTTTTTTGCTGTCCTAAATTTGTTATAAGATATCCAGTTGTGACTTATTTTAAGAAAGGTTACTCTATAAAACAAAACAGAACAAGATTAGAATGATAACAATATTTTCCAAAAGATTATTATTAATAAATAGTTTATTAGAATACTGGAGTCATTTTTTATTTGTTGTCCATAGGCAATCAATTATGCTAATATCTAGGCTCATTGACTAATCATGTTTATATAACTTACATATTTAATTTAAATGTATTTATAAAAATTTAAAGTAACTTTTACTTGTTTAAACTGTTTATAGTATTACATTTAATATGCAGTAGGTAATTTATTATTATTTATAGTGCGTGATAATAATAAAATAAAACGAATAATCAAGTCACTGTGGTATTGTGAAGAAGACCAACCTTTAGGTAGCTATACAAATGTCAGCTGATGTATGGGTTTGATCTCTTGATTTTAATATTAGACAATAGTTTAAAAAATGTTTTATATTTGTGAGTTGTGGGATTAAAGATTAGCAATAACTTAAGAACCAGAATATGCAAAAAATTATGATAATGATTTTTATATTGAGAAAAAGATGTTTGCATATGTTTTATAAGTGGTTTGAAATTGTCTGCGTATGCAAGTTAGTAATGCTAATGGTAAAAGTGCTATATGTTTAGAGAGAGAGAGAACATTCAAATAGATAATGTTGCATGATTTGTTATTCTTTATGACATAGAGCACATAATGGATCTATATTTCTAAAGTGTATTTTTAGGAAATAAATTTATTGGCAGGTAGGATTTGTATTTTTATTATATATTGTTACTTGAACTACATATATATCTAAACAGCTATATCTATAGTTTTTTGGGTATCTGAATCCAGGTCAAATGAATTTTTTTTTGTTGTAAAGCTTAGTATATTTCTCACAGATAGATGCCTCCTACCCAACTCAAATAACAATCCAACATTAATCAATCAATAAATAGTTTAATTATTACAATCAAGGTGTTAAAAATGAGATGCTGTCTCCAGTCTTGTATTATTAATTATGAATTTAATAATTCTTAAGTGCCATATTCCATCTGATTGATAAATTAATTTCATTCTGAATCACCACCAATGTGACAAAGGTATGCTTATAAACATCAGAGCAACTATGAATAGGTGGATTCATTCTATTCTTGATTTCTTTGTTTCAACATTTAGAGTGCTTTTAAATCATAGCCTTGAAAAAAATGATTTACTCCTTCTGTTTCCTTAGAAACAGAATAAAATAATTGAACAACACTCAAATACTCATCAGCTAGCAATTTGTAAGCCTGATGAGTGCTGTTTTCTTCATGGTTCCTCTATGAAGGGCTCTTGTAGAAGCCTGCTGCTTCAGTTTATATTTGAAATGGGAAAATTGACATTGATAATATTTTCTAAGAAACACTAAACAATAATAGAAAAAAGGCATATTTGTACTTATAAAAAATACAAAAATGTATCTCAAATCTTAATACCTAATTGTATATTGTTTTATAAATATTTAATTTTCAACATCTAACAAATTAATCATAAAAATTCGAGTAGGTGAAAGACCATGTCATGCACAATTACCAAAAATGATAAGTTGTGATCCTGGAAGGAACTTCTTCTACTACTCTGGGCAAAATTATTATAAAAACAATATAAATATTTTATTAAATTTTTAGTGACTATTTGAGATAGTTTTATCTATTTACCTTATTATAACTATTTTAAACTGGATTCCAAGAGATTGTAAAAGACCCAGAAAGAGACCACATATGAGATGGATGGATGAAATAAGAAAGTGTGCAGGGGTGATGTGGAGAAGAGAAGCTAAAGATAGGAAAAGATGGATTGAACTTGGAGAGACCTTCATCCTGCAGTGGATTGATAATGGTTGATGATGATGATGAACTATTTTATCTAAAGGTTTAAAAATTTTTGCATTCACAACTATGATGCTTTCTCACCCAAATAAATAATTTAATGGTTATTATTAACCATTTATTAGACTATAAATTATCATATAATTTTCAAACCAGGTATCTATTTTAAACTGCTATTATATATTAATATTTATATTATTTTTGAATATGAATATATGGAGTAATTAATTCAATTCTATTCCATTTTTCAGTGTAATATTATATTTATGTTTATAGCTTTGTTTCGCTACATATACTTTAAACAAAAGTCAAATATGCGAATGAGAGAACAAGAAGGGATCACTGACTTAATTAAAAGAATTAAGAGTCTGAAAGAAAATTGGGTTGAGCATAGTGCTGAAAAAATAATAGGCTTAAATTGAATTCCAAGAGATTATAAAAAAACCTAGAAAGAGACTATGTATGAGTTGAACAAATAAAATAAGGAAGTTTTTTAATGTGATGCTGAGACCCTAGATCAAACTTGGGGAGACCGATATTTAATGATTAAACATGGTGATAATAACTTTAATCACATGATTAAAGATATAGGATCATTGTTTAGCATAAATACATCTTGAGGAATCTTTTTTTTTTCAAATGTCTTTATTCATGTGATTAATGTATATGTAATGAAATGTAAAATTATTAGTCCACTTACATATAAGGGACATGAATTCGAAATTTCAAGCCCCTACATTTACCCTGTCTATTTTATACAACTGATACACATGACCACATGTGGAAAAGGTTATTGTCTTTTTCACATGTACATGGGCATGTGTATCAGTTGTATAAGATACTTTGGATAAATGTAACGGATTGACAGTTCGAGTTCAAGTCCCTTATATTTACATTAAGTTTAATATAGACAATGTACATATGTTTAAATAGTCTACTTACAATAAATAATCTGTTGAGAATCTTTTTTTATTTATTTATTAAAATAACCTTTTAAACAAAAGTGTAATTTGAGCCCTTAATCATCATCACGTGACATGTTGCTACTGTTTTTGTTTTAATAATTATAATGAGCCAATAATTCGAGGTGATGACAATTAAAACTATGGGAAAAAGTTGATTTATTTCAACTCTTTCATAAAGTCAAATAATAATAACACTGAAAATTTAAAAATAACAAATAATAAATGTTTTAAAAAAATAAAAAGCTAGCATTCACAACTTAAAATAAAATTTTTACAATGTAAACAAATCCCTTCAAGCAATAAAGCAAACAATTTTAAAATAAAACGCATATAAAAAAACACATTTTAAAAGAATAACATTTTATTTAAGCTACAAACACATCATTCGATTAATCCTCATTCTTACACTCTCTTTTGAGAAAGAAATATTTTTTAAACTTTAATTTCTACATTAAATTTTCCATATATGTATACTGATAGCAAATATTATTCCATATAGTTCAAGGATTATCACTCTGTCATCTCCAGTCCTCAATCTACATATGACCGTCAGGTAACAAACTATCCCTAAAAAGGTTGAGCATCCGAATTTTACGTAACTGAATCACAATCTTTGGCACAAGCTTAAAAGAGTCACAAAATAAATAAATAAATTAATGATTATTATTATTTATTAGAGCATGGATGAGTGTGGTATTGTCTCATATTAAAAAGTAACCATTGTGATATAATAAAATATAAAATAGAGAAGTGAATGGAAGCGTGAAATTTGATTGGTTAAATATATTGTATCTTGCAACCACTATTTAACATATACATAATACATTAATGTTATTTTATTTATGCTCTCAATAGAAATTTATAGTGTTTTATATAACATTTGATGAAAAATCGATTGAAATCAAGCAGCATATGTGTTATGGCAGAAGATTATTTGGTTTTTCATAAAACATTGTTGAAAAAAGGCCATTTATTTCTATAAATTTTTATAGAGAGTTTATGTAAAACAATGTTAATATATATTTTATATTTATATGATGTTTAATTAATATTTACATTATATATAAACTTCAATGCATATAACTAATTGATGATTTATGTAAATCAGATCATCACAGCCATTGCTTAAAACTAAACAATAAAATATCAACAATCTGTTGTCAAGGCAACTCTTTGTTGATATTTCATATGATTTTAATCACTAGCTATGATAATGTATATATATATTAATGGATAGTGGAGCAATATTCATATATATATATTAATGGATAAAATAGTGAAACAAGTTTGTGAAAGGTGATGGCACATAATATGGTCAGATAATGAAGATAATATACATCCTATATATAGATGTTAGAGGCCAAATTTACATAACCAATTAACTAAAAATATGAGTAATATTTCCTGGTGATAATCAGATAATAAATAATGAAAGCAACAACTTTCCACTTCTGCACCAATTTTTTTATAAGATTAATTCTAATTGGAAGGAAATTACACTCTATACACATGTGCTGTAATGTTGAATTTAAAAAATCTTACACTTTTAACTTTTCAGCAAAAAAAACTTTTATTATTGATTCTAGTTTCAACAATACCATGCAGTCTTCATTAGATCTATAAAATTTGAACTCACACAAAAATACAACCATTAAAATACATTATTTTATATAAAATTATTAAATTCCTATCAAACTTTTAAATTTAAAAATTTTTTTAAAAAATATTTCCTAACCTTTTCAATTCATATAATATCTTTAATATATTTACCATCCTATTTTATATTCTTTTAAAATCTTTTCTAGCCTCTTTTTCTATAACATATACCTATACATAACATATAACTTTAATACATATAATATTTACATTATAAAGTAATTTTAATTACACTACTCCAAAAAAAATTTTAATCACTATCAATATAATCTTTCTTTATCTTTTATTCTAACTGAACACTTATTTCCATTCATTTTACCTTCTTAATTATTTCATATAAAATCTTGCCTTATTTTATTCTTTTAACCTTCTCTATCCTCGATCTTACTTTGGTAATTCCACTTCCTTTTAACCTCTCTTTCATATTCCTATCCTCCATCTTCCTCTATTAACTATTTTTATAACTATTAATATTTATTTTCTGTTTTCTTTTTTTTTTTAAAAACTATTTCTATCACACACACACACCCCAAAAAAAACAACTTCCTTTTCTCTTATACTATTATTTCTTTTATGCTATTATTTTTTTACCCCTCCCCCATTTTTATTAAGATTTGGTTTAATGTTGTTTTAATACCACAATGATGTTCTGTTAAGTATGAAGGATATTCTCAAATTAAACCCCAAGATAGAGACTTTGAAAAGAGTGGCCATCTTATCTTTGTGCCAAAATTCATTTATGTAAGCCAATCTGAAGCACCTTGGAATGAGAGTGTGAAGACCTTTAATCACTTGTGAAAACCTTTAATCACTTAACATCTATTAACTTTATTCTATTGATCAACAATCATGAAAGCTTTATTGTCTATTAATATTATGAAATATTAAAATCTATGTTAACTCCCTATTTAATATACTAGCGCAGTAGTCATATGACTGTATCCAAGCTAAAATAAAGTTTCCTTTTGAATGTCTGAGATGAATGTTAGGTCAAGGTTTTGGTGAGAAGTTAATAATGTTTAATTAAACTATTTTAAACCGGCTGAATGCATTCTCAAAGAAATCACAACTAAACTTTTAGATTTACAAACCTGACTTCAGTAAGAATATGCTTCTAGCTGCATCCTTCCATGTACATTTTAAGCATGGCTTCTAAGTTTAAGGAGAATCACATGCAAATGTATATTATGTATATAAAGAAAGAATAACAGACAGAAAAATGAATCAAATTGAAAAATAAAGTTTTAATAATATTTTGTAATGATTAATTAAAATAAATAAATATTTTAAAATGCAGAAGCTGCAATTTGAGAACATAGATTCTAATCAGTCTACTTTCCATCATATTATTACATTCTTTTATACCATAAAGTTTATTATTTTAAACTACTAAACATCGCATGGTCACCATTCCTTATGCTTACACAAGCTGTTTACGCAGAGGTAAAACCTTCCATACAGTAGGACTTTTATGTACAAACCTTCCTGCATCCATTGATTATTCTGGCTTGCACTGAGTGGTGTTACTGTATGGAGAGTTTTGCCTCTGTGTAAGTTTACTATTAATTAATAAATTTCTGTTCTCTGGATGATTATAAGTTTGCTTAGCAAAATTAATTAATACATGATGCATTTAAATAAAATAATATATGATTTAAAAATATTTAAAGTCAAAATGATTTTCTTTGGTTATAAAAAAATTAAATATTTTTGCTATTATGATCTAATTACATAAAAGCTTTTAATAAGCTTATTTAGATCTAGAATTTCAATAGACATATACATATACTGTGTGGGGTTATATATAATATATTTAAAATGCCCAAAGCTATAATCTTTCACTCACACTTATACTGTGTGGGGTTATATATAATATATTTAAAATGCCCAAAGCTATAATCTTTCACTCACACTTATACTGTGTGGGGTTATATATAATATATTTAAAATGCCCAAAGCTATAATCTTTCAGTCACACTTCCTTTTTAAATAAAATAAAAAAACTTGAATTTTGCATGACTGCAACATTCAAACTTTTCTTTATTTAAAGGGCAGTGTGATTGAAAGAATGTAGCCATGGAGCATTTAAAATATTTTATATAGATTTCAGTTAGCATTATGCATTGTTTCTATTTCTTATAAATCATCATCATCAACCATTATCAATCCCTGAAAGATGAAGATATCTTCAAGTTCAATCCATCTTCTCCAATATCTAACATTTTCCCTACACATCACCCCTGCACACTTTCTTATTTCATCCATCCATCTCACATGTGGTTTCTTTCTGGTTCTTTTACAATTTCTTGGAATCCAATTTAAGATTTCAATTGTCCATTTATTATCATCTCTTCTAGAAATATGTCCAGTCCAACTAAAACTCCAGTCTTTTAATTATTTAATTCAATGTCAGCAACACCTGTTTGTTCTCTTACCCATGTATTGCATTTTGATCTATTCTTATTACTCCTAACATATATCTCTCCATAATTCTTTGAGTGGACTGGAGTCTTTGTATTGCTTTTTTATTGAGTGTCCATGTCTCAGATCAATAAGTAGAAACTAGTAAAACACATTTATTAAAAATTCAAAAACATAGG
The DNA here is from genome assembly GCA_028023455.1 of Epiperipatus broadwayi. Lineage (NCBI taxonomy): Eukaryota > Metazoa > Onychophora > Udeonychophora > Euonychophora > Peripatidae > Epiperipatus > Epiperipatus broadwayi. The sequence continues at coordinate 6,592,713 of JAQFVV010006238.1, forward strand.
CATATTTCCTTTTCATATAAAGTTATTTCTATCAAAACCACTCCAATCAAGTTTAATTCTATAATTAATTTTATCCATTATGTTTCCACCTGTAGTAATAATATGACCAAGGTTTTTGTAGTTGTTAACTTCTAATTCATCATAATCGATCTTTGTTTTCATTTTTTGAGAAAATCCACTGAACATTACTTTAATCTTTTTAACATTTACTTTTAATCCTACTTTCTTATTTTGATCTGATAACTCTTGCAACATTTCCTGAAACTCTGAAGCATTATTTGCAAAAAGAACTACATCATCTGCAAAATCTAAATCACTTAAATAATCTCCATTTACTTTTATTTCTTTAACTCACCATTTTAATCCACAAAACATGAAGCACTGTTGCAAAAAGTTTTGGAGATATGGAGTCATCTTGTCTTACACTCATCTCAATGTTAACTTTCTAGTATCATTATGTAGTTTAATTGTGGCTGTTGCATTTTTTAAATATTTATCAGAACATAACAATATCCTGGATCTATACCTTGATAATACAGTGCTTTAACCACTGAAGAAATGCTTATAGAATCAAATGTCTTTTCATAATCTACAAATCCAAATCATAATGACAACTCATATTCATTGGTCATTTCTATAACTTCTCTCAATATTTAGATATGATATCTGGTACTAAAACCACTTTTAAATCCAGCTTGTTATTTTGGTTGGTTGAAATCCATTGTTCCCTATAGACGAGTTGTAATTATCTTGGTAAAAATTTTGTATAAATCTGATAAAAGACTGATGATAGGTTTGTAATTTCTAATATCTTTTTTATCATCTTTTTTAAATATTAATATTAATATTGCATTTTTTCAATCATTTGGTATATCCTTATCATTTAGATATTTGATATATAACTTTGCCAAATTTTTTTCTATTCTTTCACCTGCTTCTTTTAATATTTCAATTATAATTCTATCATTATGTGGAGATTTTTCCTTTTTCAAAAATTTAATTGCATGTTTCACTTCTTCATTTAAAATCCTGGGCAAGTCAGAAGATATAATAGATGTAGGAGGTACTTGTTCTTTATTACTATATAATTCTTGATAGAACTCTTCTACCCATTTTATGTCATCTCTCTTTTTAGTAATAGTTCTATCTGTCTTACTTATTGCAGATATAAGTTTCCTATTAATACTAAAATATTGTTTTACACTCTTGAGACTTTTATTCTTTTTTTACAGATTTTCTTGCTAGTTTCCAATTAAACTTTCTTATATTATTATCAACTATTTTTTACACCATTTTACAAAATTTAAGATATTCAATCTTTCTTAATGCATCATTTTTATATATCTTCATAGTCATTCTTTTCTTCATAAATTCCATATTCTCAGTAAAAATTTTATTGGCCAATTGCTTCTTTTTTCTACCAGCTGTCTTTGTTGCAGTTTTTAAAAGTGTATCAGTTATTTTCATATTAATTTCATTCAAATCCAAATCATGTTCAAAATCGGCTAATATTTGAAAACGATTTGCAAGTTCTAATTTAAGTTCATTAGAATATTTCAAAAGATTAGAAATATCAACTGGGAATATTTGTTTTTCTTAATAATTTTTGTCTTTCTAGTTTTGCATAAACACATATCTGACATCTTTCTAATCAATGATCACTTTCTGTGTTGAATTTATTAAGGATGTTACAGTCTTGAAATATGTATTTTCTGTTAGTCAAAATATAATCCAATTCTGCTGTACCATTATTTGGATGCCAATTCCTTATAGCATTTAAAAAAAAAGAAATTCATTATATAAAATTATTGTATCTTGCAAAATCCACAAGTTTATGGCCTCTTTCATTTCTACTACCATAACCAAATTTACCTAAAGCACTTTCATCTTTTATGTTCACAATTGCAATCTCCCATAACGATTTTAAAATGTTTTTTTTTCTGATAAAAAGCCTATTATACATCCATATAAACATCATTTATTACTTCATCACTATGAAAACTTGTTGCAGCATAAATCTGAATTATTGACATTTGGTATCTGGTATTGAGTTGAATAACTAATTTTGCCACTCTGTCCAATACACCATTAATCTCCACAATGTTTGCCTTTCACTTTTTATTTATAATAAATCCTCCACTTGCACTTCCAATATTTGTACCTTTGTAGTAGGGTATATGTTACTTTATAAATCAATTGTCTTTTCACCTTTTCTTCTATCTTCACCAATAATGCCCCATTAAATATGATAATTCTTCTTCCAATTCTTGCAATCTTCATTCACTTGAAAGTGATCTGCAGTTTTAAATAACTAAATAAAAAATTATCATTAAATGATAGCCTGGATCCACACTCAGGGGATTCTTAGCGCTCTCAACTATCGATCCCTAACCACTGACTTGGCTCATGATTTTATAGTCTCCTGATAATAAAGGCCATGATTTATTTTTGTCTGTCATGATTATATATATCTATTAAAAAAGTTTCATTCACACACACATTCATTCTGCTTTATCAGGCAACTGAGAAGAAAGATCATGATGTTTCTTGATCTTAAATTTAAAGATAAAACCAATACACTCATCACACTGGCTAATGAAGGTTGGTGAGTAACCCATCCCTGTTTGTATACTGTATGAATAATCACATAGTAATAACAACTGCAATGATAAGAATCTGTGAATGGACATTAGGCCTTTGCTTTCTCAGTTCTTTTAAGACCTCCAAGAGTAATCAAAGGGTCTTCTTTCATTTAACAGCAAACTTCTTTTGGCAGCCTCTTATAAATATATAGATATATGCAACGTTTTTCACATTTAAATGTACACATATTTTTATGTTTGCTTGTATAAAATAGGCCATTGGAATTCATTTATTTCAACCTTTGCAATGTTATATTGTGACAATTTTTCTGGATTCTTCAATTGCTTTTAGATTAGATTAATTAATTCCTGGAGGTTCTTTGTCTTAATTCTTTCAGAAAGGTTATTCTTTTATATAAGTAATATTTGTTGTTATAGTTTTACTACTCATTTATATCATAGTATTTGCTCTTCAACAATAATTTTCTTTCATAGAGAAACTATTTTAATGGACTTTTTATACAATACTTGATACTATCAGTTATTTATAAAGGATTGGAGGGTGCTTGATCTATGGATACTATTTAAGCCACACATACCTATTGAGATGCCATTAAAACATTCAGTTCTATATTGATATGGTAGAAAAAGTTTATAATGGTATGTAAAAATTTTATGCAGTTGTTTCTACAGTATTTTCATTGATAAAAACTATGCTAATGGCTTTATTGCTTAGGAGTTCATAAAAAGTTCCAAGCACCGGAATCAAGCCTGGAACCTTCCAATCCAAATTCAGACACTCTACCAATTATTCCAAACCACATGGTTTTGAAGCATGCAGCATTATATCTCAGGACAAAGCTGTGAACACCAGAATCAATCCTGGGAACTCTTGCCCCAAGGCAGATACTCTACCAATTATGCCAATATCAATTATCTATATATAATCAATGTTTCTTGATATTCACTACAACAAAAAACAAGAACAAGCAAACAAACTCAAATACAACTCTTAAAAAACTCTTAGGTCGAAAAGAAAAAAATTAACTAATTAAATTTAATGTTTTTTCTTTTATTAATAATTTTTATTAGTCATTTATTACCCTGGATATTATCCAATAATAGATAATATTTTTATAGTGTAATTTTCACAACATCCCTCTCACCCAAGGTAGGGACTGGTTTCTATTTAACACCTTGTGGAGAAATGTAATTATAAACTTATGACCAAAGACATGTAAAAAGATGCATAATCTCCAAAATGTACATGTCATGCTAAACCAACACTTACCAGTAGGCTCACACCACAATTTCTTACTCATATCTATATCATTGTTTAGTATATAGAGAGAGCAAATTACTACCATTTAAATAATAATTGTGAAATGTCCTGTCCTCACAACTTTGATACAAACCATTTAATGGAAGAATATTAATAGTTTTTATTAGACATTCATTAGACTAACGATTATTCAATGATAAAAAATATTTTTGTAGTGTAGTTTTCACTACACTCCTCTCACACAAACAGGCAAAACTCTCTATACATATTGCTACTCAGTGCAAGCCAGAATAATCAATGGATGCTAGAAGGCTTGTGCATAAAATCCCTATCTAGTGCCTACTCATACAATATCCCCAGACTAGTTTCTGGCTTGTCTAGGTGCAGTGCTCTCAGATCCAAGGCTCCCCACTGCTCTCAGATCCAAGTCTCCTTACTGACAAAGGCCACAAGCCAGGAACTAGTCTGGAGATATTGGTTGAGTAGGCACTAGATGTGGATTTTATTCACAAGCCTTCTGGCATTCATTGATTACTCTGGCTTGCACTGAGTGGCAGTACGTATAGAGAGTTTTACCTGTTTTAATAACAGTTATAAGCATGCATAAAAAATGGTGATCATGTGATGTTTATTGGCCCTCTTATGCAAGATAGCAACATTTTCCCATTTTCTTTTAACATCTTGTGGAGAAAGGTAATCATAAACATATGAGTGAAGATATGTGAAAAGGTCTATGAACTTCAAGATGAGCTTGTTCAGCATGAAATGTGCATCTTGGAGATCTTGGACCTTTTCACATGTGCTTTGGTCATATGTTTATAATTACATCCCTCCACAAGGTGTTAAATAGAATTCAGTTCTTATCTTGTGTGAGAGTCATGTAGTGAGTATTACTCTACAGAAATGTTATCCATTTATTGCTCTTTTATATCTGTTTTATAAATGTATTAAATAACATTCATACCACCACACAGTTTTTTAAAAACATATGAACAAAGACACTATAATATGTTGAAAGAAAAACTTATTACATCACACGACCTATCAAAATACATGTTCTATTGATGATTAAGGCTTACACTGGATGGCACAAACACAATGAGATTGAAAGAAAATTGTTAGACTGTTAATAGTTAATAACATATTATTTTGTTTTATTTTTAGTTAAAACATTTTATCTGTTTTTCAGTTTCTTTTTTGAGAACAATTTAATTGCTTTAAGTAATTGTTCATCATTGATTTAGTTTTTAAATTAATTACTGATTTACGAAGATAATATTTGCATATCAAAAGTCAATCTTTAGTTGAATTTTAAAAGTACAATTATATGCTTTTCTTTACATATATTTTAGATTTACTCATTTGGCATGAATATTATATTTAAATATGACAGAAAAAATAATAATAGTAATTTGGACTATAAATCACGCACAGATAAATTATGATACATGAAATTTTATAGCTATTATTTTCCTTATCTCAGAATGTCTCTAATAATTAAATTAAATGTAATAAATATATCATTAAAAGAATACGTGCATTTATATAAGTCAATGATAACATGTAAGCATTTCAATATATATATATATATATAACACGATAATATAATAATTGTTTGCTAATACAAATATTTTAATCAATTGTAATTATATTCCAAATAATGGTAAATAAAAGAAATTCCAATATAAACTTTAACGTGCTAGTAGTACTTTCAATTATATTCATAATCATTTTCAACTAAACTGACTTAATTCAAAATGGAGTAAAATAGCATCAAAGAGATAAAAAATAAATAAAGGTGACTTATTTATAGAATCAGTGTTTTATGGTCATGAAAGAAATTGTAAATGTAAATTTAATTTTGATATGAAAAAAAATAAGATTTTAAATCAAGAAAGAAATAATGAAAAAAAAGAAAAATTAAAGAGGCAATTTGTATTAATTATTATAAAAATATGATAATAATCAGACAATTAATGAATATTAAGATTAGTGAATTATGGGATATGTAAATTGACATGCGGTTTCCAGTTGATGCTGTGTTACTCCATTTTGAAATTAAGTCAGTTTAGTTGAGAATGATTATGAATATAATTGAAAGTACTACTATTATTTACAGTTTAATATTGTCATTTATTTTGTTATTTACAGTTATTTAAAATGTAATTATAATTTATATATATATATATATATAATAAAATCACAATATTTGTAGTATTTTGTTTCAAACCAATATATATATATTGAACATTGGGTATAATAATTCTTGTTTTATTGATCAGATATGAATATAATAGAAATACATATTGTTTACTGAACTTTTTATCACAAATATGTATAATGCAGACATTTTTGATGTATATAGTAAGCATATATAAATTAATATTATAGTTTTAAAAAATACTTTTTTATGTATTAACAATAGATTAAGAGATCATGATTAAAGCACCATTCATCTTAAATTCAATGTTTACAGATTTAAAGGTCTCTGGTTTGATTTTCATACTAATACACTCACTAGTCAGGCCAGCCATGCCCAAAGAAGAAAGAACAATAATACCACTTGGAAATATTTTTTTATATTGAGGGGTATTACTATAGTCGAAGGTATTTGAAAAGTTTGAATAAAGATTGAATATTTCTATAAATATTTAACAATTATGGTGGAAATAGTCCAACATAAAACTTCAACTAAAATACTATCACTTCAAACATTCAGACAAAATGAATAGCAAAATGTCAGACTTTCATTGCAATAAAATAAGTTCTACATAATTTTCTTTTCCTTCAATAACTTTTTTTTCACCAAGAAAATAAATAGCAGTCTTATCATTAGCTAACTATAATCTTATGATGTTTTTATTACTCACATCAACTTCAGAATCTGTACACTCACCCCCTACTGTCAATAATCATTATAAATTTTTATTTAAACTTTTTAAATGTTAAGCTTTCTGATATAATATAAGAATGATTTACATTTTTTTTTCTGCCATTACTAACTAATTGATAATTTTTCACATAAGAATTTTTAAAGAATTTATAATACTTTTGAAATACAAGCATAATTTATAGACTTGAAGTTTGAATGTAATATAGGAGATTTGAACACAGACATTCAAGCTCCCTTCAGCTATCCACTCTATCCCATGGAACTGATACACATGTTCACATACATGTCACATAATAAATGATCTTCAATATATGCATTTCATGTTGAACCAGTACTTATCAGTTGGTTCAAACCATTATCTTCTATGCATATATATATATATATATATAACCAGTGCTCAATTTATATTGGTTCAAACCATTATCTTCTATGCATATATATATATATATATATAACCAGTGCTCAATTTATATTAAGATAGTAAATCTTCAAACCTTAATAGACAGGCTTCAATTTATTCAACTTTCCAACTCTTTAGCCATCCATACCATTGAAAATCTGATGATGGTTTGCCCAAATTCCATAGATGATACAAAAATATTATTGTCATGCCCATGTTGATCTTAAGACACTGATCCCTCATGTATAGGACCTTGTCCATTAAAATACACATGGACAAGGTTTTATAAATGAGGGGTCAGAGTGACTTAAGGTCAACATGGGCATGACAATAATATTGGCATCGACAAGGGATTTGGGCTCAACATCATCAGATTTTCAATGGCACAGATGGATAAAGATTAAAGAATTGGAGTGGAATAGATTGAAGCCTGTCCATTAAAGTTTGAAGATTTATTATCTTAATATAAGCCAATCACTGGTTATATATGTGTGTGAAAGATTATGATCTGGACCAACTGGTGAATGCTGGTTCAGCATGAAATACATATACTGGGGAACATGTGTGGACATGTGTATCGGTTATATGAGAAAGAGTGGATAGTTGAAAGAATCTTGAAAGTCTGTCTTTAAATCCCCTATATTAATTTAAGAACTTACAAAAACATTTTATTATGTGAAATACTGTATAAACATCAAAGCAAAAAATAAAATTATGTACTTTCAACATAACCTGAATAAATATTATTAATTAATGTGATCATGCCTGACACTATAATATGAAAATGGTTGCTCCATTATTGCAAAATTTAATAAATTTATGAAATTTTAATATTTTTACTTTTGTTTATTTATATACTTTTTGGGCTAGCATATAACTGAAATAGGATATATCATAGATAACTGTATATGTTTTTATCAATAAAGCATTACATGATTTCACTAATGGCACTTAACGTATGCTTTTGAAGCATTTTTTTTTTTTTACTGAATATTAGAACCATTTATTGTAAGAGTGAATAATCAGTGAATAAAATCTTCAGATTAGTTTGTGGATTATTGTTCTTTACCAATGAGAATTTTTGATTTCATGATGAGACTGATGTGTTTTTCAATTAGTATGACATTTTAAGTGAAATCAAGATAATGGCCAGATTTCTAAGGCAGGAGATCTCAACTTGTTAGTATTTGGGATCCTATATTGCATATCAGCTTTAATTGCACTCCCTTTCCAATGATTTTTTTGGAGTCCTGATATTTCTTTTTATATTTCTTTTTCTTTTGCTGCTGATATTTGGCAAAGAGGCTAAAATTCTGTATGAATAGTGAAACTAAGTTACTTCCGCTTTTGACAGCCATCTTCGTAACTAGTCTTAAAAAGCGTCCCTTAGTGTTTTACAGTTTTAGGAAGACGGGACGACGGTCCCTTTACCTTTACGTCTGTTATTCAAGGTAAGTCAACTTTTTAATCATTTTATATGATGGAAAGTGATAATATAACCGATAAAACTAAAAATAAAGTAAGCCCCGATCTCAGCATTCAACCCAACAATGCGGTCATCGGCCGTAAATTGTATAGCCTTAGATCTAATCTAAATGCATCTAAACCACCCGTTACAACAAATAAAAACCCACAAATGAGTAAATCAAAAGAAAATTCCATTGCAAATATCAACAAAAGTTTAGAAAATATTCAACTTACCCCTAATACAAACAATAGAATAAATATCTCGTCAAGCGAAACTATTGATACAAGCGAAAACCAATCATTACCTCTCCGAAGCCTTTACTCAACCACAGAAGATTATAATGAGCAATTTCCTTTGCCCAACAATTCAATTAAAACTATATCTGGAAATAAACAAAATTACCAACAAAATGATACCGACGAAATTTTTAAAGTAAAACATTTTCCACCAGAGGTCGACAAAACCAGTACTGTGTCAGTACCGTTTGTCAACAGTAAATTTAAAAATAAAAAAGAAGAAATAAATTATAAAACTGATAAATTTCATTCTAAAACAATCAAAGATTTTAGCTCAGAACAATCCATTGCTACATCAGCTAACGTGCAAGCTAAACCAATTACCTCAATATCAATATTGGAAAATCCCACTACGTACGCAAATATCGTAAGGTCAAAAAATTCTGAGAGCATCTCTGAAAATATTAAGGCCGATAATCTCAACGAATTATATTTGAATCTCACAGAATTAGACATAGAAAAAGAATCAAACATGCAGGAAAATGTCTCTTTTAATATAAACAATATTAACGATGATATGTTCCTAGAAATAAACAATGAGTTCAACAAAACGATACCCAACTCTCTATATAAATCGTTTGCAAACTATTACAGCGATAAGTCTTTAATCTTAGCCATAACAAATCATCAATGTGCTTTATATAAATTCCCTGTAGAACAACTCTACAGTCTAATCAATCAAAAGCAATTAGGCAGAGGCATTCACATGATCCTTAATCATCCCAATGACCGCTATGTGATCGTAGAGTTTAAAACGTGGGCAGACCGAATGAATTTTAAAAATAACTACAAATCTTTAGGAAATTATATACTATGCTCCATAGATATGAACCGTCCAGTTACACTATCTGGCAGAATTCAAAACTGCCTTGCCCACTTAAATGAACAAGAAATACAAGACATCCTTATTAATTATGGTTCAGTTAGCAAATTTAAACACCTATTAAATCCTCACTTCGAAGATCAAATCCTGTCCAATACAGTTACCTTCACACTTACATTAAAGAAAAACATTATACCCACTGACATACCCACTATTATTACAGCAAGAGGCTCTCCTATGGTTTTGACATTCAGAGGAGTACAACCACAATGTTTCTTCTGCCTTCAAAGAACACACCTCATTAAAGACTGTGCAGCAAGAATATGCACACACTGTGGTATTAAAATGAATAAATTTCACAAATGTCCTGGTAGACCTATTAACAAGTCCTTAAATAGACAATCATCACATAGGACTAATTCAAACAGCAACCTCACAAACCCAGATATTCAGATTCAAATAAATCCTCCAACAAAACCTTCCACATCCAAAACTATATTTCAAAATGAAAATATTCAAGAAAGAACAAACGTCAACCTTTACACTAATAGTAGTAAATCAGAGAACCAAACAACAACAAATACTGCTCCTAAACCAATCACGCAAACTAATAATACTCAAGATCAAACATTCGAAACAACTTATACTAATCCCCAAGAAATAATATTAGGTCAAACTCTTTCTACAAAAGAAGATAATATGACCAAACCATCTAAAGAGAACAAGATAAACCCAGGCGATGAAGAAAATACACTCAAAAAATGTCAAAACAATTCCTCCAATATAACTCCTAACCAGCTTAAAACAACTGATAACAACCCTAAACAGAGTGAATCACAAACTATCTGCAATTCTTCAACTCCTGCAAGAATTAACCTACCAGACAAAAAGATCCATCAAACACCCAACCCGAAAGTCAGCATGATCGAAGATTCACAACTGTTACAGCAAACAGAGAATGTCTCAAGTCTAAAATTCGAACAAAAATCTTATGACAATAAAATAACACTACTATCAAAAGAACAGGAAAAGGAAAACAACACTAATCAACTTCAAAATCCTCAAAAAATTGACACAACAAATACCCAAAATACAATTAAGAAAATTAAAAGAAAATCAATTCGCTCAGATAAATCAAGCTCTGATGATGACAGCTCCCACCCGGTACTTTACTCACCACCCCCCTCTAACAAACAAATCTCCGATAAATCCAACTCAAAGCTTCACAAATCCATAGAAAAAAAGAGGAAAACCATGGATCTTACAACCTTAGATACCATTGATTCTCCCGATGAATCTCAGACAGATTACTCTACTCCATCAGACACCGAAGACTTCATGGATGCGATTCCTCAACCAACAAATATATCACCAAGCCATCTACAAGTTCAATCACAAGTCTCTGACTGCCTAACAACATCAGACCTCATTAATATAGAGATGTCCCACATTCACTTGGATCACTTTGCTGAGGACGGTTTGGATTAATCTATCATGTTCTGCAAAATAGCTGGCATAAACATTCGCGGCATCAACTCAATCGATAGAGTTCTTGCTATTAAAAACTGGCTCTCACTCTGCTCCCCACATATACTTCTTATGGGCGAAACCAAACATCACTATAAGACTGACCATAAAATAATATCTCTTCTCTCCTCTCTCGGATTTACTAGATTTTCCATCGGCCATTCAGCTTCAGGTGGAGTCGGTATTCTTCTTAGCAAATCAGCACCACCAAAAAGTTTCAACATTCTATTCCTAGATGCCAATATTATTATTATAGAAATAGATTATTGGGGTTATCCGATCATTATAGCTTATATTTATACAGCCAAAGACACCTCTCAATATCTAAAAATAGTTCATATCCTAAATGCCATCAACGCTAGCAGAGCCTCCCCTACCATTCTTCTCGGAGACTTTAACACCACCTACAATGACTTCAACAAGAGATTTTTGCATCTAATAAATCGCAGATTAATGTGTGGAGAGGGCTTCTTCCCACCCGAAGCCTACTCTTTCTATACTAAAACTAAAAAGTCCCTAATTGATCTGGTTTACTACACCCCAGACCTCCATTTCAACCTTGATGCAGCCTTAACCCCTGTTGCTTTCTCCGATCATATGGCTTTGATCTTACAACTCACGCCTATCTCAATCCCTACACCTATAGATGGACCTGGAAAAACCATGCGCATGATCACCCAATCAAACATGACCGAAGCGATAGTGTCTGAGTCATACATCTATTTCCAGTCTCAGTTTCTCATATTCTACACAAACCCTTCATTATACCTAACCACATAAGTGTATAACAACTACTAACTAACATATTCTAGCCATATGTTAATCAGCACTTTTTATAATATTATTGTACAATTTATTCATTAACTTATCCATTATCAAAATGTAATCACTATTTATTACTAATAAAATTTTTTTGTTGAAATGAATAGTGAAACTAAGTCACAGTTGGCTAAAAAATATCAAAATACCTTTTGTATTGTATATAATTTCCTATTTTTACAGGTAACATTTTCTTTTTATATTAACATGTATCTTTTCTTATTTTGATTTCAATAATTTGTCTTTTCTTTCAAATCTTTTGTTTATTTTTCATTCTTGCATTTTCTCCTTTATTATTTCATCCTCCCCACTCCCCTTAGGGGAATGACTCACATATTGAGAATCAGGTCTAAGATTATAGTTTTAACTTTAAACCCAAACCACCCACTGATAAAAGTCATAAGCTCGGTTTTAATCTGGGTATGTGTTCATAACAGCACACTATCTGCTGTCCATTAATTATTTAAACTTACAATAGATGGCTCTGAAGTAGAATAAAAATAACTGTTTCTAAACTCATTAATTGTTATCATATGGTTATAGTTCCTGTTCACCTAGCTTTAATCAGAAATCTTTGCATACGTACACAGTATAAAGATAATAAAATATTAAAATGTTAAAATAAATTATGTTATGACAATAATTAACAATGGAACACCCTCTAAGATCAAGATTAGACAGACAATTTTCTTGACCATAATTATTTATTGCTTAGTAAAATCAGTTTGCTTTCCGGCAGAGATCTTAACACACATATATATAGGGAGAAAGAGAGAAATTAGTTTTTTAAATGGTTTTAAACAAAATATAAATAATATACAATAACTAGCAAAACAACAGCTGTTGATATATATATTTTTTACAATATCAATTGGCCAATGTAATTATTATTATATAAAAAGGAAAATCTATAACTTTGAGGATACTTATTAAGTAGAATGTATAATCGATAAAAATTATCCGAAAAAGTTTCAAATTGCTTATTTTACAAAAGGGCTTTGTTAACTGTCTTGTTTTTTACATTGGTAACATGTGGTCAAGTTAGCAGTTATTAGTCAATACTTTGTTCAAATCAATGTTAAAAAAACATCAATACAGAATCAATAAAAATGAATTCTGTGGTTTATATTAAATTTTTTTTACCGAGAACAATGATTTATGGCAACTTATAATAATTGTAATAAAACTTTTATATTACTGTCTGCCAAAAGAGATTGATATAATAAAGCTATCAGATATTCTATCCGAAACTGATATTTGATTATTATCAATAATATTGTCCAGTTTTTATCACCGATTATAACTTTCATGAGATGATAATAGATGAATAATTGAAATATTAAACTGGAGTCTAAGAAATTGTAAAAGACCCAGAAAGAGACCATATATGAGATGGATGGATGAAATAAAAAAGTATGCAGGGGTGATGTGGAGAAAAGAAGCTAAAGGTCAGAGATGGATTGAACTTGGAGAGACCTTCATCCTGCAGTGGATTGATAATGGTTGATGATGATGATAACTTTCATATTTTTTTTTGTATGGCTTAATGAAGTACTAGAGTGCCAGATTTTGGAGAATAAGGTCCTTGAGTTGAGTCCAGTACTATTATTTTTAGTGCTTAAACTTATGAATATCGAAGCAATAAGGCCATTTTGCCTTCACATCTCACTAAAAGTATTTTCTTATAGTAAGTATTACTATAATTAATCTATTTTTAGCTGCTAGCTTTTAAAATCAAAACTTTACACTGTTTTTATTTTAAGATTTATTTAGAATAAATATTTAACTGCAATTAAAATGTTAAATAATAAATAAAATTAGTAATACTTGAAAGTATTCAAATTTCTAACCATCTTCAATAGTATCTCAAGGCACATTTAGACATTAGCAATAGAGAGTTAATACATCAGTTCAAGTTCTGGTTATAGCAACTTAAATAGTCTAATTTGTAAATGAAATTAAATCAATTAGTGTCCTGGTTTATAGAGTACATGGGATCGAAAATACAAGGTTCTCTTGCCTGATTCTGTTTCAATCTTTCTGATTAATTACTAACTTTTCTCAGCACCACTTTCCCACTATTTATGTACCAGTTTTATATTGTTTTCTCTTTATGCACCTGTGGACATTTGTTTATGACCAAAATGCACAAAGGTCCCCTGAAAATCATTAATGAGCTTCAGACAAAAAATTATGACCAAAAATTGGTTTCCATCCAATTACATAATCAGGCTTAAGGCAAAACAAGGTTATAAATAAGATTTATCTTTTCAGATACGGTAGCCATAATTATTTTCCCCTACCACCCTCAAAAAATACTTTCCTATTTTAACAATATATCCTTATTGTATTCACTGATTATGAAAAAAGTTATTCTTTCATATTTTTTTGATACCTACTACATATAAATCTTTGTAAAATCCAATAAAATATACACCTTTACCCCACTTAGTGAGTGCAATTGTTAAGCAAAAATATTGCAAGCATTGATTGTTGAGAGGTCAGTGACAGCTGCTTTACAAACAGTTGTCCCAGGTTAGCAGATTCGCTTCCCAGCCGATGCTATGACACATGAGGAAAAAAGAACAAGTAGTTATAAGGGTTTCCAATGGGAAAAAAGTTGGCTGGTTATTCCAGCTAAAAATTACATTGCAAGCTGTGAACAAACAACTTAATCTAGTATACGTAGTAATTAAAAAACTCAATGTACATTATATGTACATGTAAACTGCATTATGGGTATTATATAAGTATATATTTAAAATATGCCTTATAGTGCAACTTAAATTTATGTAGAGACATCTATCTTAAATATGTTTTTCCCATTTATCAATCATAATTATCTAATTTTCTGAATCATGAATTGCTTATTCTAAGGTCCATAATAGTCTTCTAAATCCTTTAATGATCTTGGATATTTTGGAGGAGAGTGCATCGGATGGTGGCTGAGGATCTAGAGAAAAAGTTTAGAATCAATGGTTGACATAATTCTTGGATTTATATTTAGATGGGATGCCATGATTTCAGATTTTGGAAAGTTTAATCACACCTACAATAGTTTGAGAACTTTGTTCTATTTTGCTTGTGTTTTTAAAACTGGCACAATGGTAAAAATGGATAAATTCCTAGAAAAACAGATATCATGTTTTCTTTTTCCAGTCAGCTTATGTTATCATGGTCATATTAGTTGCAGCCATGATTCTAATTAAAAATTTATTTAGCTATAAACTTTTTTAAAATAGAATCTAAAAAAAAACAGGGAAAAAACACTTTATACAGTAGTGCCATTGAGTGCAAGCCAGAGTAATCAATAACAGTTATGAGCAAGCATAAGAAGTAGTGATCATGAGATGTTTAAACAGAATCTCTAGGGAAAAATGTGTTATTTAACTATGCAAAATTGCAACAAAATGAATAGGAAAGTCAAAGTAAACAATTTTTTGTGTTCTTTCAAATAACTGTTTTTGAGTGTGCTAAAAAATATCCATAGTGAAGTTTCATTTTTTTAAAATTTGTATTACACCTGGGTCTCGTTTTACGTGATAGATAGGTTCCTCAGAAAACATGTGCAAATGAAATCACACAAAAATAGACATAACTTATATTGAAAAAGGGGGATGCGGTGTGTGATTTTTCAAAATTTGCATAAAAGCAAAGTACCAACATAAAATTACTTTAAAATTCACGCAAAAAAAAAAAAAAATATGACTAATAAAAAATTTCAAATTTGAACAAAATTGATACAAGACAAACTTTTTTTAACTATAATATTTAATTTTATTCAAAATATATTTTTATACATAATTTACTGTACAGTAATTTACATTTTTTTATACACGTTTTAATTATTATCGATAAACAAGTTCATTTGCAAACTGATAAAAAAATCAGATTTTTCTCAAGAGGAAATACAACTAGCACCAACTTCACTCTCATGTTGTGTTGATTTTCTGGTAACTATGTAATTAGTAATTAATCTTTGAGATGATGATTTTATTAATTGTTTATGAAGCTCTCAATATCCAGACATACAACCATTTAGCTCTTGTTGGAATTTAAGAGCATGTTAATGATTAGTGTCATTAATAAGAAAATAATAATTGATTACGATCTTTTTTAAAAAGCAAAAACAGAATGTGATTTAAAATGCAAAACTAACACACACAATGTTTGAACAAATTTACATTATAATCTTGTAAAATTTAATGTGTGTATACATAAAATGTGGAAATCATGATTTTAATTTCATTATTGCATAAAATCTTACTATTATAAAGCACTGAAAATATTGAAATTACTAAGATGAAAGTCGAATTCCAATAATGTGCTATTATTTTCAATATAACATAAGTGCACAAAATTTATTATTTAAAGTAATAGCGCATTATCGAAAATCGACTTCCGATGAAACACGAATCGCGTAACTTCAAAATCGTGTTAAATAAGTCCGCGTAAAAAGAGACCTGGGTGTACTATATTATATTACTTACTTGAAATTATTTAAAATTTTAAAAAAAGTTTAATAACAACTTATTTAATTGATTATAAAATGTAAGAGTTTGTGTAAGAGTAGTAAAATTAGCATACTGTAAATTGCTAAAACTACATAAAAAATTCTAACATATTAAAAAAGAGAAAATGATGTATCTATTGTATTCTGTGTGTCCATATTGTAATCGTGTTTAAGGCTTTTTGTCACAATAAAGTAATATGCAGATCTATATACAAATATGGGTGCTATCTGTGGCATTTTCTTGCATGAGATGTTGCATTTTCTTACATGTGGTAGACATGTTCTTTGAAATGATTTAACATTTTTTCGATTAATGCAGTTGAACTATTTAAATAAATATTAAAGGTATGAATATTTTTAAATTTATTTGTATGCAATTTTGCATATATTTTTTAAAAACCGAAAATACATTTATGACAACAAGGGCTCTGAAATCGCTAAGTCTGTAAATTAGAATATATAAAAAAGCCTACAAATTATTACATAGAAAGTTTCACCGCAATGCATCAGCATATTATTAGTTAACAGTTTATATATAGGGTATATGAGCACAGACTTGCACATGACCCACCACTCTCCATTCTATCTCATACTACCGATACACTTGAACACATATATATCGAAAAGATAAATAATCACTTTATGTTGAATTAAATTTTTTTTTTCCAGTTCTACATTTTTATACATGTGAGATGACATTACAAGTTGTTCAATGTTAACAAATAGATTGTGTATTTTAATGTTGGATTTAGTAATTTTTGATCATACAAATTTCATTATTATGAAATCGTTCATTTTTTCAAAATAACAATTATGATAAGTAAATTATAGTATGATTATCATTATTTTAGTCACAAGAAAACGACTGTTAGTAAGAATTTTAATCCATAAAAGTAAAAAAATACAGTGTACAGTTTTTTAACTAATGTATACATTTTAAAATTTAGTAGGGTTTTAGTATATTTGTTTTCTGAAGGTCATTAAATATGATTTTGATTACTTATTATACTGAATAAACCATTGGGGGGGGGGGGCTTTGTAATCATTAATGGTGAAAATCTTTACTTTATATATATCATTAATAAAGAATTGATTATTTTGCAAAGACAGTGGATGAAAATTAAATGAAATTCTGTATTGTACATTAATCATATTTTAAGTTTATAATCAAAATATTGTATATAGTATTAACATTGTATACTATATTATATATCATGAATAAACTCTGTATTGTATAGATTCAAAATGAAAGTTTCTATTTTGCTTTTGGATGACATAGCATTAATAACTATTGTACGATGTCATAAATTTATTTTTTCTACAAATTGATGATAATTGTTATTATGAATCTTCATGCAAAAAACAAATACTAAGTGGGGTTTATCTGAACAAGTTAAAATAGTCTTGTAATTTAATATGGTTTTCATTCATTTTCTTTTTTCCAATTCATTCACTCAATGGTCTAACTGCATTTAATCGGAAACACTTTTATTAAAATATAATGAAGTATTTTTGATTTCTTTTAACTTACTCATGCTCATTTTTGTTTTTTTCCATGGTATGGTCATTTCACAAATAACATGGCAGTTCTTCCACTTTAGATGCTATTTTACTATTATCATAACTGATATTAACATAGAGGTTTTTTTTAAAAAAATGCAGTTTCTGTAAGACCAGTTTTATTGTTTCATTAATTCAAAAAAAAAATCTGAATAATCAGTATGTTATGAACAGTAAGAAAAAGTAAAAGTAAACCACAAGAAACCATGAATTCCAAGATATTTCTTAGACATTTTTTCATTGTCTCATTTTCACAAAAATTTTTGGAATATATATATGTATTGCTTTTTAATTAAATAATTCTGATTATTTTTACACACTCATTGGTTGATAATTATTTAAATAAAAATATACTTACATTTTTATGTTATTCATATATATTTTATTTTTAAAAATAGAAGTTAATAAACTAGACCATAACAGATAACAAAATAAATTTTCACGAAGTTTGAGTACACTTGTTACTTACCTGCCAGAATTGATACAGTGTTGAACTATTTTCAAATACTGCAATAATTATAAAGCACACATCAAATTTTAAAGTGGAATTTGATAGATTTATCATAAATCCAGATTTATTCATATGTTTAAAAAAAGTCAAAATAAAAACAATTTGTCTATTTTCTCAAGATTGTTTATTTTCACATCATAAATGTAAACAAAGGGAGTAAATCACTCTCCCCCAGGCTATGACTTAAAAGCACTCTAAATGTTGAACAAAAGATGAGGAATAGAACTTAAGTCAAGCATTGGTGGCCAAGCAGTTAGCATATCTGCCTTTCAAGCAGCTGTCCCACTTCGCTTCCCAGTCAACACTTTGACATATAAAAAAGCACTTTAAATGTTGATCAAAGGATCAAGAATAAAATGGATTCATCCTATTCTTCATCCTTTGTTTAACATTTAGAGTATTTTAAGTCCTAGTCTGAAGAAGAGTGTTTTACTGTCTTTGTTTACATATATATTGAGTTATGTTTAATTTAAAGTTTACATCACAGCATGATATTGTAAGTCCTTTGTTTTTATTTACAACTTATTTTTTCAATACATATAAAGCGCTTTAGAGCTTCAGGAAATGTTTCAGGAGTTATTAAATGAAAGTAAAAAAGTAAGACTAAAGGTAAACATTAAAAAGACTAAAGTAATGTTCAATGGATTTTCTCAAAAGATAAAAATAAAGATTGATTATGATGAGTTAGAAGAGTTAACAACGACAAATAACTTGGTCACATTAGTACTATAGATGAAAACCTAATTGATAAAATTAATCATACAAATAATCTTGGTTGGAGTGCTTTTGGCAGAAATAACTTAATACTAAAAGGAAATATGCCTTTTATGGATCTGAAACTTGGACACTTAATAAAAGAGCAATTCAGAGACTTTGGACCACTGAAAGAAGTATTGAGAAATGTATGTTAGGAGTAAAAAAAGAGATCAAAAATGTAATATATGTGTAAGAGAACAAACAGGTATTACTGACATTTAAAAAACTGAATTGAAGTTGGGCTGAACATATTGCTAGAAGAGATGATAAAAGATGGACAATTGAAATTTTTAAACTGGGCTTTAAGAGATTGCAAAAGACTCAGAAAGAGACCACATGTAAGATGGATGGATGAAATAAGAAAGTGTGCAGGAGTAATTTGGAGAGGAGAAGCTAGAGATCGGAGAAGATGGATTTAACATGAAAAAATCTTTATCCTGAAGTGGATTGAAAATGATTGACAATAATGATGATGATGAATGTGATTTTTTAAAAAATATTTCATTTGTAAAATTAAAATAAAAAGAAATCTAGTCCGATTTATTGAGTATTAATATAAAATCTTTACAAAGAGATGAAAGATTGAACAACATTTTCAAAAACTTCCAGCAGGTGCAACAATAGACAATGTTTTGATTCAAGAGGGTTTTTAATAACAAGAAAGTTCATCTAAATAATTTTACTATTTTACATATAAACTCTAAAATGATAAAAATTACCTTTAGAGAAAATTATTTTTAGAGAAAATTGTACATATGCTATGTATAAAATAAGATAAATTACCAAAGTATTGCCATATTGTTTATTGGCTAAATAAAAAAATAAGACTTACTAGATGTCAATTAAATATTTTAATAATAAAACTATGATGAAAATTAGACTAACAAATAACTGGAGACTACATACAAAAAATATAATAATTATTGTGCCATCTGGTCTTAAGAATGAATTTATTGTTCAAAATTTTAAAAACAAAGGGGATAGTAAGTCAGTGGTAATTAGCGTGGAATATCATTATTATCCGTTACAGAAAAAGTACTTCAAAAATGCTGCTGAATAGATTTTTCTAGTTATAGGTGAATGGTTATCATAGATTACGTGGTTTAGAGAATCAAAAACCTCTTTAGATAAATTTATATGGTCAGGAAAATACAAGTAAGCTATCAGAAACAAAGAAGTGATATATATACTTTATAGTGTTTTTATTGATTTGAACAAGGAATTTGATTCAGTTAATAGGATAGGTCTATGGAATTATTTGAAATTAGTTGGTTTTCTACAAAAACTTATTCATATTACACAGCTTCTACATGATATAATGAGAAGAAGTGTTATTATTACAGGAAAAAAATCTGAGGCATTTGAAAGAAAAACTGGTGCTAAACAAGGAGGTGTATTTGCTCCAACACTGTTTTCAATTTTTATGATAGTGGTTTTGAAATTGTTTATAGGTGACTTAATCAGACAGGAATCAATATTTATACAGATTTGATAGTTAAATTTTTTATTTGAATTAATTAAAAGCACAAACAAAATTTTTTCCGTTTTGGATCCTGGTTTTATATATGTTGATAATTGTGCTATTTTTGCCAATTCTAATAATAATTTACAGAAAATACTTCATGTTTGGAATGCAACTTATAAAGATCTTGGTTTATTAATCAATGTTTAAGAACATTCAAGTTCTTTATCCAACAATGATGAAACAAAAAAAATATTCAGCAACTGTCAACTTGGATGATTGCCAACTTGAGAATTAAACTAGTTTAAATACCTTGGTAGTTTTATAAGTAGATAGATGGACTTAAATGTTGAGATCCAACACAAATTTCAATGTGCTATTGCTTTTAATAACTTAAAAGATAGAATATTTTATCTTAGATAAATAACTATTGCATTTGTGTTACCTGGATAAAGAGCTGTTATTTTACCTAATTTATTGTATGGATGTAAAAATTGGACATCCTATCAATATAATATAAAGGCCTTAAAAAATTTTCATTTAAGAATGACCCATAAAATGTTAAAAATATAATGGCAAGATTGTAAATCCAATCAATACATTCTTCAGCTTACTGCATATGATATTATTGGATCCACCATTGTAAAATTATACTTTTGTTGGACTGGACGCATAAAATAAATGAAACATGAAAGACTTTGTAAAAGGTATTTTATGATAAACTTGAGCATGGATTTCACAGTAGAAGTAGATCCCATTTACAATATAAGGATTATCTCAAAGTCAGTCTATAGAAGAGCAGTGATGTTTCAACTGGGAAGATATAGCAGAAAATAGAATACACTGGAAAACTATAATTAGTCATAGTGTTGAAGTATTTTAGAAAGAACATTTTTCTACTGAGGAAATAAAAAACAACACTGTAAAATATCAAGTAAATAGAGAAATAGACCAGCATATTCTATATGTGAACACCTATGTGGTTCATAGATGGATTAGCATGTTCTACATGGGATTGCACTTGTGGTTTATATATTGTTTTATATAGTCACCACAAAACCTATTTCTAGAGTAGTTTTTTCATCTCTTCTTCCTTTGTGGGGGGTGGGGGGTGGAATGACACTACTCATTATTGGATGGCTGTTTATTATTATTATAAATACAATTGATAAATTATGATAAGAATTCAGAAAGGAATAATGTGTCGATTGTAAAACATATGTAAATAAAAAAATTCAACAACCACTCACAATATTATGTCATTTAGGATTACATATAGTAAGATTTATATACTAACAACATACATATGGTAAGATTTATATACTAACAACACAAACAAGCTTCTTTAAACACTTTTTGATGCTATTTATGTTTTATCATTACTCCCATCCAAAAACACTGTTTTGGGTGCATGAAAAGATTGAAATTATCATCTCTATTAATTCATATATTACAGAATTGTATTCACATGCACTATACATGCATGGGAACTTTAGAAAAATTTGATCTATTATGAATTTGATCCATTAAAAAGAAGTAGATTTTGATAAGCTTTTACTCTGATAGTAATTTAGTTATTATTATTAATATATGTATGTTCAGTGCAGTGGTAAAGTGATGCATTTAAGAACTAAAAATCCCAATGTTGTGGTTCAATTCTATAATTCCAATGCTTGAAAATCATATGACTTTCCTAGGGACAAAATATTTTATTATTTAGTCTATTAATTAGGTAACAATACAATGACATCTTTCAAATTCTGATTGGTTTGTCATTTCTTTCTTGTAGGCTTATGGTAGTGACATTAAATTTCATGTCAGATACTTTTCACTAACTCCTTAGTTCTACCTTACATTAGAAAGTATTTTTATTTAAAGGCAATGTAATATGAAATTCACATTAAATTTGAAACTAGACCCAATGAACTTATGCTTTAATATGCTTACATAGTTATATAATCTGGCATTAGATGAGATTTTACATATTTAAAAGACCTAGGCAAATATATATCAGAGCTATATCTTAAGACTATGTGCCTAAATATGACAGTAGGGACCTCTACAAATCTTTAACCCAAAATTAACAACTTTAAAAGACAAGAGTGGCCAATCTTATTTTCAACCTACTTTTTCATTATATAGGTGAATCTAAAGCATTTTAATTTGTGAGCGTATAGCTATTGAATACTTCACTGCTTAAGTCCACTATTTCTATTACAAGCTTGCAAATCAAAATGCTTTAGATTTGCCTATATAATCAAAAAGTAGATTAAAAATAAGAATGGCCACTCTTGTCTTTTAAAATTGTTAATCTTGTGTTAAAGATTTGTACAGGTCCCTACTGTCAGATTTAGGTGCTTAGTCTTAAGGTTATATAGCCTTAATATATATTGCTTAGGTAATGAGTATGTGCTTAACAAATTATTAGTTACAACTTTAAGAAATCTAGGTTTTTTGATAACTCCTAGTTAGAAATGTCATAAGGAGCCTATAGGTGTCATAAAACTGAGTTCTCTAAAACATACAGAAACTGATCTGATATCAGATTTGATAATTTAAACCATTAAATAATTTTAAAATTTCAAATAAATTAATTATAGGTTGCTGCTAGATGGATAAGTGCATTAGTTCCAGCTTTGAATTTTAATTTTCATATTGAAGATAAAAACCAAAATGGAGATGAGGATTTTATAGCACTATTGCCATTCATTAATTCCTCAATCTCACTGTAGATGGCGCAGAATAGAGAGAAGATCATTACTTTTGGAAGCATGTAAAAAATACATGAGAACATCATATTACATTTGTAATTACATGTTTGATTATTATCCATTGTCTAATATTAACCGTTAAATATTTCTGAAAAAATCAAACTTTATTTAAACTTCTCCATCATCTAATATTATTTATGAAATATTTTTTTAAATATTCAAACATTATTTAAACCTTTCAAATATAAATTTAAAGTTTGAATTTTTAAAAAAATATTTAACAATTAACTAACATTAGCTGATAGAAATATAATTGCAATTAAAATACCCATCAGCAAAAACTTTCATACAAACATTGTATGATTTTGTTAGATGTTATCTCTATTTCAACCAAGCCCTTTATTACTTTATATCAATAGTGGCTTGTAAAATTTTCAAGCAGGGGTGTTTCATTACAGTCTTGCTGCCAAAAAATAAACAAGAAAAACAAAACAGAGCATTCTAAGTTTACAACTGTACAATCATTTTTTTTTATATGTCAAAGCGTTGACCGGGAAGCAAACCCGGGCCAGCTGCTTCAAAGGCAGCTATGCTAACCACTAGGCCACCAATGCTTGATAACAACCATTTTATTTTTTTATATCAATGAATGCTAAAAGATCTAATGTATTTTTTACTTTTACCAAGTGCTGTTTGACAAATAATATCTGGAGTAAATCAACCTGTACTTTTTTTTTCATATGTCATAGCATCGGCCGGGACGCAAACCCACACCCGTCTGCAGCCAACTACTTGCATGCAAGGCGGGAGCCATGACCTCTCGGCTAACAACGTTTGACTTTTTATTTCAATTTTTCCATGTAATCACAATTGGAAAAATATATTCTAATGCTAATGCTCTTCACGATAAATATTTAAAATAATATTTCTTTTATTATTTTGTTATATTTTTCTGCAATAAATAATTATATGTTAATTTATAAATGTTAATTACAAGAAGAAAAAAAACAATATTTCAGTGCTCATTTTAAATAAAAACAATAAAAATTTATTTGCTCTCAAGAGAAACCAGAATAGATAAATACCACACTCAAATAACTATCGATGCTGTGGCAGTGAACAGCTCCAATGGAATTAGTTACACACAGTGATAAAAGGAAATGAATCTCATTGGAACTTGCTTTTTGGAATATGACATATCTGGCACTGCCATAATTAACAGGTCTTTGAATCGAATCTCAAGCATGCTTAAAATAATTATTTTTAGAAAATATTTAATTAATTGTATTTGCATAATAATTATGCAAAATATTTGATGGTTGTTATATTATTGATATTTTCATGCACAAATTTAGTAATTATTTTTTTCTGAGCGTGCTGCAGTGGTTATGGACCAGCCATCTCTTAACATATATATATTTATGATTGTAGTTTATGTTGCGATATTTTAAATTGCCTGGAAAACATTAGAAATTAATTTCTAATACACTTTAAAATCTTAGGGTTCAGCCCTGATGGGTCTAGCGAAAAATTTCAGATAGGGAGAATTTGTCGAGAATATACTTACGGATAAATTACTCTGGGGTAACGACAGGCTTAGATAACAGTTGTATTTCACCTGAGGATTTGCTGATAGCTATGAAAAATGATTGTCATGAAGTTGAAGGATTTATATTCTTACAGTTTGGCAGTCTGTAACATATTTTATGATATATTTTTATCTTACATATATATATAATAAAATCGATTTGTTGATTAGGCGATTTCAGGCAACCACGTAGTATTATATAACCTACTGATACAGTATTAGTTAAATTATAAAAAACAAAAGAAACATTGTTATTTTTTAATTTAAAACAGTTTCAAATTGAATATATATATTTTTAAATTAAAATAATTTCAAGTCTAACTAGTTTTTAACAAATGGAAATTAATTAAAACATATGTACACATTCAGTGTTCATATATCAATTATCTTTAATATCATTGGAATACAAAATTGTTTTCGAAATCCTTATTGAGAAAGTTTGTATAAATAAACAAATAGTGAAAAGGTTGCGTGATTTTCTAAGAAGTTCGAGGGCCGGGGGGGGGGTAGAATTGGAATCGATTGCACTCCAGAGACTGATACTTTAATACTGTGCTAAGACACGCAGGCATAATTTATTTTAAGAGTTGTAATTTATACTATATCACTTAATCTCAGATATCTACATAAGCTTAATCGAAAATAGGTACAACAGTTTTCAAATTGTCCACTCCAATAGTTTTTCATAAAAAAAATTATAAAGCAAATGGCAAGATTCAGACAGACTTGCCAATTAATTGTCGGCTACTGAGGATTTAAGCTGAGATGCAAAAAAAAAAAATCCTAAATTTATTTGGTCCGAGTTTGAATCCAGATCGTAGATGTGGAATGCACATGTGCACTCAAACATTTTCCCCCAACAATCAATCGAAAATAAAGTACGTACAAGTCTGAGAAATATTCTTTTTAAATCTTAGTAGTTTTATGTTCTAAAATCTTAATAGCTTCCTACAAAGAGACAAAGGTTGAAAAATTTTAATTATTATAAATATAAAGATTGCCAATTTGAGAAATAATTAAGAGAAGTCTTATTTGGCTATTTTAAAATCAATATGTGTGTATGTGTCATTTTAAGAAAATAATTTTTAAGTACGGTAATTCTTTAATTTTTTCGGTAAAAGATGTTATTTCACCAGTCATTAAGTTAATTACCAATTAATTATGTAATCAAACTATAAATAAAAAATAAGGGAAACATTTCAAATATTCAAACATTTATTGAGAACATTTAATTATAATTTTTTTTCTGCTATATATTTTTTTTTTTGTTTTGTAAAAAAATAATTATCAAGTACGAATTAAAATAACTTTCAAGGATTTTATTTTATTAGTAAAAATAAAATAATTAAAATAAAATAGCTATTTAAAAAATAATATAAAAGTTTATATGACCGCGTACACAGGGCTTTATCGATTAAAGTTGTCAAAAGTCAATATATACGACTAAATGAATGGAAAATCAATTAATTAAAAATATAAAACGAAGTATAGTGCACTAGTTGGATAAAATAATGCAAATTATGATTATGTAAAATCTACTCTTAAATTGTCTCGTTGCCTGGCTACTAAAATTTTTTCTAAATTGAATTGTTTCTGAAATAATCAATTAAAGCGATACTTGTGAAGTTAAAAATATTGAATAAAATGTTACACTATTAAACGGAATATTTATTCTCTGCTATTTGTGTAATTATTATTCATATCTTTATCTGCTTTCTTTTCTTCTGATTCTTATAATTGAACTTTTTAATATTATTTATTTTTTTCTTCATCTTTATATCTCTTTCTAAAACATATCTTATTATTTCTCTATCATTATATATTGTCGAATTAAATCAATATTTTTTTTTTCTTCAAGATATATTCGTTGATTCTTTTTTGCCTTATTTAGTATTTTTAATTTTATCTATCAATTTGATCATTTTTATATTTTTTAAAACCAATCTCACAATTCTCCAAATTCTTTAAGCAAACCAAATAACACATTCAAAAAGATTCGTTCAGTTTCAAATTCATTAGTCCACAAAATAATCTTATGCCCTGTGCAGTTTGGCTTAGCTGGTAGTGTCCGAATTGGGATTGGGAAATCCCAGGATCGATTCCGGCACTCACAGGTCTGGCGCACGAACTTTTTATGAATTCCCATAATGCCATATGACATTATTATTATTATTATTATCTCTAGTTACAATGCTCAATTCTCTGGCTAAAAGTGTTATCTGGTATTTATTTCATCTTAAATCTACCATAAACTAAATGTCTACAAGAGCAGAAATTCAGTCTGTTCTAGGTTATTATGTATGCATTTTGCAAAAAATTTCTACTCATCAGATGATCAAGAGATATCAGATATCTGCATCTTCATGCCTTGTTGAGAGCTCAATGTTTTTCCATTATGTCACTCTTAGAAAAGGTAGGGATTGAATTTTTTCCATTTTTGACATCTTGTGCAAAAGTAAATAATTATTGCACTACAAAGGCATGGAGATTCATGTGTTGGCATCTCTTGCTCATCTCATGAGCAAAGAGGTTCATAAAATGTTTTGAGAGAGGATGGATTAAGTTTATGTGGTGGGGAATGTTTGCAATATGGCAGAGTCAAGATGAAGAATATACTGATAAAAATACACAACTGGTTTGAAATTTTTAAAGCATTAGATTGTTCTTATTTATAAGAAACTTTTAATTTATTAAATATAAAGGAATCCTATAATAAATCTTTGTATCTAACAGTCCCTATTAGGAATCAGTGGTGAAAAAGATAATTGGCCAAATATGCCATTTACTGGTGAGTTAGAGTTTGAATATTTTTTTCTTCAAGTTTTAACCTCTAGGTAAAAATATTTAGATATCTATTTACCAACCCATATTGTACAATTAGGTGAGTTGATTATCTGAAAAAATTCTAGAGTTGTTAAAAAAATTTTCCAAGATAACTCAGTTTGTATTTATCTGAGTCATAGCTAGATATGTAGATCTGGTATTATTGCTTTACTTATTTCCAAAGCATTTGTTTTATTTATGTTTGTCTTATTAAAAATTGTGCAAATTTTATCAAACATCATTTTGCTAACTTTAGTTTCAATGTATAAATATTATTATGCCACCAATAAATCTAATACATTAAATTTATTCTACTTTAATATTAATTAATCTTATTTTTAAAACTGTCTTTATTATCACCTTGTGTATATCATTAAAAGAATTTCCCAATGAGAGACCTATTATTATTAAATGTGTATGTTTGTACACATGCACACACATTTATATGTAACCACCCAATGCCATTTGATCAGCTTGATATTTAAGACCTTTTCCCACTCATTGTTTTCTTTGGAGGATTGCAGAATAGGCTTTTTATTTTATTAAGTTATTTAAAATACATCATATCTTTTTACATAAATATATTGTGTTGGAGGAAAAAAAATGAGACCATCAGAACCCCTCAACTTGTTGTTATGCTATTATTCATAACATAAAAAATGATGACATATTGACATATTCTTTAAGCATAATAATCAAAATTTAGTTCATCTAACACAACATTGGTCAGTGAATGGCTCATATTCAAAACCACACATTATAATTAATTTATATAGTTTAATTACTCAAACAATGATTTCAATGAAATAATATTAATGGAAGTTTTAGCAATAATTGTTCTGATTTAGTTCTTTAAACTGGTCAGAAAAATAATATTGGCTGGTGCAAATCAGGTTTATTTGTTTTGAGGATGAAATTAATTCTGTATTTTCTGGTGCCATCTTTAGTGAAAGAAATTATTTGTCTACTCTTCTTACTCATTATTTTTTTTGCTTGATGTGATCAAATTCTGGGCAGAACTTGAGATTTCTTCTATGTAATTAAAAAAAAATTTCCATACAATCTTACAAATTATAGGCAAACTTAACATCAATCAAACTAAACATTCTTTATAGATGTATGAATGAGGATTTGCAATTCATAATGATAATTAAAAGTTCCAAGATTATGTAGATTATTCAGAAAAGTATTAATATGCTGAATAAAATAAAACCATGAATGCAATTTATGTGGCCTTTAACACTGATCTAGGTGACTTTACACACATAGTCTTTGTGAACATTAATGTAAAAAAATACTTCTCTTTACCCAATCATTTATTTTTCCAAGAATGTTCTGATAATTGAAATACCAGATAAATAGACTTTTAAATTGATGTTACATGCACATATATTACCTAATCACTTGTTTTTTCCAGACTTTATATATATATAACAGTTTATGGTTTAGATCTTATCTTAAATATCTTAAGATTTTTAAATATGTTATGGAATATGTAACATTTGCAAGAATGTTATCACATTGTAAAAAAAAAACATGGAATCACTAGAAATTATTGTCCATTTGAGAAATATAATTTTACACATTTATATATTGTACAAACCTACTTCAATATGAACTAAAACTGCATTCAACTATCAATATTTTATAGTATAATTAATTACTCTGTTTAAAATATTGACGTACTTGTGTTTTATAATTTAAATATATATATATATATATATATTTATTTAATATTGAAATACAAGTATAATGTATATACTAACCTAGATGTAATTACAGAGGATTTAAGAGTGACTTTAAAATCCCTTACAGTCATCATGTGAAAAAATATATTTATTTATTTATATCAAACTATATTTTGTTTTATAGGCTTGCTTGAATTTTTTTTACCAGTTATGATACTTGTACTTGTCTAATTTTTATTTGGTTCTAGTACTTATTTTCCAATTTACACTGTTGAAAATCTTTTAGAATATAGTATTATGCGGGGTTCAAACTCAGACTTTCACATGACCCACCACTCTCATATTGCTGACCCACCTGATCACACACATGTTGAAAATATAAATAATCACCAATATATGTATTTCATGCTAAACCAGCAATCATCAGTTGGTCTAGATTACTATCCTCACACACACACACACACACACACAGACTAACTGATGATTGCTGGTTTAGCATGAAATACATATATTGGTGATTATTTATCTTTTCAACATGTGTGTGATCAGGTGGGTCAGTAATATAAGAGGGCACTGAGAGTGATGGGTCATGCAAAAGTCTGAGTTTGAACCTGCATATATTACATATATAAATGCAGGTTTAAGCCTGTACAATGTATTAATATAGTATTATATAAAATTTGTCAAATCATATTTTGTAGATTATTTGCTACTATGAAAATACTTTTCATGATATTAATGGCCAAATCTATATGGTCAAAATTTATATTTTTCATGGTCAAAATTCTTGGCTTCAATAAAAAGTGTTAAAATTAAACATCTAAAACTATTGTCTAATTTTTGTTATTTTGTTTAATTAAAAGAAATAAAATAATCAAAAGATTTAGTACTTAGGAGTTCATAAAAAGTTTGGGCACTAGAAGTGCAGAGGAGGACCTATAACCCATGAGCCACGAAGTATTTAATTTGCCACTCCATGACTACATTAAACTGCACAGGATTTGTATTATTTATAATGACTTTCCCATCTCTATCAAAACTATTTCTTCCAAAACAATTCAATTTATTTAATTAAGTGTTGAGGAAAAAGTATATTTGAAGACAAAAGTGTGATTCTCTATAAAACACACACAAAAAAAAATTATTAATTTAAACAAATATTTTTTATTTTTCATTCAACTTCTTTGACTAAAGTTTTAAAATAATCAAAATCAATCTAATTATTTTAAATGCAAATACTGTGTTCCAACATCGTAAATTCCTACACAAGCATTAGTCTGGGTCAGGAGTTGTCAAACTATGACTCGCGATCCAAATGTGATTCTTTGATCCCAATCCAGTGACTCTTTTTATCAAGATAAATGTAAAAACATTTTTTATTTTCTCTTTTACAATGTTGTTTCTTGAATTCAGCTTTAAAATAGTAATTATTGTATACGATAAATATTAGAAATTTGTGAGAAATCAAACTGTCAAAGTATTTTTTTGTTTATTTTTAAGAGAATTTTTATTTTCGTTAGAATGTATAGTATTGTATTATGTTCTATTACTAAAATAAATGTTAAAATATATCCACAGCCATTCAGAAATTCGTATTTTCTTAGAGAAAATATTTCCCCCGCTTTCCTTGCAGGGCTTTAATGTGGGTAAATGGGTGGGTGAATGGATAGGTGGGTGAATAGGTAGGTAGGTGGTTGGATGAATGGGTGTGTGGTTGGGTGAATGGGTGGGTGAATGGGTGGGTGAATGGGTGGGTGGGTGGGAAAGAGATACTTCTGACCTTGAGGCTTTTTAATTGGAGAGAGAAGAAAGATTTAAATAAAATAGCTCTTTTCACCTTTTTCCTTGCGGGTCTTTAATATGGGAAGAGGGATACCTTCTAGTGGTTCTAACGGGGAAAAGAGAGAGAATTAAACAAAAATGGCTCTCTGCATTAAAAAGTTTGCCAATCCCTGATCTAGAACTAAGTAAAAGTGACATAAGCTGGACATTTCTACAGCTAACATTGTGCAACAAAAAAAAATAATAATCTAATGATTAGTTACTGAAAACGTTGGACATTTTGACACCTTTTAGATGTTTTTAATTCTAGAATCCATGACTTTACCACTGTTCTAAAGTGGCTCACCCAATTATTCTATTTCTTTAATAATTAGATGTCCGATTGAATTTTCAGCATTTGCTGATATGTATTTTTGTCACAGTAGTAGATAATATATTGAGTAAACCAGTGGTATTAAATAGCAAACTATGGTGGCTGTTCTGGGCTCCACAGAAGAAATATAGTGGAATAATCTTCAGATAGGAAACTATGGGTGCTGTACTCAGGCAACTGATGGGCTCCACAGAAGAGAGATAGTGGAATGATCTTCAGATATGAAGACCTACTGTAAATAATAAATAGTGCCCCCGCTGCTTTCTAGGTTAGAATATTGGTTCCACAGAGGCTAGGTACTTCATCCTTTAAAGTGCAAGCACACCATTTTTTGACTCCAATACAGTTTGACATTAATAGCTTCCTACTATTCTCATTTGGTCATAATATTTTCTTTGTGACTTGCATTATTACAGAGAATTGAATCTACATATATATTATTACATAATAACAATAGACACATAACAATCAAGTACTTTTTGGCTGAAAGTTTATAGTGGTGACATTTTATTTGTAAAGATATTGGTGATTATTTTAATCATCTAGAATTAATTGTTAAGTGTCTTTAAACAAATTCAGACATTATTGCAACTTTTCAAATACCTTCAACCTTACTAATAGCACATAGATCAGTACATACTTTTAAATATCTAACCACTAAACATCACATGATCATTCTTGCATCCATTGATTAACCTGGGTTGCACTGAATGGCACAATGTATGGAGAGCTTGCTTCTGTTTGAAGTATTATCATTCTCCTACCTTCTTCAGGTATTGTTGGCCTGATTAGTGTCAGTATTAGCCTAGGAATCAAATCAGGCACTTTAGTTTTGTGAATGTTGAATTTAAAGTGAAATTCTAACTGATTGGGTGATGCTGTCAAAGAACAACAGTTAGTATAATTTTTTATATTTATTTATAAGAATCCTTCTGATTGGAGATAAGGAATTATTTGTCATTGTCATGTGATCAGCTTTTGAAATTTATTCCACTCAACCTGTTTGCTGTTACTAATGTTTGGATGTATTTAAAAAATTTAATAAAGATTGAATATTTTTAAAGATACTAAACAATTAATGCCAGATGATGGAAATAGACAATGTCTAATTATAAAAATAATTGAATAGTTTGTTGATAAGAGGTTCCAGCATTGAAGGTGGCACAAGTGGAACCATGGTCCACAGACTTGAACTCATGAGTCATCTCTTTATCTTTACACCAAACTATAGGACTCATAATAATAATGTAGATACTTTAATATTGTTCATAATGTGGTTCTACATACTAATTATCCATATGTGATTTTTCACATGCATTAGTGAAGCTGTAATTATACTATAATGTTTAATATGCCTGCTTAGTGCTTTTGAGATTAAGTATTTTAATCTCATACTCTTAGCTTTACTAAATAAAGACTGTTGTAATTTATTGTACACATATGCAAATGCACTTGAATTTTTAATTAGTTAGTCTATTGTTTGGAGAGAGCAAAGCATACTTCTCTTCTATTAGTGGCGCTGAAATCATTTGCTATGTAAAAAGCTTCTTTAAGCTTTCTTTTGGCATCACTCTTCTTTGTGCAAATTATTTGAGCAGAATTGGGTTCGAATACATGGCCTGTAGCTGCTTGGTGGTCCCAGAAGATTGTTGTTCCTTCATTTTATTTTTAACCCCATTGTATGCATACCTCTCTTGGTAAGTTCTTGTGTTGATGTTAGCCCAAGTCTTACCATAGTAAGATGCCTGGCAGCCTAATTGAGGGCATGCTATTTTATAGACCACATGATGGGCTTGATCTTTTTCTATTTCATCTTTGGTGGTAGGAGGTGTTCTGAAGCTAAATTTGAAAGAAACATCAATCTTCTGGAACCACCAAGCAGCTACAGGCATGTATTTAAACCCAATCTGCCCAAATAATTTGCACAGAGAAGAGTGATGCCAAAAGAAAGGTTAAAGAAGCTTTTTACATAGCAAATGATCTCAGTGCCATTAATAGAAGAAAAGCATGCTTTGCTCTCTCCAAACAATGGACTAACTAATTAAAAATTCAAGCACATTTGCATATGTGTACAGTAAATTACAACAGTCTTTATTCAGTAAAGCTATGAGTATGAGATTAGAACACTAAATCTTGAAAGCATGAAGCAGGCATATTAAACATTATACTATAATTACAGCTTCACTAATGCATGTGAAAAAATCACACATGTATAATTACAA
This sequence comes from Epiperipatus broadwayi, assembly GCA_028023455.1. NCBI lineage: Eukaryota > Metazoa > Onychophora > Udeonychophora > Euonychophora > Peripatidae > Epiperipatus > Epiperipatus broadwayi. Next base: position 6,626,792 of record JAQFVV010006238.1, read on the forward strand.
TTTTTATTGGTGAAGAGAAAAACAAGTTATTACATATTAATTATCATAAGCTGCAAACACAAGTTCAATACTTACATATGCATGATACTTTTTCCCTCCAATTTTGTATTACTTATAAAAAGATAGAAAGAATGAAAAATTTACTTAACATCATTCTTTAATGGAATTTGACTATAGAAAGTGATTTTATTTACTGCAAGTCTCTTAATTTTCAATCAGCAATCCTTTAGGATATACGACCAGATAGTTGTAATTTATTCTAAAACATCATGGCATGGGATAGGGCTTTTATGTATATATCTTCTTGCTAGAATTAGATGGCACTACTGTATGGTGAATTTGCAACTGTTGTAAGTTATCATTTGTATAATTATTCATCAATTTTTTCATTCGTTGATTTTATTTTTCACATGTTTTTAATAATTTGCCACCTACTGTGAATTTTCGCAAGCTTTATTTTTAAATTTGTGTATTTGATCATATATATTCCATAGATGGCCAAAAAATAAAAAAATGGGTAAGATAAGATGGTGTTTACTCTACTTTGATGACTGTTACTTTTGTATTTCTGGCATCTTCTGATGTTACAAATTTTTGTGACATTGTTTGGAGAAAACAGTTTAAATAATTAAAACATGTTCATTTGTGAAATTATTACAATTTAAAATTATCTTTATATAATAACTGTGCAATAACTATTACAAATCAAGAATACACTTTATTTTTAAAAACAGGACATTATATTTTTGGATGATGCAAATATACCCTAAAGCTATTTACAAACATAGCTTCCTACATAATCAGCCAAATTATAATAAAGAGTATAAAAATATTGTAATATTCCAATAAATATTAAAACAAATGAAACTTTTAAGAATAATTTATTGGATTTAAAAGAAATAAATAAATATTTGTTCAGATTTTTAAAAAAATGGCAACGAAAAAGAAAATCTAGAAATTATGATGTATGAAGTTTTTTGTTTTTATTACAAATTCATTTTTTTTAATATTTTCAGAAATAAAATGTGAATATTTAGAATTTATTTCAGTAATATACCAAAATATCCATCAAATTTAGCCAAACTTATTATTTTATGATCTTAAATTTAATGTTGAATTTTTTACAGCAAGTGAGAAGAAAGAAAAATGACATGGTAAAGATTTCTATCTGATTCAGTTGTTGTGCAGCTTATTAATAAAAAATATTTACATGTCATTATCATTGTCAACCATTATCAAACCACTGCAAGATGAAGATCTCTCCAATTTCAATCCATCTCCAATCTCTAGCTTCTTTTCTCCTCATTATGCCTGCACACTTTCTTATTTCATTTATCAATCTCACATCCAATCTCTTTCTGGCTTGCTTACAATCTCTTGGAATCCAGTTTAGGATTTCAATTGTCCATATATCCAGACCAACTCCACTTCAGTCTCCCAATTCTTTCAATGATGTTAGTAACACCTGTTTCCTGTCATACTCATTTGTGTTTTATTTTTGATCTCTTCTTGTTACTCCTAACATGCATCTCTCCATACTTCTTTCAGTAGTCTGAAGTCTCTGTATTGCTCTCCTGTTAAGTGTCCAAGTCTCAGATCCATAGGAAGAACTGGTAAAACAAATTTATTAAAAAGGTTCCTTTTCAAACACATAGGCGTATTTTCTTTTAGTATCAAGTTATTTCTACCAAAAGCACTACAACAAAGTTTAATTGTATGATTAATTTCATTCATTATGTTTCCATCTATAATAATAATCTGACCAAGATATTTTTAGTTGTTAACTTCTTCTCATTATCAATCTTTATTTTTATCTTTTGAGAAAATCCATTGATCATTACTTTAGTCTTTTTAACATTTAACTTTAGTCCTACTTTTTTACTTTCATCTGATAACTCTTGCAACATTTTCTGAAGCTCTGAGCACTATTTGCAAAATGACCACATCATCTGCAAAACCCAAATGACTTAAATAATCTCAATTTATTTTTATTTCTTTAACTTCCCATTTTAAACCCCAAAATACTTCTTGCAGCACTGCTACAAAAAAGTTTTGGACATAAAAAGTCACCTTATGTTCCACCCTTCTCAATGTTAACCTTCCTAGTATCATTATAAAATCTAATTGTTGCAGTTGCATTTTTATAAATATTCTTTAGAATATGGTAATAATCCTGGATCTATAACTTGATGATCAAATGCTTTAAGCACTGAAGAAATGCTTATAGAATCAAATGCCATTTCATAATCTACAAATCCAGAAAATAATGGCAACTCATATTCATTAGTTCTTTCTACAACTTCTCTCAATATATGGCTGTGATCCATTGTATAAAAACCATTTTAAATTCAGCTTGTTCTTTGGGTTGGTTGAAATCCAAAGTTTTCTGCAGATGATTTGTAAATATCTTTGTAAAAAATTTGTAAAAAACTGATAAAAGGCTGATAGGTCTGTAATTTCTAATATTTTCTTTAACACCTTTTAGAAATATTAATATTAATACTTTATTCTTCCAATGATCTGGACAACTTTATTATTTAGACATTTGGTATATAACTTTTACAAAAAAATTTATATTTCTTCACTTGCTTCTTTTAATATATCGATTATAATTCCATCATTACTTGAAGCTTGACCTTTCTTCATAAGTTTATTTGCATGTCTCACTTTTTCATATAAAATCCTGGGCAATTCAAAAGATATAATAGTTGTAGAAGATATTTATTCTTTATTATATAATTCTTGATAGAACTCTTCTACATATTTCATGATATCATCTCTATTTTAGTAATAATTCCATCTTTTTTTCTTATTGCAGATATGTTTCCTACCAATATCAAAATGTTAATTTGCACTCTTGAGACTTTTATTCTCTTCTATAGTTTCCTTGTTAAGTCACAATTATACTTTCTTATATCATTATCAACTCTTTTTCATACTATTTTATAAAATTTGAGATATTCAATTCTTTTTGCATGCATCATTTTTATATATTTTCATATTTTTTCTTTTCTTCATAAAATTCCTTAGTCTTAGTAGAAATTTTATAGGTCAATTCCTGATTTTTTCTGCCAGCTATCTATTGAATTTTTAAAAAGTGTCTCAGTTATTTTCCTATTAATTTCATTCAAATCTGAACATGTTTAAAATCTACTAATACTTGAAAATGATTTGCAAGTTCTAATTTAAATTCATTAGAATATTTCTGAATATTAGGAATATCAATTCTGAATATTGCTTTTCTTAATAATTTTTGTCTCTCTAGTTTTGCATTACCATGTATCTTACATTTTATTAATCAAAGATCACTTTCTGTGTTGAATTCATTAAGAACATTACAATCTTAAAATATGGATTTTCTGTTAGTCAAAATATAATCCAATTCATTTGTACCTTCATCTGAATGCTTCCATGTCCATTTCCTTTTATTGATTTCATTCAAATTTGAATCATGTTCAAAATCTGCTAATATTTGAAAACAATTTGCAAATTCTAATTTAAATTCATTAGAATATTTTTAAAAATTAGGATTATCAACTGTGAATATTGTTTTTCTTAATAATTTTTGTCTCCCTAGCATTAACATGTATCTTCCATCTCACTAATCAGTGATCACTTCCTGTGTTGAATTTATTAAGAATATTACTATCTTGAAATAGGTATTTTTTGTTAGTCAAAATATAATCCAATTCTGCTATTTATTTATTTGAATGCTTCCAGATTCATTTCCTTTTTAGCATTTTACAAAAAAAAAAAAAAGAATTCATAATATAAAGTAGTTTTTTTTTTGCAAACTCCACAAGTCTATGTCTTCTCTCATTCTTATTACCATTACCAAGCACCACAATCATATTTCAATTGTTAACCAATTCTAGCATTAAAGTCTTTCATACTAATATTAAAATGTTGTTTGGTCTGATCAAAAGCCTTTTGTACATCCCTATAAAATTCTCTACTACTTCATTACTATGAGAACTTGTTGGAATATGAACCTGAATTATTTGCATTTTGTTATCTATTATGTTGAATAATTAACCATATCACTCTGTACAATATACCATCAATCTCCTGAATATTGTTTTTCCGTTTTTTATTTATAATAAATTCTACCCCACTTGTACTTTTAATATTCGTGCTTTATAGTAGAGTACATGTCCAATTTGTAAATCAATTGTCTCTTCAACTTTTCTTTTAACTTCACAAAATCCAATAATGTCCCATTTAATACAAGATAGTTCTTCTTCCAATTCTTGCAATCTTCTTTCAATTGTAAGTGATCTACTGTTATAAATAAAAGATTGTCATGAAATGGAGTCTGGACCCACAATCAGGAAATTGTAAGCACTATCTACCCTTGGTCACTGACTGCTGCCTTGGCCAGTAGATTTACAGCATTCTAGGAATCAAGGCCATGATTTATTTTTATCTGTCATGATTGTAAATATCTGTCAGAACAAAAAATTACCACTCACACATACATTCATTCCACCTTCAAGAAAATTTACCTAATATTTCAGTTAAAAGCTATCACGCAACTGAGAAGAAAGACCATTATGTTTTTTGATTTTAAACTCAGAGGGAAAAGGCCAATAAATTCACAACTCTGACTAATGACTGTTGGAGATCAGTCTGTCCATGTTCATTTACTATATGAATAATTACAGAATAATAATAGCTGCAATGACAAGAATGTATGGAGTGGACAAATGTAATTGTCCCTTAAGACTTCCAAGAGGAATCAAAGGGTCTCTTTCAGTTAATAACAAACTCCTTTTTGCAGTTTTAAATAACTTTATATAGCACAATTTTCAAATGCTACAAGTCTTCTGCATAAATATTTTATCATTGTAGTAAGCATACATACCCAATATGGTTAACCTATTTTATAACTTGATGTCATTTTTTATTAATTTCATCTTGCTTTCAGGCAGTGCATGTAAGGAATTTCAATATATAAAACTTTATGATTTTATTTTGTTCAATTTTATCATTTTTTAAAAATCTCATTTCATAGACTTTCGTTTTTGTATTTGTTGTTATTGTGCACCATCTATCTCTTTGTATCTGTATTATTTATTGGAGTGTTTTTTTCAATTTCTTCAATGTTTTAAGCTACATAAATAATTGCTCAGGATGTTTTAGGATGATAAAGAGCATCAGGAGTGTTGGAACACAACCACAATTTATAGATCTTAATTTTCAGAATCTGCCATTTCATTTTCTCACTACTTTAAATTATACAGCAGAAATAATCTATTCATTTATTTCTCAGGTGTCGTAAGAAATTAAAGCAGCAGAAATAGAAGAGTAGAACTGCGACCCATGAACTTTGAACTTCAGAGTTTATTATTCTACCATTTTACATCAAATCATGTATGGTTGCAGCATCCCCTATGCATGTTCCAAGAATTAATATTATTTTGAATTTAAATTTTTTCCAGGTTTAGAATAAAAGTCCCTATTGATAATGAATTATCATGTATATGCTTTTTTAAATTTCAAACCAGTTTCCAATTTGTCCAGACATTTTCATTGTTGCATTTGCATTAATATAAGTGTATGCTAGAACATAATTAATTTCATATCTCTTCCATTTGATTCATGCACCAAATATTTTCAGACAGTGCTATCGGAGAATAGTTTGTAAGTCAATGAAACACAAGTATAAGTTGGTTAGAGCATTACCTTAAATTCAATATTCATGAATGTAAAAGTACTAGTTCAGTTTTTACACTGGCCAGGTCATTAATACTTGAAGAAGAGAAGAATACTACTACTCAAAATATTATGTTTCACACTAATCTGTGGGTTATTTCTAACAATTGAATGTATTAAACGATTTTAAATTAAGTTTGAATTTTTCTAAAAACACTTAATAATTAATATTAGATTAGGAAAATAGTCCAACATATAAATACAACTAAAATACCATCATCATAAACTTTCAGACAAGCAGAATTATTTTCTCTGCAGCAAAATGAAATGATAAAAATCATTACATAGTAATTCAATGATTTCTAATGACATCTTGCTAACGAATAAGCCTGAATATTAATGCTTTTGTCTAATATAATTTGCACATTCCATTTTGCTTCCATTTTACCCCAGCTATGAATATGACAGTATTTTACCCCTTGAAAGTGCTCAGCCTTATTTTGTTACTTTAACTGGAAATAAAAAAAACTTCTGTTCATCTGCGTATTAGTGCATGATTTAATCTATTAATTTCATTGAAGCAAAGTATAAACCTCAAATCTTTATTAGATTTAGTAAGCAATAATTTGCTTTCGATTTAGGTACCATATCTTGTTTTTATTCACTGCTCTTCAGTATATAACTTTTTTATATGTTATCTCCATCATATCTAATTATTTGTTTAGATATTCCATCATTTCTAAGTTCTGATTATTTTGTATTTGATTTGTTTTTAACTTTTTTTTTTCATATGTCATAGCATCAGCCAGCATGTGAACCCACAACTGTATGCAACCAACTACTTGCTTGCAAGGAGGCTGCAATGACCTCTCGGCTAACGACGCTTGACTTCATAAGTTTTTTTAAGTTTAAAATATGTATTTCAGTATTCTGACTACTGCTTTAAAAATTTACTGTTGCTAGTCAGCATTTTTTCATGTCCTTCTTTTCTATCTTCTGTGTTTGTTGTATTTTTATATTATCAAACAATACTTCTACAAATTTATACTCAGCATGATATATTTTTAAATCTTTATATTCAAATTTCCAAATATAAATATTTTTCTGACTACAGTCTTTATCTTATCTCACTATTTTGATTTATATTCTTGTTTTGCAAGTTGTAAATTATCACTTTGACTTTTCAGAATTTACTTTTTTATTTGTATTGATTTTGCTTTTTATATAAAGCTATGTATCCTAATATCTTTCTGAACTATAATTCTAATGTCAGCTTTTTATCAAATTATTTCAGATATAATATCATTAAACCAAAACATCAGTTCAAAATCTTTTAAGTATTCAGAAAATTTTTACGAAGTCATCTTAAATATAAAATCTATATTTTCTCTGTTGTCTGATTGGTGAATAAATGTTTGTCCTATAATGTCAAAATAATTGTGTTTATACAAAAAAAGTAATACCACTATTTAATAAAAAATCCTGGGGAAAAATTAGTAAAGTACTCTTAACCCTACCGATTTTCACTATATTTCTGACAGTTTTCTTTGTTCTCATTAGATTTAATAGATTTAAGCTTTCATCTTTCATTTTGTTATTAAACCTTTGTTATTTACTAGAATGTTTTATTAATTTCACCTCATTAGATAGATATTTTTGTTTAGAAATTAAATAAATTTTTAAAAAATATATTTGATTTCTATAATTATTTTAAAAAATATATTTATTCAAAACAAAATATAATCACATTATCAAATTTTAGGTGGAACCGATTCAATTTATAATATGAATGAAATCTTTCTTGTTTCAAATTTGATTTACAAATCTAAACAAACTTTTTTTAATAACTCATAAATCTATCAAATTATGCTTTAAAAGTTTACAATTTTTTCATAATTTTTATGATATTGCTAAATATAATACCAATCAAGTGAATGACCTCATTTTGTAGACAGCTATTTTTTCCATGATCATAATCTCTATAGTAACAATATTTAGAAAAAAAATATTCTTTTTTATTTAAAAATAAAACATTTCTGTAAAAAAGGAATATATAAATAGACTTACTTTTCATTTTTAATAATTATTACATAATTAGGTTACCAATATAATCATAAGCTTTCCAAAAAATAAAGTTTTTACACCACCATAATATTTTCATGATGACTGTAATATTTTCTCAAAGTGAACATGCAAGGTTTGAGATTGCTAAATATATGGGTGTCCATCATTGGCAAAAATTGCGATTGTTTGTTGGACTGCCTCTTGGTTTTCCAAGTCATCTATTGACTTTTTTTGTATTTAAAATATTAGAAAATAAATATACATGATTTTTAAAGCCACAAAAACAAAAAGCTTTGCAAAATTTTCAGCAGAGGTCGAAAAATGCAAATTTAAAATTTGAAAAACTGAAGCACATCTCTCATGCTTCAAAAGTAAATAAGGTTAACTATAGAGATATGGTATATATTTCATGGTAAAGGTTTCCATCCAGCTGCAGAAATATTCACACATGCCAATTCATAATTCAGTGTTAAGGCATTTCATGCTTTCATGGCCTGTCAATCCTTTAATATAGTTTACATAAACAACATACTTAACAATGTTAACAAATTTTTATAAATTAGCCATATTTAATAAAAAAGCATATTTACATTAACCTTTTAACCGCTAATTATATTATTGGTTGTATGAGATAAAAATCAAATCTTTTAATTGGCCAACTCACAAACTGAAGACAAAGCCTATTGTTAAAACATATTCACCTATAATATTAAATTCAACTCAGATACGTTTATAAAAAGTATATTACTAATTTTTCAGGTTATGAAGAGAACGAAAGTTCTTTCAAAAATAAATTGCTATTTATTTATTCTAAAATATTCAATTTCGGCAACACAAAAGCTATAATATAAACAAAAAGGTCGACTTTTACGTTATAGAAAAGTAAATATTTCTTTTAAATATTTCTTTAATATTTTTACTAAAATCTTCAATATTTTTCGAAAATAATTTTGTTTTTTTAGTATATTTTTTAAAAAACTAGTTTAATTTCTGAAATTATATTTTTTTAATACTTAAAATTAAATTCGAAATGAAAATCTCAGTGTTTTTCTTTATTTTCTTTGATCAGGCGGTTTCTTTGTTCTTTCCAGCCAATCAGAATGTCTTTTTCGGCTGAGAGCTCACTAACAACCAATTATAAACGATGTTCTTTCTTTGTTTAGGTTTAAATGCGTTTTTTTTTATTTTTTACTTGTAAAATAAATCAGAAGAGGGCACCATCTTACAGAACTTTTAAAAACCTATTCAAAACCTATCAAACGAATTTTTTAGCATAAGAACTGGCAGAGTTAGAGTGACGTCAGATGTCTACGAGGAGCCTCGTAGGCAGCGGGAAAAGGGTTAACTCATTAATAATTCAAAATTCCTATTGGTTGAGTGAATTAAAGTTGTAAAATTTTGATTGGTCAATTACAGAATCAGTAAAAATATATTTGTCTTTTAAAATAATACTGATTTTAGTTTAGTTTCTAAAAAGCAAATTAATAATTTGTCAGATCATTAACGTAAACAAAAGTCTTTTCAAAAATAAATTTCTATTTATAATTGATAAAAATAATCTATAACAGACAACATAAAACATGCTTTTCTCAACCTATTACAAAATGCAATTTATTTTTGTGTAAAAGTAAATAATTTTTACTAAAATCTGAACTACTCTTCTAAAATAAACATATCTGCACACATATTTTATGAAAATAATAATATATATGGGGTTCGCCTCCCAGCCGATGCTATGACATATATAATAATATATATGTAAAAAAAAATTCTAAAACATACATTTTCATTTTGAAAATTAAAACAAAAAACTTAAGAGCTGTCAAATTATTGACAGGCACTCCCTTGTGTAGACAATGAGAAGTAATTAGGGCCTTGGAAGGCAGGCCTTATGTTATTGTTATAACTTTAAATTTAAATATTATTGATTTATTAGTTGTAAAATAATTATAAAGGTGGCAGCATCATATGGTATGTTTTTCTTGATAAAATAACTGTAAAATTGGTAAAATAATGTAAAATTTACCGACTTGAGAGTAATTTATAGCTGCACATGAAAATCTTTAGTGAACACTGTCTATGAATTCAATCTTAAAAAAAATTAAAGCAACCAATTAAAAAAATTATAAATCTATTTAATTTTAAAAATATATAGAAACAATCTGCATTTTTGTATTTCATCCCAGCCAGCTGCAAAAACAACCACAAACACAGATTTGTAATTCAATGATAAATGACTCCATGCTTTTACAGTCTGTCAATCTCCTAATATAGTTCAGATAAATGGCATACTTAGCAATTAATAAACAGTAACTATTAATTTGGAAAATGCTCCAGTAAATATATATTTGAAGCTGCAAAGCTATCAAATAAAACAGATATATTTAAAAATGTAAATTTTAATATAGCTTTTTTAAAATTCAGAAATTTATTTATATAATATTAAAATGTTTTATTTAATTTATATTAAATCTTAAAAAAATTGTTAAAACAACCAATTATTACAAAAACGATAAGTTGAAAGCCTGGAGTTTTTGTAGGCTTCCATAACAATAGTCTTTCAATTTTCACATTTAAAATCTTTTGTTTAATTTACCTTAAATCTTAAAAAAAAATAGTTAGAACAAAAAAAAAAAGTTTCATTATATTAAATATCAAAAAAAACTAAAATCCATTTAAAAAAAAAAACATTTTTTTTTTGAAAGTTAAAAATATATTAAACAAGCTAAAAAGAATATTTAAAAATGTAAATTTTAATTTATTAAAATTCAGAAATTTATTTATATAATATTAAAACATTTTGTTTAATTTACTTTAAATCTTTAATATAATATGAGCACAAACTTTCACACAACCCACCACTCTCCACTCTATCTCATAACACTGATACACTTGAACACATATATGTCAAAAAGAAGAATAATCAACACTATACATATTTCATGCTAAACCAGCAATCATCAGTTGGTCCAGATTACCATCTCTACACATATATGCTATAAGTGCTCAGATATATATTAAGATAGCCAATCTTTATACTTTAATGGACAGGCTTCAATCTATTCCACAATCCAACTCTTCAACTGTTCATCCAATTGAAAATCTGATGATGGAAATGCTCAATGGCCACCCTTAGACTGAGATTCTTGTCACACCTACATTGACCCAAGGTCAATCTGACCCCTCATGTACAGGACATAATCCATTAATCTTTAAAAAAAATTGATAAAGCAACCAGTTAATACAAAAATGATAAGGTAAAAGCTAGGAGTTTTGTATTCAGTTTTTCAATTCTCACATTTAAAATCTTTTGTTTAATTTACATTAAATCTTTAAAAAAAATTATTAGAACAATCAATTTAAAAAACCCATGTGCTTTTATAAGGATAGGTGCAGCTGATTCATATATAAAACTGTAATTTATTGGCAAAATATAAAATGTTTAAAAATTAAATATAATTTATTAATGCATACTTCTTAAAAAATTAATTTAATAAAACTAACTTAATGAATTTAAATTTATTACTTATATTTATTTGATTATGAAAATAATTTGCATTGAAAGGTAGCCTAAATTTAAATACTGTACCATAATAAAACTTTTGCTTATTCTATATATAATAAAGGAGAAGACAAAAAGTAAAATGTTTAAGAAGTTTAATTTCTTAGTAATATTTGTATTGCTTTAAACAAAATAATGAATTAAAGGAAATAAATTTAAATCCATTATTAACTTACACTTCTTGAAATTTTGTATTATTAAGAAAAAAACACAGAGGGAAAACTGTCCATATAGTAGTGGCACTCAGTGTAAGCCAGAATAATCAATTAATGCCAGGAGGTTTGTGCATAAAATCCTCATCTAGTGCCTATGTATCCAACATTCCATACTAGTTTCTAGATTGTGGCTTTCATCAGTGAGGAGCCTTGGATCTGAGAGCACTGCATTTAGATCTTAAGATCAAATGCAGCCCTGTAGTAGCTACCTTATACCTTTTTAGTTAACTATAAAGCATTGAGTCTAAATTGAAAGCACAATAATGTATCAATTCAAGAAAATTTGCTTGTATAGCCATATAGATCTGAACTCAGTTCAGCATTTATACATTGTGGTGGCTTTGATTCTTTAATAAAAAGGTAAAAGATGACTGCTGGAGGATTCCAAAAGATCCTATAGTCTAGGTGCAATGCTCTCAAATCCAAGGCTTCTCACTAATGAAAGTCACAAACTAGAAACTTTTCAGGGGATATTGAATGAGTAGACACTAGATAGAGATTTTATGCACAAACTTCTTGCATTCAATGATTATTCTGGCTTTCACTGAGTGACACCATGGTATGGAGAGTTTTGTTTCTGTGTTAACAACTTGTTTAAGTATAAAGAATGGTAATCATATGATGTTTAGTGCTTTAAATAAAAAACAAACACTTATTATAAGTTGAAGAGCTTTTTTTCATGCTTATTCTAAAATTAGACCTCTGTAAAAATTGTCAAAAATCTTTTTATGTTTATATTTGAAAGATAAATGTTTTTCTTAAAGATTTTGATTTGTATAGAGTTGAGAATAAATAATAACCAAACTAACATGACTTTTCAACAATTTAGCAATTTAATAAAGAAGTGTATCTTAACAGCATTTTGACATCAAATTAAAATTATGTAATCTTATGTGAACATTAAAACTGTCGTGACTTTCTTTAGAATTAGAAATGTTTTGCCTTTAGCTGTTATAATTGTGAATACAATTTTCTTTTGTTTATGCATTGATTTCTATAGTTAAGAGTAGAGTAATAAAATTGAAAATTATTATTTATAATGATTAGGCTAAGATGTATGTTATTGATTATGTATTAAATATAATGTATTAATTGTATGATTATATATTTGGATATTGTAGTTCTGATGATGACCGCTTGACAGTCGAAACTGTAAGAGTAAAGTTTTGGTGTAAAAAATAGTATTGTTAAGTGTATAAGAAAGTTGGAAATGGCATATATATATAATTGTGAATACATTCATATTTATATATAGATATGAATAAATTAAAATTTATTATAAAAAGTATAGAAACATATAGCACTATTTGTCTACTTCATATTATATTATGTGGCTTGTGTAAACTTGTGTGAAATTCAAAATTGCAAATAAATTTTACTCTTTTTTTTTTAAAATTTAATTTTTAGCATAGAAAATTGGAAATGATTTACTTTTGAAATTTCTATAAAAAATTGGAAATTTCACTCAGCTTAAAGGTAAATGTCTTCTTTATAAAAATACATTACAGATATTAAATTTTGACCATATAATTTTTTTAATCTTATCTAACTAGTAATTAGGTATTAATACTTATTGCTGTGTAAAATTTATCTGTTTAATTTGTTACAAAAAATAAATTTTCAGATTAGAAATAAATAGTTGAAATTTGACACAGTTTAAGAAAGTGGTTGAAATTCTTTATAGAAATTCATTAGATAGGAAACTGATTACATAATTTTTTTATTTATGATATCAATTAAAATAAGATGTTAAAAACACAAGATTTGACTTTATAAAGATAAGAGTGGCCCACTATTATCTTCAACCTATTTTTCTAATTATATAGGCAAATCTAAAGCATTTTGATTTGTGAACATGAAGCTAGTAAATTCTTCACTGATTAAGTCCACTATTTCTGTTAAACATTAACAATCGTTTAGATTTATAGAGGTCTCTCTTGTAATAAATTAAGCATTCAAGGTGCATGCACTAAGGTTATAGCCTTATTTAAGTATTACGTGTGGACATTGCACTTAATAAGAATTAATATTTATAATGCTTTTATTTAAATAGCTAACTAAAAAGTACAAATAACAAAGTAACCCTCTCTCAGTTAATTTGCTTGTCTTGGAAAATCTTAAGAATCTAGAACTTGTTATAAAACAATTGGAAATTGCAAGAATATTGTCATTTCATAAAAGCATTTGAGGCTCAAATAAATCATAAAAATAAAAAAGAACCTGAAATGATTTTATGAAATGACAATATTCCTGTAATTTCCAATTGTTTTAACACTTTCATGGATCATTTTTATTATTGGCCAAGTGAAGTAAAACTCTGAAACTTTTAATTGGTTTTAATTGGTCAAGTGACAAACTCTTTGATAGAAATATTTTCATCTTTTAATATATATTAATTTTAGTTTCATTTTCAAAAAGTATATTAATTATTTGTAATGTTAGGAAAGTAAACGAATGTTTTTTCAAAAATATATTTTTATTTGTATTTTATAGAAATATTCAAAAGCAGAAAAATCAAAGAAAACATTACAAGCGAATTACAAGCAATGTAAACGTCATTTATATCCCTCCCAAATTTGCCATTACGAATTTTTTAAGAATTTTTTAGGAAAAATCTTAACGTTTTTCTCAAAATAATTATATTTTCAGCATATTATTAAAAAAATACACCAAAAATACATTATAATATTTAAATAAATGCCAGAAAAATATTCTAAAACATTAAAAAATCAAATAAACAACTTGGAGCAATCTAACTCTTGACAAGATGTCAAAATTGTTGCTACAGCTGGTTTCTTTTTCAATTTACAATCATGTAAAGTATACAATTTTTTAATAAAACCTTACTACTTTTGTAAAATAACTATATTTTTAGCAGATTTTATGAAAATTATTTATAATATGTACGAAAAATAATAAAAAAAACACTCTAAAACATATATTTTCATTTTAGCGTTGAAAAAATATTGATTGGAATCATCAGCCAATAAGAATTGAGAATAGATAGATTATCCAACCAATCAGAACTGGCCTTCTTCTTTTGTAAACTTGAAACACTCCTAGTATTGATTTTTTACTTGTAAAATAATTCAAGAGAGGGCAGCATCTTACAGACCTTGCTCTAAGCTTTAAATCGAGCGTAAATTGATCACCGTAACTCATAAAATAGCCGAGTTAGAGCAATCTAAAGGTGACAATGCGAATTCGCATTGACCCCTATTAAAGTGTTAAAACAAGTCTAGATTCATAAGATTACTGAGATTTTTCAATTATGGCAAATTAATTGAGAGATGATTATATTGTTATTATGTATTTTTTAGTCGGCTATTTACATAAAAACATTATGAAAATCTCAACGTATTATCTCTTTTCGATGACTGCATAAGAAATAAAAGCATTATTTAAAAAAAGCATTTTTTTATATGTTACTTTTTTACTTTTTAGTTATATTTATATATTATTTTAAAAAAATGATTAAAACTATAAAAACAATCTACAAAAATTATATTTTAATAATAAAATATTAAAACAAAATATATGCTCTTAAAGTAAGTAAATCAATATTAACAAAATTTTATTCTACAAATGTAGGTGATTTTGTCATATGTATATTAATATGATAATAAAATCAATATTAATAAAATTTTATTCTAAAAATTTAATATTTCCATTCATTCAGTTGTTAAGGAGATTTTTTTGTGAAGGTTAAGTTTGAGTTTTAAATGGAAATGGATTTTTTTTCATTGTTAATTCAAAAATGTGGACATACTGACAAAAACACAGACAGAGCAATTTAATATAATAAAAGCATTTAGAAATAAAATTTAACCGTAAAAACCACTACAATCCTTGATTTTATTTTTTGAATTAATGTAAATCAATTTTTAACAAAGAATTCAATTTTTTTAAAATTTGGTATATCCTGCATTAATAATATATGACTTTGTCATTGCCATTCGTATGCATCCAAGAACATTTTTGTCAACTGTGCCAAGAGCTATTTACTGTGAATTAGAATAATCAGTGGAGATTAGAAAATATATAATATAATAAGGTGCATCTTCAGAGCAGTTTTTAGTCTTTGTCTTTGGCATTGAAGACTTAGTTTCAATGCTGAAATACTTTTTAATACTATTTAAGCTAATATGTTATTGTTTTTTAAAAATTTTTTAAAGCTAATTCATTTATATAATTACATAGATTTGACATGAGATTAGTGAAATAAATAAAAGCGCACATAGTTTCAGTGCTTGGAAGTTTATACAAAGTTTGAGCACCAAACTGACAAATCTGAGCATTCATTATTCATAGATTCTTATGTTCCAAAGTCTGCTATCTGACCAATGGGCCAATTATACAGTTCAGTTTCTGAAAATCACTCTTATGACAATTGAAGCTCTTTCTACAATTGGGCTTGGAAGGTTAATGCTAACAAAATGACATTAATCACATGTTTACTCATATACATCCAAGAATAGATATCTTCATCCTATTCTAGTGCCATCTACTAAAAACTTGAATAATGACTGTACATTAAGTAGGTATCTATATGATTTAGTGAACATACTTTTCTATTCACATATGTCACTAAATCTGTCACTTCCTTGATTTTGCTGCAAGATTTAATATAAATAAAATTTCTATATCTTATTTTGAACACTTTTTAGCAAAACATTTTTATTGTATATATAGAGACACACTGTTATAGTTCTCCTTTCCCTCAGCAGTGGACTGTTCCAGATTCCTTCTTTATCTGATCAGATCAAGCATTGTTTGCTGTTGAACAATAGGCTGATGTGCAACTAAACACAAAGCCAATGATTACTACAGGCTAATAAGCAATAATGATCCCTGAATTTGAATGCTCCAGTGAGGTCAGGGATCTGTCTGTAAATGGTCAGCCTTGTGGAGGAAAGGCTAAAGAATGTCTGTCTAATCTACAAAGATGGTACGTGTTTGCCAGGAAAAGCCCTGCTAACCTAAACAGCAGTGAACGTTCTTACGATAGCAATACATTATTTGTCTATGCAGTTAGGCATGTCCATAAGAACCAGATGATGCTAAGACTACTGCCAACTAGAGGCAAGCTGTCTGGTACAGCCAAAAGTGTCATTCTCCCTATCCATGAGGCAAGCTATCAGGTGTAGCTGGAAGCAGTAGATTGTGAAGACTTGGATCCAAGACTTCACATCAGAACTATATTATTCTGTATTGTAAATATAATAAATATTATATTAATTATAATACTGGCGCTAATGTTATTTTCTGTAGATTGCTTCTGTATTCCAGACCAAACACAATGCGCACAATCTGAGGATGACCGTAAAACCATCAAAAGACCAGATTATATGTCTGTATATACACAATTAAAATTTTTTAGCTAATAAGTGTTTGAAGTAAGGTGTCAAAATTATGCATATATATAATATGTTTTATGGTTAAATATTGTGTATAACTGCATATGCTACAAAAATAATCGACGTACATTTTTGCAACATTAAGATGGCTGATCTAAAAAAGTTTTTTTTTTTAAAAAAGGGGGAGGGGGTGATGGTGAATTCTTGCCTTTTGGATTAATGATGTACTAATGAAATTCTCAACTCTTACATCTAATTGATTTTATTTTATTTATACTTTTTTAAATGTGTAAATATTTACGATTGAATAAAAATATTGCCTTAAGTAAATCTCGACATCTGTTAAAATAATAAAGTCTGATAGAGCAGAAAATTTGAAGGTTGCCCTTTAAAGATAAAAGGTTTTTCACAGACCACCAAATTCTCATAGGGAAATAATGATAGATAGGCACTTAATTACAGGCCAATATGGTATGGCTAATGAAGTGACTATAATTTGATTGTCTGATCAAAAATATAAAATCTACTAAAAATATTCAAATTTATTCGACCCGGATTCAAACACAGGTTATAAGTAAGATAGGATTAAAATAGTTCAGAAAATCAATAGAAATACAAGAGTATCAAATATATATAGCTTTTATTTTTCTTTCTCTTGTAAATTTTTAAAATATTTTTGATAGATGTTTTCTTTTTCAGTTTATATATTTAAATTAACAACTAATAATTTATAGTTTTTATGGATAGTCTTAAATATAGAATTTTAACAATCATTTTGGAATGATTGTAATATATGATATGCGTGCGTATATCATTGTAAAAGTAATTGAACCGTCATCATGTTTATTTTATCTGATAAGATTTTACAAAGGGCAATAAATTATTTGTTAGATCAGACAATCAAAGTACATCTTGAAATGCTTTTGTTCTTATTAATATAAATAGCTTCAGTAATGAGAAGAGTTGGTTTTAAATGTAAAGAAGTAAAAATTTAGCACAAATTGTTTGCAAAGGGCAAAATTTTATTACTTAAAAATAAAAAAGAAAGAAAACAATACAGTAATATTTTATCGGAACATATAGATTAATTAAATAAGGAATATAATTTGAAAGTGTTTTAAAATATTGAATTTTTCAAGTAAAATAAGCGCTTCCATAGCAAAATTCTTTAATATCTTTGAAAATCATTAAGATTATCTTTACATTTTGTTATTTATCTTATCAGAAATTTAATAGAGCATTTATATTGAGAAGTTACAATAAATTGGGTTAAATTTAAAAAGAATTTTGAAACATACCTGCGCCTCATTGCTGTGGGATATTTGGTGACCAAGCGATTAGCATAGCTGTCTTCCAAGCAGCTGGCCCGCGTTCGCTTCCCAGTCAACTCTTTGACATAAAAAAAAAATCTTGTATTATATATTTTTCTTTTTTGGATATATATATTGTTGTATCTAATCTCTCATGCAAATGTTTTTTCTTTCATTCTAGAATCACAATTTTGATTATTTTTTTAGTTTCCATGATGTTATTTCTGCTTTAAACCAACAGCTGTGTGTGTTTTGATGCAGTAGTAGCGTCCGATTCTGTAATGTATGATTCATGGATTGATTTTTCTGGCAAACCCTGCATTCAAATACCTTATGAATTTCCAAGCAATAAAGTCATTAAGTTATTTAAATTTTTGCCCTGGTGTTTAATTTAGTTTAGTAGTAACCCTCATACATTTAGATAGTGGTTAAATAATCTCGGGTCCATGGAATCCAAAAGTTCTTGCATTATACTCACAAAGGTTTGACAAAGTTTTTCAAATTGAGGAAGAATGAGCTAATAAAAAATAATAATAAAATCTTGATTTTTTTTATGCACTTGGCCTTTTAAACTTAAGATTTCATTTTTTTTTTTTAAAAAAGTAAATAATCAGTTGCAACAAGAATTGTTTGGTAGCTAAAACTATACTCAATATTGTAGGGTTTTAAATCCTGAGTTAAATTTTATTTCTTTTAGG
Source organism: Epiperipatus broadwayi (assembly GCA_028023455.1). Taxonomy (NCBI): domain Eukaryota; kingdom Metazoa; phylum Onychophora; class Udeonychophora; order Euonychophora; family Peripatidae; genus Epiperipatus; species Epiperipatus broadwayi. The sequence goes on from JAQFVV010006238.1 coordinate 6,645,653, forward strand.
TAAGTCTCCCATAGCAATAACAACAGCAGTAGTAGTAACAATAGCAGCAGTAGTAGTAATCATTCTTGTAATTGTAGTAGCCATAGTAGTAGTAGTAGTAGTAGTCACAGTGGTAGTCATAGTGGTAGACTTAGTAATAATTGTAATAGTAGTCAAGCAGCAGTGGCAGTAGTAGTCATCATACTTGTAGTACTCATAGTAATAATAGTAGTCATGGTAGTAATAGCCATATGAGTTGTGTAGTAGCAGCAGTGGTAGCAGTAGCACTAACTGTAGTGGTAGTAGTAGTACTATTAGTGGTAGAAGTAATAATAATAACAATTATTATTCATTTCAATATTTATTGAGTGCTCTTCAACACTTCCACTTTAACAGAAATACACTAATTAAATCAAAATATTAATAAATTACAAAATTATATGCTGCAAACAAAATTATATTATATACATATCACATATATAAAAAGATAACTTCTGCATTCTCAAATATTTTATGACCCATATTCAATTCATGAGGTTATAAAATATTATTTGACAATGCAGGTTAAATTTTATGAAAAAAGTGAAGTGAAAAGAAGAGTAAAAAAAAAATTGATGATAAAATATTTTTAATCTGAGGCCATCAATTTCATGAAAACAACCTTTGATGTTAAAGAAAGTTGGCTTTTGAAGTGAATGATGGGAAGGCTATTTTATGTTATATATATATGTTGTATGATTTTTGTTAAATTTCACTTGAAGAGATGTATTTGTTAGAAGATTAAACTATGGTTATGGAAGAATTTTAGTAAAATTTTGGTTTTTTGGATAGTGTTGTAATGTTATATGAATTTCTATTTTATTTATAATTACTAGGCAGTATCTAAACTTAATGTAGTTAGCAATTGTAATTCAAATATGGGTATTCAAAATTTGCTAAAAAATAGTAATTAAGTAAGACCTAACTAATGTTAAATTATCAAAATCTAATAGCCATGAACATTTAAAAAATCATATCATAATTTTATTCAGATAATAAAAGTGGCTAAATAATAGAGAATAATATTAAGAATATTCAACTTGGAACATAATTGGTTGAAAATTAGCTTCAACTACAGTACATTTTTTACTATATTGACATATATTTTATATAACTTAAATAAGATTTAACCAAGTTTGTGTTTCTAGATTTATTAATAAAGCGGATATTTGTATTATATGTAATGTTAGCAAATTCTTAAAACTAAAGATATATGGTTTTGACTTGCTAAGAGAAGTAATGAGAAAAACAATTTGCTCAATTGCGTCATCCTCAGTCCACCATTTTGGAATTTGAATATCACGATTCACTATCAACAGACTATTGTGATTATTATTTAAAACAAACTTGCAATTAAAAAAAATAAATACCTAGTTACTAAATCCATATATAAATACACATTTATGAAATAACATCTCAAAACATAATTAACATTCATTATTTATTTTTGTCCTCTTGTCTTTGAATTTTCTATTTACTTTCTATATCATTTATTTTCACGACAATTTCCAAATCAACTTAGAAGTAAGAATTCATAAATAATTCTATTTATATTTCTCTTGGTGAATTATCGATTGCAGAGTTCAATACAGTTTGAGGTAAATCATTGAATTTTTGTTCAGAAAAAAAAAAGACTATTGGAAATCAAAAAGTAATCTCCCAGAAATATTTTTTCTCACGTCATTAAAGGATAAAAATAGTCTTCGTATTTTCCTGAAATTCATTTAGGTGAATTAAGTAGTGTATATTTTTAATATTAGATATACGATTGGTTTTTGTTATAGTTTACAATTACATTTGCAAATATATATTCACTTAGAAAATTATACTAATTTTAAGTAGTTAATTATTTAAAAAAAAAAAAAACAGACAGCGTTTAACATATTCACTCAGTATAATAAATGTTTACTACAGTAAATAGAAGGATTTGAACTTAGGATTTTCAGTCTACATTTATCCCTCACTCAATTCCAAACAACCGATACCCATGACACACACAAATAGATGATCTCCAATATACATATTTCATGCAGAACCTGTACTCATATTTCCCACACATATATACAATCAGTGTTTAACTTATATTAAGATAGCAATTTCTTAAATTTTAATGGACAGGCTTCAATCTTCTCATCCCTCCAACAATTCAATCATTCATTTCATTCCAAAAACCAATGATGAAATTCTTGAAACCCTTGGTGGATTTGATATTGTAGTCATACCCATGTAGACAATATGTCAATCTAACCCATCACATTATACAACCATTATGTATCCACTTATATTAATAGGAGAGGGATGGAAATAAGTTACACCATAGTATAAGTCCAGCCCATTTCTCTACTATTAATCTAAGTGGATAAATATGATGTAATATCTACATGGGTATGACTACAATATCAAATCGACCAATGGCATTGCGTGTTCCATTGTTGGTTTTTCAATGAAGTAGATGGTTGAATTGTTGGAAGGGTGAAAAGATTGAAGCATATCCATTAAAGTTTAAAGAATTTATATTTTAGTATAGGCTAAGTGCTGATTGTATATATGTGTAGGAGATTATGATCTGGCTCAACTGTGTTGGTTCTTCACAATTGGGAATTATACCTTTTTCATGTGTGTGATCATGTATATTAGTTGTTAGAGATGGACTGAAGGATGAAGATAGACTGAAAATCCTAAGTTCAAATTCTTCTATAGATATCTTTTATTTTGTTTTAATTCTATTTCAAAAATTTTTTTAAAATAAAAACATTATGATAGTTAATAGTATTTAAATAGTCAAAATAAAAGTCATAGATCACATGACTCAATTCTCTTAAGCTTGTAAGATGTACACAATGAGCAAATGCTCAATAAGCTTTGTGATAAATGCTTTCTCTGGCTAAGCATTTATCACAAAGCTTGTTGAGCAATTGGCAAATGCTCATTGTGTATATCTTACAAGTTTAAGAGAATTGAATCATGTGATCCATGACTCTTATTTTGACTATTTATAGTCTCTGCCTTAAGTCTTATGCGATGTTATATTGCTAAGAATACTAATATATGGTATGGCTGAAGACCTCTCAGCCCCATATAGCTATTTGAGTTGGATAGCTAGGTTTGAAGATATGTAGGTGTCTGAAAATTTCAGATTTTCCACCCAATAGATAACTTTTAGATAAATGCTAGCTTTGGTTTGGTATTTTTAGATCTAGTGTCTGAACCTATCCTAGCACCTCTCTGAGGAATGCCAAAGCATGAAACCATGGTCCGAGGTTAGGGGGGGTTCCTGACAGAGATCTTTTAAATGCTTTCTCTAGCTAAGCATTTATCACAAAGCTTGTTGAGCAATTGGCAAATGCTCTTTAATAGTATTTACTCTTATAAAGTCAACATGATTTGGGATAGAGATAATATGGTGAAGTCTGGAACTGAAATTCATGACGCATCACTATTAATTTTTATACTGAAATTTCTTATGAAAAACTGATCTCTAAATAAATTATTCAATTACTGCTATTTACTCTTATAAATTTTTAATTTAGTTTATGCCATTATTGTATTGTTAATGTGGATAAAAATTAAGATAGTTGTGTTCTTGTTATTCTTTTTAATTAATTGAATAAATGTACTTAAAAAATGTTTTGGGTTATACTAACTTCATCTTTTACAATAATAATAAAACATAGAAAAGTAATGATATTTCAATTTATTATTATGTCATCACATATAAGAAATCCAAATATAATATTTTGCATTATAATTCAACATTATTATTAAATTCATTTAAATTTGATAAAGTCTAAAGTTTAATTAATTTCATATACAACTAATAACTTGACAATTTATTATGTCCATCAATACTAAATTACCTTCACAAATAATGATACTACTAATAATATGGATTATTGTGCAGGAGTTCATAAAAGTTTGAGCAGTGGAATTAACAGAGATGGATCATGATTTATGAACTTTGATCTCCAGAATATGCCACTTTTTCATGGTACTAAAATATCCAGAAAAAGCATTATCATCATCATCATCATCATCATCATCATCATAATAATAATAATAATAATAATAATAATAATAATAATAATAATAATAATAATAATAATAATAATAATAATAATAATAATAATAATAATAATAATAATAATAATAATAATAATAATAATAATAATAATAATAATAATAATAATAATAATAATAATAATAATAATAATAATAATAATAATAATAATAATAATAATAATAATAATAATAATAATAATAATAATAATAATAATAATAATAATAATAATAATAATAATAATAATAGTAAGAAGAAGAAGAAGAAGAAAAAGAAGAAGAAGACAATGATGACACTAAAGATAAATTTTGAAATGGTTATGCAAACTAGTATCTATGAAATAAAAATATGTTAGTTCATATTTCTGTTTCTTTGTTATTTTGTGATGCTGGTTTTTAATTTATTCTGCAGCAAACATTTCTTTCTGAAAGAGTTAAATACCAAGTTCAATCATAGCTTTCCATTTTCCTTTTTTCAACCAAATCTCCATAATTAGGATACTCAATATTATATTTTTTTAAAATAATCTTTATAATAAAATCAACCAGATGCTATACAATGCTATGTAACTAAAAATATTAAGATCATAAGATAATTTTGAATAAAGCAGCCTCAAATCTTAAGATCAAAAATCTTGATAGATTCATATAATCACTATTATCTGCATTATGAGGTTCCAATGACCAAAATTTAATTTTATTACTATCAGTATTATCATTAATCAATGGAGAAATAGTCAATTCTTTTCTGTCCTTACACAACCTTTTCACTTAGTGTGGACAATATATATATATTATTTGTTTTATGAGTCTTTTTTTAATAATATTATTAAATAATTTTTTCTTAATAAGTATATGGTGTTTGTAATTAGCACTCATTTGCAAATATATTTAATTATTAAAAAATAGCCTGTCAAAACTATGTGACTTCAGATAGTAAGAAAGGTTTGTATGTACCTTGATTATTAATTATTTTTTGAAATAATATTTGTAATCTCCTTTCTTCTTCTTTAACTTATATGCATTATTTATATAATTAAATATGAGAAAATATATTATTTTTCTTCCATACTTATTAATTGCAATACCTTGTTTCTATTATTGTTTTATTTAACTTTTTCATAATGTTCATCAGGTTCCCCTCTTTTCTTCGAAGAGTAAGCTTGTGGCTAAGACCTGTAGAGGTCCCTACCTTCGAATTTTTCAGACGCTTATTCCTAAGGTTACACCGCCTTAGTAAATATTACTTAATATAATAATGTGCGTTTAATAAAATTTATAATTACACATTGATTATATTATTAAATATAAACAATTATATTCCCTTTCTTATATGCTTATTCAATGCAATATCTTGTTTTTATTATTGTTTTATTTGTTTATTAGTTTTGATTACCCAACAGGCTTTATCAGAACTGTCTAACAAACAAGATAGAACTGTCAAAACTATAAGCAAATAAATCTTGCAATGAATAAGTGTATAAGAAAGGTGATATATTTGTTTATATTGTTAATTTTACTTTTTTTAAAAATAAGAAGCTTGGTTATCAATACTTCTAAGATATTTTTTGTTTTTAAATCTTATAATTTTAATGATCTTTTTTTCTAAAACAAAACGATTTGAAGAAAAATAAGTTTTTGTTTTTCATTTAATATGTTTATTTAGACTCACAGTTGAAATAAAATTCTTTGTATTGAAAGATTTATTTATTTTTTTATTTGCAAAGTTAATGCTTTATTTTAAAGTTGAATTTTGTCACTTGAACTTATGCTTTTAATGAAATTTAACCCAAACATAAAAATTGTTGCTGAATGTATTTCTTTTCATAAAAAACTACAAAAGAAAAAAACGAAAAAGACAGATAAGGGTGTTCTAAACAACACACTTAGCATGTTAAAAAAGATCTTCTGCCAAGTAAAAACCTCTCAAACAGTGCCACATAAAGAAAGAATAATGGAAAAGACAATAATTATCAGGTTTTCTATTTGCTAGATGGTGAGTTAATTAAACTGTTTTTCAGACTTGTTTATTCTTTAGCTAAGAATAACCAACTAATAATTAAAATAATAAATATTTTATTGCTCAGAAGTTCACAAGAAGTTTGACTACTAAACTTGACAGAATTGAATTCTCATCCATAAATCTTGAGCTTTGCCCTAGGAGTGCCTCAAATTACACAAAACCCTTAACCACTCTCTAAACACTAAATCTCACATGATCACCATTTTTATGCTTACAAAAGTTGTTTACACATAAGCAAAACTCTCCATACAACAATACCACTCAGTGCCATCCAGAGTAATTAATGGGTGCAGTAGACACTAGATAAGAATTTTATGCACAAACTTTCCTGCATCCATTGATTACTCTGGCTAGTACTGAGTGGCTCTACTGTATAGAAAGGTTTGCCCTATTTAAACAACATTGAAGGATTGGATGGGCTGGTTTAGTTACCTAAACAAGAGTTTATTGGAAAGTATTTTTAAGTTTATTCAGCACAGGTTTGAGCTCAGGTTTCAGATATGAAAAGCCAATGTGTTATGATTGCATTTTGAGTTCTTCTCATTTACTGATATATATATATATATATATATATTAATATTACTATAGTGAATATTCTCATGCTTAAAGCAAAACAAAGAGGTTTGGGAGAACATTGTCATTTATAATAAATTTATTAAAGATAGAACAGTATCAATCAGCTGGCTGATATTATTGAAAATGTGTCTGATGCATTACAAAAGTAGGGAGATAATATTCCGTAGCCATTTTTCATGTTCTTGATTACTGCTCTAGCTCTATTACTATAGAAGTCCCTGAAACCACATTCAAGAGTACGTCAGCCTTGAGGATAAATAGATGAGTCTTCATCCACATTGTTTTTTTTACTTCTGAGATAAATATTTTATATTTGTTGATTAGAAACTTTCTAAAGGTTTGCAATAACCTGATTTATTTGTGTTATAATATTCAATTTTTTTCCATCATCAAGAACTTCTGCAAAAAATATTTAAAGTCTATGCCAATTATTATACATGGTTCTTGTGCAGTTTGGTGTTGATTGTAGGGTGGCATATTCTGAAGATCATGGTACATGGATCATTGCTCACTTTAATCCCTTTTACAGTTTGAACTTCTTATAAACTTCGAGCAAGAAATCATTTGCTTATATAAAAATAAAGTTTATAAAATGTATCATTATAAAAATTAAAAATGACAATATGATCATCCAACTACCTCTATTTTTAATAATAACAGATATGTAAACATTCCTTAAATAAAGTATAATATATCTATATGCACTGAAATGCAGTTAAAGGTGAAGCTAAAATGAGAATTATAATACTAATGTGGTTTAGCACTTTTGAGGAATTTCTATACCCTCATAATCACAGCCAAAGAGTTATCTAGGAAAAAAAATGAATATATAAGTGACAGAATCCAAAAATATGAAAATTGTGAATTAAGGAGTCTATTTCTTAGAGAGGGGGAAGCATAATTCCTTTCAATTTATAGCATGGATATTATTAGCTATAAAACAGGCCTTCTTGGTCTTACGTTTGGCATCATGTCATTTTATACATGCAATAGTGGCCAAGGATGAAAATTATTGCCAGTGGACTTCTGGTGCTTAAGAAAATGGAACTATGTTCAGGTTTATCAAATGCTCTTCTGTATAGATAATGGTGTTGAAAGATTCATATGGAAAAAATTGCACAAGATTCACCATAATGTAAAGCTTGGCAGAAGCTTGAGAGCATATAATTTTGTATACAGTGTTAGGAATCTGATCAGAGTGTAGATATATTTTTATATTGGACTATTTCTATAATCTAATATGAGTATTGAATTTCTTTAAAAAATTTAACTTTTATTTAAGTAATCCAAATACATTCAATTATTAGTAATGGTACATCAAACAGGTTAATATATGTACAACATTTAAAAATATACAACAAAAATAACCATCAAGAGAAAAAACAATTATTGGTACTGTAGTATATTCATATATTCCAAAAATAGCAGACAAATTAAGAAAAATCTGCAATTAGTATAACATCAGAACAGCTTTTCAAAGCCATACCACCCTATGAGGAATTCTAACATCTACAAAGCTTAAACTTGAAATGATGAAAAGAAAAAACTGCATCTGTGAAATACCATGTGAATGTGAAAAAACAAATGGTGAGACCAGTTGTCTCATTGAAAAGCACTTGCAATAACACAAATGGATGATTAGAAGAGAGAAACAGATATGACTAAGGTTGCTGACCATGTATGTGCCAATGAACATATGTTCAATTGGAAAAATACAAAAATATTGGATAGAGAAGAAAAGGTACAAATAAGAAAATTTAAAGAAGTTTTTCTCATGACAATGGCAAAAAATCCCATAAGACAACCTAGTATGACTATACATAATGTATGGAAACCACTAATCAACTTTGCTCTTAGGAAAAAGTGGAAAAATCAGGAGGAACCTCATACATAAGTATAGAAAATTTCTAGCCTTTGGCAGGCTAGGGTTACCTTAAAATTCAATACTCAAGAATCTAATGGTCCAGGTTTAAATCCTATGCTGGTACTGCCACTTGTAATGGCCAGCAACATCTGAAGAAGAGGGGAGAATAATACCTCTTGAAACATTGGGTATATACTAACCTGTTTGATGTGGTATTACTAACAGTTGAACATATTTGGAATATTAAAAGTTAAATTTTTCTAAAGACATTCAATAGATGATGGAAATAGTCCAATATAAAAATATAACTAGAACCCCATTATCACAAACCTTTAGGAAAACATTGATCAGAGTGTAGTCTATCTTTGGAGTCATTAATTAATCCAGTGGTTGATGGGGGAGGGGCTACAAAAACTCAGCAAAAATGACAGAGAAAAGCTGTGCTAACTTAGTATTATAATTCTTATTACAACTTTACCTTTAACTGAATGTCAGTGCATATAGATATATTACTGTTCATTTAAGGGAAGTTTACATAAGGGGTGTGTTTTAGATTTAACAAACTATAGAAGGTAACCATCCTTTCCTCACAAGTGCCATTAAACATTGGTGGTTCTATCTGCAAGGATTGCCTCACTACAGCTATAAGATGAACCCTTTAAGGAAGTAAGAATAGTCATCTTATTCCAAACTGAAATGTAATTATATGAGCCAATCTTAAGTGTCTAAAGATGAGAATGTAAATTTATAAATCATTTCACTTTAAATCCATTTCTTATTTTTAATATTTTTATTAACATTTCTGAAATTTTGCATATACTTTGCTCCAATATTAAACAATATTAAATTTACATATTTGATAATTTTTACAAGTGCTGTGTTTTAGAATATAACAAATTATAGAAAGTAATCATTCTTTTCTCAAGTGAGTATTGTTAAACATTGATGTCTTATTTGTAAACTCAAATTTAATTATATGATCCAATTTTAAGTGTCTAGAAGTGAAAACATGAATTCATAAATTCTTAAAGTCTCTATCTTCTGACTGGAGTGAGAGTAATTTTGCAGATTGAACCCAAATGTGTAATGGCACTCATGAGTAAAGGATATATATTTTCTATAGCATCTGTTATATTACATGATATCATAGTTGATAATTTCCATTATAATAAAATTTTACATTTCATTCTTTCAACCTGCATTCTTACTCAATGTGTCAAATTTCTACAAGCATGTTAACAATTCCATATCATCCCTAACTCTTATAGAAGTAAAATACTTTGGCTGTTTGCAACCCCCAAGAAAATTATTATGCAGTGACTGAGAGTTGACATTTCCTTGATAGGCAAAACTATCTTTGTTAATCTTACCAATATAACTATCTCTCCCACTCAATGTAAGAACTGTGATTGAATTCAGACTAATTGATCGCTGATTTCAAGACAGATCTTGTAGATAACCCAACAAGGAAAAACTAATCACTTATATTGTCCAAGATATCCATAATAAACCTATTAATACTACTAATCTTAATTGGAGGGTAAATATTAATGCCACCATGCATTTACTTTCTGAGAAATTCTATAACTCGCCTCAAGGAAGATAAAGACAATAGATTTGTTCTTATGAAAAAAAAATGAATTTATAAATAAAATGAATTTTCAAATAAATAAACTGAAATTTAATGCAGTCCCCAACTATAATATAAAGCTTATTAAGTAATTTAAATTGTGCTTTATGCAAAAAAGTGAAGCTTGTCTAAAATATTATTAAAGAATTATATGGCTAAGCGCTTTCAGAGAACTTAAGTCTCCATATTCATAGCCTACTATAATTGAAGTTTAGCAGTGATTTATGCAAAATTTATGCAAAGTTTTATAAAGACCATTTTCTGGAAATTGCAAAGCATGATTCTTTTTGGTTTATTGCACAGTTGTCATCTGCAATAAAGCATGCCTCCTTGATCTTTCGTTTCACATCATTATGTTCTGTGCACAGAGCACTTCACTTTTTTTGTGTAAAGTGCAATTTAAATTACTTACTACTCAAAAGTGAAGTAGAAAATTAGTATTTTATTTCAATATAAAGCTTAATAAAGATAAATTTATCTCTGGCTTGCTTTACAAACATTTCAATAAAGTCTTTACCAAAGCAGAATATTACAAAATATATACTTCAGCTTGTCCCCTTCCCTGAAAATGTCAAGCTCTGCTTAGACTTATGTAGGACTTTGGAGGCATTCACTATTTTGGTGCTGCTATAATAGTCAAACAATGGCATGGTGAATGGATCAACTCAGCTATGGGTTTACACCATTAAGTCATCCTTTGACTTTATCAACCACATTAAAAGCTCAAAGTTAGAACTGAAATATAAAATTGCTTCATTAGATATCACAGAATTATATGACTGTATTAATCAAAAACTTTCTATTAATATTTTTAAAGCTGAACTATCAAAAAGCAATAATTCTTAGATGTGAATCAACGTTTCTGACTTTCTTATTTGGCTGGTTGGCCCATGGGATTACCTCTCAGCAGAATTCTATCTAACATATATTTAAATCATTTTGAAGACAAGCTCATTCTTAGATATTTTAATATTATCTCCAGCCTTAGCTACACCCACTATGTTGACAATATTTTTATTGTTCAACCTGAACCAGTTATCAATAACATTAAATCTGAACTTCTGGTACACTCCACTTTGATATTGACTATTGTATGGAAAAATTGTCCCAAAGAGCTGTAATACTTAGATATTCTTTTACAAAGAGATATTTATCATTTATATTACACTATGTGCATTGAGTCTCTTGAAATTCGAGGCTTTACATATCTCAAATCAATCTCACCACATTCTCATAAATTTGCAGATCTGTCATTTCTCTTCAAAAACCAATACTTATGTAAATATGGTGCCTTTCATAAAGCTAACATTTGATTAATACTTAAAAGCTCTTACCAGTATAGGATTTAAATATAGCCACCTCAGAAGAAGGGTAAAACTATTTTACCATAAACTAAATAACCATCAAAAAATGAAAAAATCCTGGATTCTTCTTTCATACATTCTTTTGCTAACCAAAAATTTTATTAAACCTTTTCTCTGTCATTTTGGCTAAGCTTTCATATTTTTCTTCAATCAATATATTCGTTAATAATTTCAAAGATAGACTAGACTCTAATCAGACTTCTAACACTGTGTATAAAATAATATGCACTCAAACTGGTGGTGAATCTCTGCATCTTTTACCATGCAAATCTTTTAACATTGTTATCTATATAGAAGAGCTTTTGATAAGCCTGCACATAGTTACATTTTTCTTGAGCACCAGAAGTTTACTGATCATAATTTTGAGCCTTCCTCAACTACAATTGCATGTATATTTAATGACATGATGCAAAATGTAAGATCAAGGAGGCCTAGCATGTAGCTAATAACATTCATGCTAAAAACCAAAAAAAAAAAAAATCATGCTTCATCTTTAATTCACAATTTGCATATTTTTGAATATCTTTTTAGATAACCCGTTTTTTAGATAACCTTTGGCTATGATTATGAAGATGTAGAAATTCCTTAAAAGCATTAAGCCACCTTCGTATTAAAATTTTCATTTTATCTTTACTTTTACTTGTGTCTCAGTACATGTAGATATATTACGCTATTTCTGTTTAATGTTATCTAAATTTTATCTTGAATAAAATATTTAATGATTAAAATGACTTGACATTAAATCTGCAGTCTATTTTATATACCATTGTCTCTGATATGACAGCAAGTAAAATATAATTAAAACATCTTTGCTTTTACAATCATAACAAACATATCATATACAAAAGAATATAAAAATTATATTTTTATATTTTACCTCTGGAATACCTTTATATATTTTACAGCATCACAGAAACAAGATTTACAATATATGATAATAATGATCAGTAATGCATTATGAATCTCTGAAATGAATGCTACTAATGGATGCAAATAATTGGTCATGTGATAATACCTATATCATCAAAATGTCAGTTAATGATATTGGATTTAAGTAACGATGCACTGAATATTTCTTTATGCATTACTATAAATTGTGCTCTATCATTTTGTAGATTTAGGATATAAATTTGCTGTCTAAAAGACAAAATATAGATGTAAATCATTAGATGTAGAGTAATCTTTATCCAGATTAGATATAACTTTACATAAGAAATTAAGTTAATCTTATCATAGAAGATTAAATATAATTAAGATGAAGCTTAAAATGTTAGATTTTATTTTGCATATTTAAGCCTTCAGTCTGAATTTAATTTATAAGAAAATTAAATTATTTTCTGTAATTAATTAATTAGTATTGTAAAAGTTAATAAACTAAATGATTTATTAATTTATTTTGAAATAAAAAAGCATACATCTGGGCCTTTAACTTACATTTATTTTTTCCTTCTCACATGAATTATTTTAATCTTTTAAAAAAATAATATATACATAAAAGTTGAATGTATTTTCTTTGTGTTAATAAAAATGTTGAGGTAAATGAAAATCTATTTAAAATATAAAAATAAGCTTTCAAAATTAAGTTAAAATTTATATTTCTGTTTAAAAAACACAATGTTTCCATTGCAACATGTTGGGTCTGAGTAAATTAATTTTTTTCTGGTTTTCTGATTAGACCTGACATCTATGTACAAAAGTTTTAAAATCTAAAATGTAAATAAACTGCGTAGCTTCTGAAATCAAGAATGTTAAACCATATAAAATGTCTAAGTATTATCATCAATATTTGCTCTACATGCTGTAAATACTGGCACAATATAGATTATTATAATACAAAACCTTTATTTAGATATAATATGCATTATAAAGTCCTACTGAAGAGATTTTTGAAATTCTAAAAAAGTCTGCAATAATTAACAAAAAAAAAGATAAATCACAAAGATTATTTTTATAAAAAAATTACATGGCATACTTATCATAACAAAATACATCAAATTAATTACCATATACATCTCCTTTTCACCTTAACATCCAATTACTTATTACCTGAAATAATTGACAGGAAAACATTTAGTTGTTATTGAGCCATTTGTATAATTTATCAGGTAAATAAGATAACATCCAAACAGGTGACTACATTTGTAAGAAAAGCCTGAAAACTTTATTCTTCTTCTTCCTTGAAATCTTGTTTAAACATATACATATTAATACTGTATGTGACCTGGTTCTAAACCAGAACTATAACTAAAAATTAAGAACACATTTTTACTTTCTAACCTGATTTTTTAATGATATTTAAATCACTAATAATCCCCTTAACTATAAAATATTAGTCAGTGATCTAGCTATTTACTCAGAGGGTAAAATCTTTTTTACTCCAACCACGACCATCTGGCATGTTGAAAATTTAGTGAAAATATATTTTCATTCACTGTTTTTCTTATAAGAAAGACATTCACTCTGCATTTGGTTATTTGCTTAGGAGGTCATATGATATTTGAGAATCCTAGATCAGATTGAGTTTTAATAGATCATTCCAGTTTGTTCTTGTGAGTTGTTTTACTTTTAAGTTATTCAGCTGAGAATTGATCCTCCAATTTTTTAAATTCAATTTCCATTATTTTGTTACACAGCCACATTAAAAATTTTTGCATGCTAAAGGCATTCTTTTGAATCTTGGTATAAAACTAAAAGCAACAACGACAACAAACATCACTTCAGAAATTAAAATATTAAACCTCAATTGATTAAAGCCCAATTGATGCATTTGTCATAAGTTGTAGTTTATGGTTATAATAAAAAGTATTACCACATCTGGATAACAAACAAAAGTCTCTTTTATTGTATGTTGAATGTAAAAAGTATGATTTCATCTTAGTTAAACCTTTCAATGGTAATTCTAATTTTAAAAACATCTTATAATTTTTGTGGTTGTAAATGTAAAATTATTCTGAAATGTTTTTCTTCCAAATTCCCATAATTTTTTTTTATGAATCCTGCTTTTGTAGACCAAAGCACAGTGTTTAATGTGGCAGTCCATCTTGGACAATCTATCTTCTGGATAGGCATCTATATCCAACTTATATAGGGGATTTGAACTCAGACCTTCAAGCACTTTTCAACTATTCACACTATTTCTTATCACTGATACATAAAATCACACACATATAGAAAAGATCAATAATCACCAATATACGTATTTTGTGCTGAATCAGCACTCATCAGTTGGTCCAGATTATCATCTCTTATACACATATATAATCAGTGCTCAGTTTATATTAAGATAGAAAACCCTCACACTTTAATGAATAGGCTTCAATCTACTCCAACCTCTAACTCTTCAGCCATCCATACCATTGAAAATCTGATGATGGAAAGCCCAAATATATCCAACTTATATAAATCTGTGATTATCTAAATACTATCAAGCATATTCAAAGAGCAAAAAATTTCAAAAATTTGGTAAGTCAGTAAAGCTTTAAGTTGCATTTAGCTTATGCTTTGGAGAAAATGTTTTGCAATATATTACTATTAAAAATATTTTTCATTTGTCCACCATGTTTAAATAGCAGGCAAATTTAGTGCACTTAACATGTACCTATCTTGATTTACATTCACAAATATTGTTGGTTTTATTTAAGGAAGCAATTTCTTTGGGATAAAGTTTTCAGAGGCGAGATTGCACTAAATGTTTGTTATGAAGCCAGTTTGAATATTTTATGTTCTACATTACTAATTGGTCAGTGTAGATGATTTTTCAATTTGATTTTGTGAAGTTTTTCTGAACAAACCTGGGTTTGATTTAAAATAAATGCTTTCATTAAAATTTATTTAATATGATTGATACAAAAAATAAACAAAAAATATTTAAGGTTTGTAAGATACTTAATAAAGAGACAATTCTGTACTAAAGTATAACAATTTACATATTGTAAAGTTATTTTAACTTAATTAGTAAGTCTTACTTAGTACTGTAATAAATAGAGTTAGAAACTTGCCAGTTACAAATAGGCTCCTGGTTCACAGCTTAATTACACTATTATTTCCAAGGACTTTCATGTCACACGGTCTCCAGTGCAACTAATTATTTAATTATTTTGTTCTATACGATTTAATGCAATGGAAAAGGAATAAACTTAAGTACTAAAAACTCTGGAACACATGTTCAACCTATTATTTTGGGTACTTGAATGTCACATGACTTATTTCCTAAGCAACAAATTATATTTAATTAAATAAATGTTAGAAGCAGAATTCCACAATAATAATGTTTTTAAAAAGGCGTTTTTTTTTTTAACGCAGTAGAAAATAAAATTTATTTTTTGAAACATTATTATATTTTTAGTTGAAGATGAATAATATTTTTAAAAAGAAATGAAATATATGTATATTATATTTTAACAAAGACATCTATAAATTCATGTCAATAAATTTGTTTATAAAGAATCTTGACTGTTGTCTGTGTCTTTTTGATGAAGATATAATTAACTGACATTGCTTTAACTATCTTTAAAACATTAGATTTTTCAATACCTTTTTTTCTAACAAGAAAACCTTTTTGTTTGTTTACAGTTGAATTAATTGTCAAAGGTTTTGACTACAATTTTGCAAACTCATTTTATTAAAGCCCTTGTTATGCTTTCATTGGTAATACGGCTGGAATGATGTTTTGGTTATTCGTTAAAAATACACAACTCACATCTACAATATCAAAATACATTTGCAATAGTTTATTTAAAAATATTCGCCTCTATTACAGATGACGAATTGCAAATTTTACAACTAGTGCTTATGAAGGGATACTGGGACTCGTCCATTAAACCTTGACATTTTTAGCCTACCAGTAGCTTGCCCAATGTGCAGGAACAATGATTTCAATAACAGCAGCTTCCTGTTCCAGGTTCGAATATGTGTCCATGCATTCTATCAAATGGTGAAGAACAAGGTTACTATTATCTGACAGTTGTCTCATGCTGTCATTCTTAAATGGGCTTCCATTATATATAACCAGAATCCCTTTCTTATTGGAAACAATTGAATTCACAGACTTAGAGATCTCCAAGCAACCTGTTTATATTATTGGCTACTTATTTAATTTTATTGTCATTTAATTGGCCAGATGAATTATCCATTCAATCTTACTGAAATTGTAGTTTGGGCAATTCTATTATTTTCAGGTAAGCTTAAAAAGAATTCACAACAACTATTGTAATATCTTTTTTTTGTCTTAGTATATTTCGTAATAGATTACAATTGATTATAGTCATATGTCTTTTTCTTAAAAGTCTTTAAATCTAATTATAGAAGAACAGACTCAAGTGTTAAAGATTCTTGAGTTGAAGATCAAGTTTTCACTTCGGATGCGTCAAACATTATGTATTACCACAGCCGAGAGGCCAGCGCAGCTGCCTTGCAAGCACGCAGTTGGTTGCAGATGGTTGTTGTGGGTTCGCCTCCCGGCCGATGCTATGACATATGAAAAAAAAATGACAAAGCATTTAATTGTTTAGCCAATTTTAAATTTATTAAATAATTTCAAAAAAATTTTTAAAATTTTATCTTCTACATTCATAATATCTTTTTTCATACAGATAATAACTGTAGTTTAAGTTTCTTGTTAGTAGAGTCATTCCAAACGAATAAGACAGGTTAACTAAGATCAGATCCTATTATTAGCTATTTTAACTTTAAAGAAAGGTATTATTGTTTTTTGTTCAATACAGCAAAGATTTCTTTTTAACGCATGGTTATTTTATGATAAAAGATTAGTGATAAAATGAATCAAGGAATTAATTATTTTTGCATCAATTTTGATTATGATTGAAAATAAGGGTCGACATGTATAATTTATTTCTAATTGTTATCTCTGATGAGATAGTTATTTGTGGATATGTCTTCTGTTATATTACCAAAGCATAAAAAAATGGATGAGCAACAATTATAGAAATTGAAAAAGAAAAGAAATTTGGGTAGTTATGGATAATCCAACCAATGATGTATTACCCTGAAGGCATATTAGTCTGATGTTGCAATTTTTAAGATGACGTCTCCAAGTGATCTGCGGACACATGTAATTGCTAAAATGTGTCCGCAAATCACGTGAACACGGTATGTTAAAATCACAAGATTAGACTGATATGCCTTCAGGGTAATACATCATTGGTTGAATTATCCAGGTCACATGATAAAAACTATTCAAAAATTAAAAAAATCTGATGCAGGTCAGGCAAATAGTAAAAAAAAAAAAAAATGTACATGCATGCATCAAAATAATTTAGAAAAAACTATATTATAATTTATAAAACCACCCTATATTATGCTCAATTATAAAAAACAGCACATAACACTGGAGTTGGCAGGGGGGGGGGCTTTGTGTTTTTGACAAGCCAAAGGCTTGGCGTACACCTATACCTTGTATTACTCTCATAGCTGTAATTCAGAAATTAAAAATTAAATTAAAATGTAATTCAATGTAAATTTGAGAATTGTAGAAATATTAACAAAATTTTTTTGTAAATTTTAAATAAACAGCTAAATAAAAAAGACGTGATTTAATGCAAATCTGGTATTAATGGCATCACTCTGTATTACTCTCATAGCTGTAATTTTTATAATTGCCAATGAATTTATGAAAAATAATTTGAGAATTGTAGAAATATTAACAAAAAGTTTTTGTAAATTTAAAATAAACAAATAAAACACTTTACCCGAATTAATGCGAATCTGGTATTAATGGCGTCCTTGGAAAAAACGTGTTATCACATGCATTCGGTAAGTTTAAAAATGTACTGTATATCGCAAATTTGTTTAAAAAAATTATTGAAAATTATTTACACATAAAATGTAATTCAATGTAAGTTTCAGAATTGTAGAAATATTAACAAAAAATTTTTGTAAATTTAAAATAAACAGATAAATAAAAAACACTTTACCGGAATAAATTATTTACACATTAAACGTAATTCAATGTAAGTTTCAGAATTGTAGAAATATTAACAAAAATTTTTTGTAAATTTAAAATAAGCAGATAAATAAAAAACAGTTTACCGGAATAAATTATTTACACATTAAACGTAATACAATGTAAGTTTCAGAATTGTAGAAATATTAACAAAAATTTTTTGTAAATTTAAAATAAGCAGATAAATAAAAAACAGTTTACCGGAATAAATTATTTACACATTAAACATAATTCAATGTAAGTTTGAGAATTGTAGAAATATTAACAAAAAATATTTGTAAATTTAAAATAAACAGATAAATAAAACACTTTACCCAAATTAACAGCTCAAAAAAGTAACTGTGATGCCATGGATAGCAAAATTACAATAGGCAGAAAAATCAAAAAATTTCCCAAACCTCTCTACGAATTTTAAATCTCGCGGGTGAAAAAAAATAAAAATTGACTCTCTGATGGATTAATCACGCCAGTCTCTTGGTTACCATGAGAACGTTTTCATGCAAAAAACGTCAATGTCTACTGGAAGGGAAATTGGTAAGTCAAAAATGTCATCGGTTTCTTGAAAAGTTACTAAAATTAGAATAAGATGATCTGAAAGCTTTTGCAGATCAGCTTATCCTTTTGTTCTAATAGCAAAGGAAATAATCTCAGCAAGTTTAAGTAATTTCTAGAAAAACGAAAAATAGCCTTGCCTCCAAAAGCGTTTAGCAGCATTGTGGGTAAAAAAAGAAAGCATAAATATCCACTACTCTAATAGGTAGGAGAAATCACGTGGAATTTTTTCTGAGCAACTGCCTGCTCAGTAATCCACAAATCTATAAGAAAAAACAGATTTTACAGACGTTATTATTATTTTATGTAACCTTTAGGGCTGTTTTTTTATATATTCCATTGGGTTGATAAATTAATTTCATTTTGAATTACCAACAATGTTCACAAAGATATGCTTATAAACATCAAAGCTACCAAGAATAGGTGAATTCATTCTATTCTTGATTCTTTGATAACATTTAGAGAGCTTTCAAGTCATAATCTGTGGAAGAGTGATTTACTCCATTTGTTTACATATACATGGAGCTATGTTTAGTTTTAAAAAATTAATAATGTTAATACATTCAGGGCCAAATTATAATCTGGCAGTTTAATAATT
Organism: Epiperipatus broadwayi; assembly: GCA_028023455.1. Taxonomy (NCBI): domain Eukaryota; kingdom Metazoa; phylum Onychophora; class Udeonychophora; order Euonychophora; family Peripatidae; genus Epiperipatus; species Epiperipatus broadwayi. The sequence continues at coordinate 6,665,295 of JAQFVV010006238.1, forward strand.
ATATAATTTGTTTAAAGAAACAAACACAAAAAGCTTAATAATAAATCCAAGAATTCATTTACTTTAAAATCAATAATATTAGTAGATAGGGGTAGCAAATCAATTGCTCGTTGAACAAAGGGTTAATCTAGATCATGTAACTGTACATATATGTGTTAGATAATATATGTCTTTTTACAACTGTAATTATATAAGCACCTTACTGCTCACACACATCTCTTGATACAATCTAATTAGATTATAAATAGAGCTCTTCTTCACTGCTAATACTTGTATTTTCTTTCAGCTTTTGCTTTTTCTTTCTTTCTTCTCATTACTATTTCTCTAGACACCATTGAGTGAACTGAAATATTAGAACACACTTTTAAATTATGCAGGCATTTTTATCAACTTTGCTAACTTGAATAAAATCAGACTTTATTGACAAGCAAATTAGCCAGTTGCTTTTGCATCAAACTAATTTTCTTTTTCTGTATTATCATTATTATTTCTGGAGTGTTCTAACACTGTGTACACTGACCAGCTTATACTTACATATACAATTTTATTAATATATATATATGTCATCACCCTCACTCCAAGAAATGAGCAGATTTTTATTTAGGAATATAATTTATGATTATCCTAAATTCATTAACCTGTTTGTGAAACTTTGTATAAGGTTGATCAATCAATTAATATATCTATCTATTTATCTAACTATATGTTTGTTTTCTTGGTACTACTACTAACACTCCTCCTACTAATTTGAAAATTAAAATGGCTCTATTTATTCATCAATGGCTGCTGTTTCAATTTGGTGATTGCAAGAGTTGCTTCATTTATAATTATTGCATAAGACAGTAACTGTTGTACACTCATTTTAATAACGTTAGACTGTTAATATTGTAGTAAACATTAATGTCTGTATATTAGTGAATAACAATAAATTATATACAGTGCATATAAATATTATTTGTGATAACTGGAGCAATAAACTTTCGCAATGCTAATTACAATATTGACTAAGATATTGCAAATAAAAAAACGAAGCCATATTTATCAGTTGGATACAAAGATGTTAATATTTTTATTATGGTTATCATTAAATCTGTCAATGATATTTACATAACCTCACTCAAATCAACTTACAATTTAAATTCACAAGACAGCATTAATTTCTATTTATTTTAATAACTTTGTAAATAAACAACTAAGTGTCAAATATATACATTGATTTTATCTTGTAAATTGAAATTATAAGCTAATTTGAATATTTTCATGGTTTATTATGAAAAGAAAGGCTTATTTGGGTTATACCATGTGTTATTCTGTGTAATTTCCAATGTTTTAATAAAATAATATTTATCCTTGTTACAGTTGAGGTCTTAATGAAGAATTGTTATGTCTTAAGTAATAACGAGATTGAGGGTGATGTAAAGAACACTCATTCTTATATATATATGATGGCTGATTATTCAGAATAAGTGTATTAACAAAATTTATTGTACTTCCTTCAATTTTACAATTAATTGCTTCAAAGTTGATTTTAGAAGAAAAAAGATAAAATAAATGACCTCCATAAGGTTGGAATATGTTGTGCTTCATCAAATTTATTTAAACCATCTCTTTATAATGTAAGACCCAACAATTCTTCGTTAAGATCTTAACATTAATAAGGATGAATATTATTTCATCAAAACATTGAAAATTAAACAGAATAATAAAAGGCATATATATTAATTATGATATTCTCATGAATACATGAATTCACATTTTTATGATTTGAGAAAAAGAAGCTCTGAGGAACATACTTGTTATTGTACTGAAACACCAGCTATTTAGCTACTGTATTACACAGAAGCTCCCAGAAATAATACTATATATATGTAAAGTGATATGCTTCTTGTGATAAACTCTAATACATTCAAAATGTTATTTTGTGATCAAAACATGAAACAAAATTTAAAATTATAAATTTATTAATTTAAACAAGTGTTTGTTGTATTATATAATTAATATAAAAATTAAAATGTGTATGTATTTCCTGCATTAGTAAATTTTGTTAATATATTAAAACTTTTTAATATTACAAACTATCTTATCATATATATAATCTAATGAGCTTGCCAATACTCGTAACAAGCTTTTCAGAATATCCCTAACCCCAGATCAATTTCTAGGGATGTTCTGAAAAGCTTATTAAGAGCTATTGGCAAGCTCATTAGATAACATTTGTAATACAAGTTTATTAAATTAGGTCATGTTATATATGACTTGATTTCTTTGCATATATATATATATGTTAAAATGATATTTTCACAGGCTACAGATGTTTCTGATGTATTAATGCCATATAAAATTTATAGCAGTAATGTACCAATATTTTGACTGGTTCACATTCATCATCAACTGAGTTAGGAATATGATAGAAAATAGTTGTAGAAATATTGTAAGCATGATATATAACAAAATTGAAAGTTCCACTAATAGATATAGATACAAAAAAAATATAAAGATAGGGAAGAATATTAGTAAAGAAAAATAAGAAGCTACTCAAATTTGTAGGTTTAAAAAAGTGTTCCAAATAGAAGGTAGTTTACATGTGTTATCATATTTGTTGATACAATCTGGCCTCTTAAAGATTTCAATGGCTTCTCTGATATGACATTGGTGGAGAATTCAGATTTGGATAGAATTCTGGTGTTAGAAAAATCAGTATAGTGACCTGTATGCATAGCATAAGAAATAGTGATGATGAATGCTACTTAACTGTATTAACATGTTCATGTCTTCTATCACTGATGAAATGTTTGTTCATACATAAGTTTCACAAACTCCACATGAAATTTCAGAAACTCTATGAGCCTCAAGAAGACATATATCACCAGACCTGGACTGAATGTCACCAATTTTTTAGTTACTAGCATATGCAGTTTTTATATCGTAGCATTTTAGAATAAGCCCAATATTGTCAACAGTTCCTTTTACATTAGGAATTGTGATGGTTTATATATATATAATACTTATGATAAACTTTATTAGATTATATGTAAGAAATTTGTGAATATATATATATATATATGTATGCTTTAAGAAGTTTATAATGTTTAAAATAAACAAGGCTTCCAGTTTTTTGGATGAGCTTAATACATGGCACCAAAAATGCATTGAACTCAACAAAAGCTGGAAATGTTATTTATTTTAAACATTACATACTTTTTTTTTCTTATATATATATAGATATAATGTTACATGCTTTTAGTAATAATGTTTATTTGCTTTATTATAAACATCTGTTAATACATCAAAATGTATTAGTATGATAAACATACTTTGTACATATTATATATATATATATAGCATCCTGAACGCTTTTAAAAAGTCTTAGTAATACAAAGCCTGAACGACTATTTAATGTTTTATAATTAAATGCACAATATTTGCTTATTAGAACATTTAAATACACAAATGATTTCTAAAACTACAATCCGTATTCATTAAGGCTGTAGCCTCAATCACATGCGTATAAAATGCGATAGTAGGGACCTCTACAGGTCTTAAAACCACAAGCTTACTCTTGGAAGAAAAGAGGGGAACCTTCTTTACTTCAACCTACTTTCTATTTAAATAGGTGAAGCTGAATTTATAATTAAAACTACAATCAATTATTTTGAATTTTACTGTAATATATTGTCTATATTTCAATCATAACGCTGATTTTATATGAAATTAAGTACGGGTTTTCACCATTACGTATATTCAAATTATTAATAAAACATTTATGAAATCGAGTTCTCAATCAACAAAACTGGGATCAATATTATTTAAATTATTATAAAGTCGCATCTGTTTAACTTCTATTGAAATTACATTTATATCAATAATTTATCTAATAAGCTCTTAAAATGTCTTCTAATAATAACTTTGCCAGAAGTAATTAAGGAAAAAATTGCTATATTTAGAAAATTAAGTTATTTAAATAATATTTACTATAGTAGTTTGCTTATTAATCAATTATTTAGTTCTTCCTGTTTTCATCATTTGATCTAATTCTTTAAAATCATCTTTACAACAACTTCTTTTATAATGTATAGAATATAATAATAAAATGTAAACATGATTTTGTTATAAAATAAATTATAATTGTTAGAATAACTGTAAATAGTACAATGAAGTGTAGATGATAACAATCAATCTTTAAGCTATCAATAATCTCAAACTGTAGTCATGGCAACATCCTTTAAATAGACAGTAAAGATCATAATTTCGCCAAGAAGAGAGATTAATAATGCAAAGAAGTTTGAACAAACCTTATTAATCAGACAAATACAACCTGTTCTGAAAGTAGACTAATAAATAATCAATTATAACTTCCAGATTGCCTAGATGAGAGATTAGAAAGGGATTCATTTTTTCTGAATAGAATTATGAAGGGAAGTCAAGCATGGAGAAGACTTAGAATTGAATATCTGAATAAAGTTAAAAAAGATTAAAGATAAGGCTGAAGCACTATGCTGTCCTACAATCTTTAAGGCTGAGGAAAATGAAAATGTTTTGTAATTCAGTGAATTACAAAAGTGTATAAAGTATAATTTTTTTATCTCCAAAATTTTTACGGGTATATGACATTCCATGTTTTCTCACACTCACAATTTTAGGCTATTTCACAACTAATACTAAATTTAGATATCAATCTATTAAGTTCAGAAATAAGACAAGTTTATATATATATGAGAAATTATGCAAATGCAAAGATAAAGTAATTAATAGCTAATAATCACAATTACTTTTAATAAAACAATGATTATTATTATACATGAGGATGCATCAATACAATAATAAATTTCATTTTCATGCATTCAATGGTCTTATTAATAAAATTTATTTCTCTTAATATAGCTCTATAACCTGTTCAGCATTAAACTCCATCTTTCTATTTTGAATGGGCCCCAGTGAGACTTTCGTTCATATTTTTCTATATTTGAACATTTTATTTTTACAATTAAACTTTTCTTCTATATCATATGTTGATAGTTTTAACATTATTTATTACAAACGTAAGCTTTCAAATGGCAAATATTCTAAAAGTTAGTATTTGGCCTTTGCAAAATATGAAAATAAATTTCTAAATGGAGTTCTTACATATAAACAATAATGCTTGCATCAACAGAGGTAATTTACTATTCAAAAAGTTAGTAGATCAAAATATTAGATATTTGAGTTCCAGTTTTTAAAATGAAAAGAAATTTAGGATTAGTTATCTTTAAAGAAATAAATAAAGTTTATTGTTATTAAAATTTAAAAAAAAATATCTTTACCATTTTGACAAAAGGCCATTCCATTTTACCCCATAAAAACAATCTCCATTTGCTGTAACAAGCATTTTAAGAGTTGTTTTCCAAAAAATAAATTTGGAAATAAAATCTACTTGTAGTGATTTAAATTTTTGATTTAAAATAAATATTTTACAAAAACATTGCATAAATAAACTTTAATATATAAAAAAACTGTCGACAATTACGTTTTTTCTTTAGAAACATGAATTTTTCTTTTGTTGGTCTTTGAGCTAATAATTGCCTAAAACAACCACCTAACGCAGATACCTTCAGATTTTTGTTTCAACTAATAAGTTTAAAATAATAACTGTTGTGAAATGAAACAGCACATAATAATGTAAGTTTATAGATAAGCTTAAAACAACATAGAGAAGATATAACAATCAGAATGCTATCATAACATCCAACACAGTAAACACAGTGTGAGGTTGCTCCTATTCTGACAAAAACTGGTGTTATGATTATAATAAATAAATATATATGTATAAATAATATTACAAATCAATGAGGCATGAGATGATTTTCCTTAGCTTACTACGTCAATCTTCAGTGGAGATTTCCTGAGTCTCAATATTTCTCATTGCATTTTCCAACAAAATTTCTTTATAAATCTCATTATGGTTTTTCTTTATATTGAATCTATCTTTTATATCCTGGAGTGCAAACTGCTTTATAAGATAATTTTATAAATGCTTTGATCTGATTATATTTTTAAAATGACTTAAAGAAAAATTTGCAAAACATTTTAATTAGATTTGGAAACATTTTATTTATATCTAATAAATGTAGTTAATTTTGAAAACATTTATTTAACATTTGAAAACATTTTAATTGGTTTTGGAATCATTTTCCCTTCAAAAATAAAGTATTTTAATTAATTTTAACATTGCGATTTTTCTTTTCTTTTATAAAACCCCATATATATCTTCTTTTTTCCCCCCTATTTTTGCGGAAAAAGTCCTAACTTTTGTTTGATTTGCTAATTTAAATACATTCTGTAAATCTATATAAAAATCTCTCATTTCTCCATTAGAATAGCTGGGCATCGTTAATTATTTACTTTTGGTATTTTTAAATCAATCGATTAGTAATCTTGATTTTTTGAGTAATATAATATTTTTTTACAGTTATTTTTCTTCCACTTTTTGTTTATAATAATTCTTACTTCACTTACAACTATTAGATGTTTATGATTTGGTTCTAAAATACAGGACTGTATTATAAGTAAATTGTTTTTTCATCTTTTTTTTAACCACCACTTTGTTTGAACAATAACAAACTCTCCATGCAGTAGTGTGACCCAGTGCAAGCCAGAGTAACCAATGGATGCAAGTTGTACATAAATCCTTATCTAGTGTCTAGTATAATCTGAGTATATTGGATGCGTAGACACTAGATAGAGATTTTATGCACAAACTTCCTTGCATCCATTGATTAATCTGGTTTGAACTGGGTGGTATTACTGTATGGAGAGTTTGTTATTATTTTAACAGCTTGTGGAAGCATATGAAATGGAGATCATGTGGAATTTCATGGCATAACACATTAAACACACTCATACATTACAGTTTTTTCATTTCATGTAATAAATGACCTGAGTAAAAATGTGTTCAAAACCAAAACCATCTTTGAATAGATGAGATATAAGACCAATTTTTTTTTTTAGTATTTCCTATTTTCATTCATGAATTAATAATTTTAGCTGACAGTTGATACAGCTATCTAAAAGTGAAGACATCTCCAAATTCTGTATCTAAACAATGTGCAAATTCTTGCAGAATTAATATCTAGTTACCAAGCTAAGAGAGTGAATTCCACTCTTGCCTACAACCTAAATTGTTGTAAAGAAAATAAACCTACACAATGTTAACTATGAGAATAAAATTCAATACATAGTAGATATTAACATCAACTAATTAAGTTAGGCTCGAATTCATGTTCTGAGTGACAGTTCAAAATACTCATTTTAAGCAGATCCAATTCTTCATCAATATGTATTATTAAAAACTTTTATTGCACGAAATAATACATAAATCTATTCAAGAATATTATTAATCATGAATATTTAGTGACACAACCATGGGAATGTGAGTCAAATTTACACAGGCTTGTTAATATTTACTATGCAATACATTTTATTCTTGCAATTGATATTGTCTAAATGAGTTTTCTGTATGATAATGTAGGTCATAGATAAAAGTGGAATTCCTTGTTGTTACTATGGTGACTAGGTTTTACTGCTGCATCATTTTGGATGTCATTTAGATACAGCATGTGGATATATATTCGCCCTATATGTGTTTAAAACACTTTATGATGCAAAAGTTTTAATACTAAAATATATTGTGGATTCATGGCATAATGTTTATCATATCTACTTGTTACATCTATGAAAAAAGATTTGAATTTAGACAATGCATAATTTGATTCTTATTTTAGATTATAAGCATGCATATTATTTTTCTTTCATGTAGGCAGTTTACAGAAACCTTGTTGTTTAGTCACAAATTTTATGATAAAGTCTGATGGACCTCAAAACTAAGGGAAAAAAACATTTGGAGACACAATATGTTTGCATTGAATAAAGTGTAAACGAAAGAATTGATTTATCATATTTATTAATTACCTTCGTATTTTTCAGACGCTTATTTCTAAGGTTACAGCCCTAGTAAATTATTACATATTTATTAATATAATCAATGCATAGAAGATAAAGATGAAATAATAATAATAATCATAAGATTCAACAATTTATTGAAAAATGCACATCTCGATTTTTTTACTAGAAGTAATAAAAAAAAACAACTAAAATCCTCGTTATCCAAAAGTTAATCATACTTATATAATGCCTTCTCTTTTCCTGTTTTTTTTTTTGAGGGGTGGGTTGGGGAGGGAGACCGTTAGAAAAGCTATAAGACAGACATTTCGAAGCATATTTTATTTGTAAATCCAAATTTTCTTTAAAAATAAGAAATGAAACCGCATTATTTTTAAGTTTAAAAAGCAGAGAAAATAGTTTCAACAACCAATTTTATATGCTATTATTAGATTTGGAAAGGTTATTAGAAATCAAAAATTTGACTGATGACTGATAATGCCGACTTATTTCCATCAATAAATACATTTATTGCCTTCTGCTATATTTTACTTTAATAATCATTTCAATAATTTTAGTTATAACGCTAAAGAATATTCAATGCCATTTTTCTTTTTTATATAAACAAATCACTATTTTCTTTTGGAAAACAATACAAATGAAATTTTAAAAACAAACAAATAAACAAAAAAAAGAGCACGAAAAACAAAGAAGTCAAAAGACAGGAAAACAGAGAGAGGAAAGAGTGAATTGATTAAAATATAAAAAGATAAATGACAATACTTCTTTAAAAAAGGTTATTGGTGTCATCTATACACTATATATACAAAACTAACAATCTATAATATTAACTAGTTTATACAAATGCATATTTTTGACATTGGGGTTTATATATTTGAAACTTAAAAGAAGTAAACTATAAATAAAATAATAGTGCATGAAATGAAAGACGTGATCCGAATTATGATGAACTTCTGAGCATAAAGAAATTTGATTGTTTTTTTAATGGTTTATCATTACATAGCATTACAACTTTCTACATTCAAAGAGCAATTAATGAGATAACAAGACTTATAAAATCCTTTCCTAATATTGAAAGTTTTTTCCCAATTACTCTCACAGATACACCGCCTTCTATAGAAAACAAATATATCAAAAAGCTATTTGAAAATATTTCCATGCATACAAAGCTACTAATTGAACTTTTCTCCTACCGGCAATTGAATGACATAATAAATAAAACAAATCAACAAATCACTCCCAACTTTTCTTACTATTTCAAATCAAGGCATAATAAGAAAATTTAAATTTTGGCACTTGGAGCCGAAATATTTGAATTTTTAATTAAAATAAACCTAAAAGCACTATCAACAGTCAATCGTTCATGGCTAATAAAATGATATATGCAAATACTGACATAACGTGAAATGTGTAGGAGAGCTGAGAAAACAATAAATCATTTCCTCTATACATGCCCTACTTTTGACATATATAGGCAACTTATATCAACAATAATTCATTCGCAAATGCCAACAATCAACCTCATGATTACAAATATTGAAATGGGTATATTCCCACAGATTAGAGTTATTATTTATTTCCTGTTCACTGTTTGGTATATGAGATGCCACCTCATTTTTAATCTAACATCTTGAATGTTGAAATCTATATTCTTATCCAAATTGTCAAAAATAAAATTAAGAGACCAGACCCTTGTACCTACAGACTTTTTTGCAGCTATGTGGAGTCTGGTAACATTTACCAAGCCTCTGTAAAAAAGAAAATTTGAACTATATAAATTCATGTACATAAATGTAAAATATAGTCTGCTTCCGGTTGCCATCTTAGCCAGTTCTCTGCTAAGTTGGTCTCTCTGGAAAAGGCATTGTCACACCCCATACTGAGTTATTTGAAGGGAGAAGTGGGTAATAAAATTCATAAGTACAAATTCCATTATTTCAGAGTCATTTTCTATCAAAGAAAGCAAAGAATTAATATAAAAAGTCAAATTATAATCCAGGCAGGATGTTATATAAATGCCTGCCTATGGTAAAAATAGAACAAATCCAGTTAAAAAAGATGATAAGTCTAAAGTAATAGTAACAAAGAATAATAATAGTGAACATCCAGCTAAGAAGAATGTAGTGAACAGCAAACTTTTAGAAATGCCAGAGAATTGGAAAAATTCAGATAGTATTAAAAAAAAAAGTAAAGGAAAACACGATTTAGAAAGTTACGGTCTTCAAACGAAGCCGATAATGAAATACAGCATTCTAAACACAATGATGGGACAAATATGATAGATAATGATGAAACTAACAATGCAAAAAAAGAATTATGTGAAAACATTCAGAAACAAAAAAGTTATGCTAAAAACAATGGCATTGTTCATAAACAACGTAAATTTGATGTCTTTCCGGAAGTAGTCAATAGTGGCGAAAGTTTGTAGTATGGAAAAATGTCACAAGATATAAATACAATCCAAGTTTTAAAAAGTGATACTATAGAACACGATGAAATCTACAATTCAAGACCAATTGCGACTTCCTCCTATGCAGGAAAACAAAGTTACGACCATAAAATGGGTGCAAAGGTGGCACTACTTAAAAATAAACAACCGGCAAATCAACTTTTAATCGTAATGATATATATTTAGAAGCTGAAAATGAATGTATAAGTAATACAAATAACTACAAACATCAGGAGAAGCTTACTCGAGTGGGGTGGGATGATCCTTCTAGCATGGGAGCTAGTGGAAGTATTGAAAACAGCAATTCAATAGGAACCAAAATAATACCCTTAAGCAACTAGAAATGCATGAAAAGACCCATGGTAAATCCATTAATAAGGACTTGGATCAAGGGGCCAGTTGTAAAATTTCTATTTATATAAATGGTAAATCAAGAAATACTTATTTTGATAGCCAATTAACCACACTAAATGAAAGTAATTATAAAGCCAACTATAATGGTTTGACTATAGGAAGAGTAAGAGATAGTCAGAGATCAACAATAAATCATCTTTCTAAAGACAACTTTCCATCTTTGACAGCTGATATAAAAGCTAACCCCCTTAAGCAAACTAGTCAAAATTGGGACAGCAAAATTCAAAACGAAAATAATACAGAGCCCATGTCATATGCTGAAACCATAAAGATGAATATAAACAAGCATAATAATAATGATTTTCATTTGGAAAATGGTTTTGAGGAAAGAGAGGAAACAGATAGCCACATAAGATCTTTGCAGTTGATGCACTTTGATGAAGACAACATGGATGAAGTGATGTCAGAGATTGATGATCTTGTAGAGGAAATTAGAAATAACCCCTCTATATATTCTACAATCTCTGATAAATTTAATCAGGCTATTCCGGCAGTCCTGATGAGAACATTTGAGGCATATAAACATGACAGTACATTGATCATGATGACCACAGACAATCATTTAAATCTATTTAAATTTCCTGTACAAGAGCTATATGCTTTAATTAAACAACTGGGACTCGAACAAACAATATATAAAATTTTATTTCATGTGAACAATAGATATCTAATTGTGCAATTTAACAATTCTTTCACGAAAGAAGCATTTAAAAATAAATTCAAGGCTATAGCAAATAAACTTTTGATCTACATAGATTTAAAGAGACCATGTGTCGATGGTTTGATTTGAAATTGTGGTGTAAATTTTGGTCCTGCAGACTTGCAAAAAATTCTAAGCCCGTTTGGAAGAATTCTACACCTACAATTCCAATCTGTCAATTTTCAGGGCACACGCTACTTAACAAATGCGGCCAATTTTAAATTAATATTAAAGAAGGGAATATCTCCTTTGCTAATTCCCTCTTTGATTGAGTACCAAGAGGCTTCATTAATCACCTTGCTGAAAGGTGTAGCTCCACAGTGTTTCTCTTGCAAGCATAGAGGGCATCTAAGGAGGGAATGCCCTGACAGAAAATGTAACTTATATGGAGCTATAAGGAAAAGATTTCATAAATGTCAAACCAGAAGTTATAATAACCTAGGATCATGGCCTGGTGTAGATACAAGAGAAGAACAGAAAAAAAAAAACTTAAAACAGTGAACAAGGAGGAGATATTGAATAAGACTCAGAGCTTGGAACAAGATGTTTCATCACAATCTGACACTCTCAAAAAACAGTCTTTAAATGATGACATTGCATCATCCATGGGAGAGCCTATTCCATGGTATGCAGAGACCTCAGCACAAGAGGAGAAAGAAACACAAAATAAAAGAAGAGTGCAGTGTAGAAGGTAAAAAAGACCGATAACAAAAGCTTCAGTCCCTCCTCAATCAAGAGTAAATTCAGACTGTGAAAGTGTACACACAGTGAATTTATTGGATGTGTGAATTTATTGGATTTATCAGATCAAGAATTAGACTCATTACCTCAATTAATTAAGAAAACAAGATTAAATTCTACTCTAAATAAACCACTGATGGAGCCCATTCCAGATGAATTTGTCAATGACAACATAGAGACCATTGTCGCATATAGTGACAAAGAGAATTTAGAAGTTAAAAATGAAACAATTAAATCTCCTAAAATCAGTGATCAAGAAGTAATACCACAGTTTCCAAAACTTGCTATGAAGCTAACTGAGCACTATCAAAAGAAGAATGAAACTGATGAAGAGCTGGAAGCGTGCTCTGATTTTCTTAATCCCAACTGCAAGATGATTAAAATTGTCTCAATGAATATTAGGTGCTTGAATTCACAGGCAAGGGCCTTTGCTTTGGAGTGATTGTTCCATGTTCATAGCCCTGATATATTATGTTTTGGGGAGACAAAGATACATAACAAAACAGGTCAACACATTATTAATAAAATAAATACCTTTGGGTATTTTCATTATTCCTATTCAAATTTGGCTGCAGGAGGGGTTGCTATTGTAATAAATAAAAACTCCCCGATCACCTTTTTTAAAATTATCAAAATTGATAATAACTGCTTGATTGCAATTATCAAATTTAAAAATTATATTTTTAACCTAATTAACCTTTATCTTCCTAGAAAACCTGAAATCATACACAAAATTATACAGAATATAAACATAGCATTGAGGACTAATCCTCTTCCCACCCTAATTATTGGGTATTGTAACTTAACATATGACAATTTTCAATATAGATATGTATAATTGATAAATTGGAAATTGAAGAGCTGTCAATCACTGTTTCCAGATGGGGCCTTCTCCTTCTATAATAAAAAGGCAAAAACCCTGATTGATTTTCTATTTGTCTCCCCAGAAATTTTTAAATTCCTGAAGGCACAACTGTGACCAATTACGTTTTTAGACCACTTTTCAATTGAATGTGATTTTCAGTTCAATAACTCTAATGATTCAGCACAGGAGCTCCCCAGAACTATAAGAATGTTAACCCGAACATATATCAGCATTCAACTAGTATCTGAGACATATATATTGTTCAAAGAAGTTGATTTGAATAATCTTCATCCATATCATGCATGGATGCAATTTACTGAAATTCTTGGGTAATTGATTACTAAATGCACCTCAAAAGCCCAGGGCCCTGTTCGGTTATTATCCAAATTAGATAAGATTGTGACAAAACTAATGAACTTGCCAGTGAGGCACAGAATGTCGAATCTATTATAGACTTGAAACTGAAATACAAAAGTAAGCAGGAGGAAGTTGCTGAATATCTTTCTATAATGCGATCACAACAATTTATATATCATCAGCACTGCTGGACCAGGGGCTATCTTAGGTGGGCCCTTGGAGCTGGCAGAAAGACCAAGGCATGCAGAGTGATTGAGATAGATGGCAACCTATATGGAGGGTCTTCCATGTTGGCCAGGATATGTAACCATATGTTGAAAAGTTCAAGCCAGGTGGAATCATGATTGAAAGAAGAGAATTTAATTTAATTAAAAACTCAGCCAGAAAATCACAGAAAAAAGAATTATTAATAAATTAAAGATGATGCCAGACAAAACACATCCTGGCTTGCATGGAATCCCTAAATTCCTCCTACTTCATTTAAGTGCTTTCGCAGCACCGATCATTAAAAGGATGGCAGATCTTTTCGCTGATGGCTGCCAGGAACTTCCAGAGATCAACCCAATTGCCATGGTTCCTCTGGTTAAGAAACTAGAGGGCCTTCGAAACCTGGGGAATCTCAGGCCAATATCAATGATCCCTCTACTGGTAAAGACAGTTGAGGCCCTAATTAAAAACTACATACAAGATATTATAATTGATCAGCTGTCTAATTGCCAGTTTTCCAAAAAGGGGAGCTCGATGGCTGATGCTGTGAGTCATTTTCATCTATTGATAGATCACATTCGCTTAAAGAAGATCTTGCAGCCAATCGCAGTTCAGCTCAATTTTGCTGCTGCTTTGATTGCGTTCGATTTGATGCACGTATGAAGATCCTGGAAGGACTCAAAGTAACAGCTGCCTACCTCCAGATGATAGAGAACCTCCTGTATAATAGGGAGGTGTTTTTGTCTCTGGATGGGAGGGTGTCCCCAGGATTTAAGCCTGCTGTTTCTATTCCTTAGGGCTCTCCTCTGAGTGCACTCCTTTTCACTGCCTATGTGAATCCCCTCCTGCTAGGCATCGAGACATCTCTTAAAGGGATATCATACCTTTGCTAAGAGAGGGGGTCCATCATGTCTTCTATATGGATGATGTGGTGTTTTTTCTTGCTTCACAGGAGGAGCTTGATGAACTAGAGGAGCTCTTGGACCAATTCGAATGTGAATTTGGTCTAAGAATCAACAAGGAGAAATTGGCAATCTGGTCGATTATGACTGGCAAGCAAATTCCCCGCATATTTAAGGCTCCACCTCAAAAGTTCCTGGGTTTTCATCTAGCGGCCACCCCATATAAAATGAGGAAGGAAATTGAAAATGATTTAATGACTAAGATAACAAAATTTATTGGATCTTTGGAGATTTATTTGTCTTTGTTCGGGAAAATCACGCTGATGAATGCTGTCATGCTCCCCAAGATTACATACTTCCTTGCGGGCTTCTCACCGATGAAAGCCTTTATAAGGAATGTTGAAACCCAATGTAGGAAGCTGTGTTGGGGGGGAGGACTCCTGTCATCAGCCTGCGCCTCCTACAGAAACCTAAACAGATGAATGACATAGGACTACACTCAATCAAAATCTTATTAATACAGTGTTTTCATAATGTATTTACCAGATTATTTATGAAAAACCCAGATATGAAAGGGCCAATATTCCCAGAAGAAATAATTCTTACTGATAAGCCACCTCCCAAAAGGGGAAAGCTTTGGATTCAAAAGCAAATCTCTATAGTATTTGGCCATCTAAAAATGAAGAAGCCAGGAACAATGTTTAATAACAAACTAAACTACTGGAACACATATGATCTTGTGAATCCAGAAGAAACTAAAATTGACAATATTATTTCGATTGGAATATCAAGATTCTCCAGGTTGACTAAACGTCTAAAATTTGGAACCAAGTTTGTTGATTTTTTAATCAAGGTTAACCTTGAGGCCTTGCCTACTGCTGATTTCCTACATAGTAAAAGGAATTATAATCCAGAACCTATATGCACACTATGTAGGCATAGTGATGAGACAATGGCACGTATATTGGAGGAGTGTCAAATTTGGAATAGCATAAGAGACACTTTTAAATCTCTCATTAAAATCAAAGAATTAGCTTGTGTAAATTTGACAAAGGCCTTCAAGAGTGGACATTTTGGGGTCATAAGATAGGCAACAATATATAAATTTTTCCATTTGGTCATTGAGAAATAAGACTATCTTCGAAAGTGGAGAAGAATATGACTTGATGAAAATGTCTTTACGCTTACTAAAAGAAATTAAAGAATTAGACCAAAAATTTTCTCAGAATTGGATGTTCAACCAGACCTGGTCCCTAATAAACCTAAAACAAAGTGTAGTACTGATGATGAAAAGAATATAAAGTTATAAATCCACAAATACTGAGAAAATTTAATGAACCATTTATCTAAAACATTCTAGATAAACTTTATATGGAAGAGTTCCAAGAACTAGAAAATGCCATTATAAAGTTACCCACCTAATTGATGAATAATAGGAAAGGGCTTTCATTTGTTTAACGGATCAGTTTTAATCAATAACCCAATAAATATATTAAGACTGCTTTAACAATGCTTAATAGTAACCGATTGGCTAACCTCATGATCTATAAGTAAAGTGTATGGTTTTCATATATGATTCATAAGGATCAATCTCTCAATATTTAAAATGTTAACACAGAAACATTGGAAATGCTCTTCATTTGATAAGATAAAACTCTATGGACTAAATGGCCAAATATTCCATATGTTCGTAAATTAAACAAACTTATATATGTTTGAATTGACTAATACCATCATATATATGATATACATGATCAGATTAATGTAAATGGGTCACTTCTATGATTTCTGGAATGGAAAGTTATATGTCTTCAATTTCTGGTGATAACTAATGTCTTAATGTAATTGATATGAAATTAATTGTTTTTTGTTTATATATACAAGTGTAACCTCTGATTTTGTTGATTGGTCTCCTCTGAGATTGATATGTAAATGTCCTTCTTTTTGTAAATGATTCGTATGGTTTGTGAATAAAATTTCCTTTTGAAAGATAAATGTAAAATATGTAAATACAATTCTTGTAAACAATTGTTTAAACAATGTAAACATTCAATGTATTTAATATCATGACTCACATAACATGATTAAACATGATGTATAAATAACTTAATCAAATAAAGAACCTTTTAAAACTAAAACTAGTAGTAGAAGTAGTAGTAATAGTAGTAGTCATTATCATCACATCTACAAAATCTGACTTATGATTAAGTAAAACAATATTTTAAAATTTACATTAAAATTTTTTACTTATAGAAACACATATAAACAAGTGGTTCCAAGAACATTTTTTTTGTTCTAACGAAAGTTTAATAATTAAATATAAAAAAACATGTAAAATATATGCAAAAAATGTTAATTATTATTATTAGTGTTTCTTTTTATGTATATTAAAATTACCAAAGTATTTCAAAGTTGGATGTAGAAGACAAAAGAGTTATAAGAATTTTTTTTTCATATGTCAAAGCATCAGCCGGGAAGCGAATCCAGGACAATTGCTCGTAAGGTTGCTGTGCTGACCACTCAGCCACCAATGCTTGACAAGGGATATAATAGTTTTGATCTGTTATTTGTTTTAAGTATTAAAATAGCTGTTGATAAAATTGGAAAGACTTGGTTTTAAAAAGATTATAAAATTGGATTTATTAAAATTTTCAATTAAATAATATTGGAATTCATCTAAAATTTAATACCTGTTTATGAAAATATGTAAGTGGGATTTTTTTTTTCTATTTCTATTTTGTTTATTTTGCAAATTTTATATTTTATTAATTATAAATTTTCATCTTTTAAATCTTATTTGTAGCATTTAAAATATATTTTGGATTAAAATTTTGAAATTCAATGACAATGTTGGAAGGAAATATAGTATATTTATATTTCAATGTATGTACATATGAATGTGTGTATATACATATAAATAAATTATATTTTGGGTTAAATCATATATTTCAATGTATATACATATGAATGTGTGTATATACATATAAATAAATTATATTTTGGGTTAAATCATGTATTATTTTGTATTAATTCACAATGTTTCAATAAAATAATATCCACCATTGTTTAATTCAGGTTTTTAAACAAAAACTGTTAATCTCAAGTAGTAATGAGATTGAACATGAATTAAAATATGATATTGAGCATGAAGTAATTAATTATTCAGAATATGAGGATTAACAAAATGTTTACTTCCTTCAATTTAACTGTTAATTGATTTCAAATTTATATTAGAAGAGATAAAATAAGTTGTCACCACAAAGCTGGAATGTTATGCTTATCAGCTTTATTTAAACCAATTGGTCTTTTTAATATTTCTGTAGACACATGGTTTTCAAAGCATACTTTTCCAAATTAGCAAGTATTTTAGCATTATCAAAATCAGGTTTGTGAACAATTTCTAAAAAATGTAAAATAAAAGCAGATGTATTTACCTTCTAATTGAAGGCATTTTTATTTTTATTAATTCTGACATTAATTCATATATTGCCATGACCAACATAGCTTTTTGGGTTCTGTAAAAATGAAATTTTATAAACACCCTGATATTCCAAAAATACTCTGACTTTAGATTTATGGAAAAAATAAACATTTGTTCTTGCTAGTGGAAAAAGTAGTCTTTATGTTAGAATTAGATAATCTTCTACTGATCTGATCAAATGACTTTTTTAATGTAAGGTATAATGACTCTATAATAAATTGATTTTTCTATTAT
Source organism: Epiperipatus broadwayi (assembly GCA_028023455.1). NCBI lineage: Eukaryota > Metazoa > Onychophora > Udeonychophora > Euonychophora > Peripatidae > Epiperipatus > Epiperipatus broadwayi. Next base: position 6,683,580 of record JAQFVV010006238.1, read on the forward strand.
ATCCTTGTTTTTCTTTTTAGTATCAATGCTATGTAAAGCTTTATATATGATGTTTTTACTGAAACCATTAGAAAGTAGAATATTTTTTTTAGTTCTATTTTTTAAGTAAGATTATCTTCATCAAACAAACTACAAGGATTCATCAAAATATTTTTTGCTATAGAAAATATTTGAGTGGTAATTAAAATGTCTGTTTGTATGGGGGAATTTTCTGTAAACTGATATTGATATATTTTTTTCTCATGTGTCATAGCATCAGCCAGGAAGTGAACCCACTATCCTGGAACAACTGCTTGTAAAGCAGCTGTCACTGACATCTTGACCACCAATGTTTGACAGTATTGATACATTTTCTTGCAATGATCTAGAAAAGAATGCATTTTGTTATTTTCAACATTCATAGAAACCTATATATTGTACCGTTTATTTATATGATACAAATATATTGGCATCCATTAAGATATTTAAAAGCTAAGAAAAAAAAAAGAAAAAGTAAATTTAGTGTTCTTACTAAAAAAACGCAATTAAATTTTTCGTTGTAAAATCTATTTTTTTTTAAAATGTACAATGAAAGCAAAATTTTCGTCCATATTTTTTTTGTATCTAATTAAAAATTAAGGCAAAAATTGGAAAGAACAAAAAACACACAAATTACTAATCAAGATAAGCTAAAAGAAAAACATTTTAGCTAATTAAAGATGGTAGAGGGACTTTGTAAAAGGAGGACTTTGTAACTTAAATTTAAGAGAGAGTGTACAAGATTATTATCTTATATTCTGATAAAAGGACGCGCAGAAGTTTCAAAAAATGGATCGAGGTATAAAAAGAATAGGACAACTTCGATCTACATCTTCTCTTTGCCTTCTAGTTACGTGTCTTAGAGTTGGAGGTTTCTGCAAGCATAACCTGTGGCAGTAATATTCTTCTGCACAGGTATGCCACTTGCTATACCAAGATGTCATGCAAGCATGCAAATGGGCCTTATAAAAACCACTTTTTGCAATGAAAGTGTCACTACAACCATTTCTTTTCTCCAGCTATAGAATGAAACAATAATGGAAGATTCTGCCAGGAGAGACCAATGGAAATTCCTATGAGCGTAGGATCCCATAAATCTACACCAACTTACAGATAAGTTAAGAGTAACTTTTCCCGATTGAGACAAAAAGTTTGCAAACAATTCCTAAAATAAGCTTAAAATAATCCTGATAAAGACTTTAAATTCTATTATCAAGAGACTCTTGTTTACCTAAGAACTATAATTGTTGAACTGTTTTTTTTTTTTATTAATTGATTCATATCTGGATTAGTGTGTGTGTGTCATCTTTCCAATCAATTAATTCATAATGTTTTTTTTATATTTTAATTTGTTAGAATAAAAATATTTATTTCTAATACCAACTATTCATTGTACATTATTAATGCTTATTAATAAATTTATTAATGTTAATTATTAAGTTTTGAAAATATAATTTATCTTTGCCAATGCTGTACCAAAACTCAATCCTCTGGAGTTTCTAGATAATTTTGTTGTAACTAAATAAATAAAAGGGGTTTAGCCAGTGGATTCCAATACAGAATCCTGGCACCTTTCAAATAAATTAAAAGCTGGCCTACTTGATCTCATTATTTTAGTAGTTACATTAGTTAAAAGGGTGTTGTGTGACCAGGAAAAATAATTGCGTCCATTAAATCTTACTGAATTGTCTGAAAAAACAAATTTAATAGATAGATCATAATTTGGTCACTGAATATGTGTAGTAAACTTGTAAAAAATCCTAATAGAGCAGTGGATGTTACAATATTCAAATGCCAATCATTAAGAAAATCCCCCCAAAAAGTCAAGGCATCAGTATTATGAAGCTATATAACAAATGTATCTTCCACATATCTGAGACAAATAAAAGGTTTCTTAATAACTGTTGATTTTCAAAATTATTAATAAAAAGATTATCAAATACAGGTCACAGTGGAGATCCCATAGAAAGTCCTTTAATTTTTATATACTTTTGAAAATCATGAATAAAAAATGTTTTTTCAAGACAATGTTTTGCTAATGGAATAATAAAATATTATAAATTATTGTATAGAGCTGCTATAGATAAAGCCTCATCAAAAGGAATACTTGTAAACATAGAAAAGGTATTAAAACTGACTAATAAATCAGTTGTAGTTAGTTTACATCAGCTATTATGTAGTCAATTTCTGAGTTGCATGTCTCTCCCTGTTTAGAGCCAGCTCACAGATTAAATTAGACCCATGTGTAACCTCAGAAATGTCATTCATAGGGTGTTAAACCATAGAGCACTGGTAACTAGGTTGAAGCTTGGTCAGATTTTGGATCTAACCATTCTAGTTCAGTTGGTTTTAGGGTATTTTACCTAGACTCTGGGTTTTGGTATGTGAACATACAAATCTGACCATTCTGGTGCTGCAGTGTGGAGGATCAATAAATAAATTATGTGCCCATATTTCACATTTCCCTTAGTTTACATATGTGTAAATTTTTTTATCTTCGATTTTGGCACTCCAGCATGTGGCTTAAACTGAGATCCTAAGTACATTTTTTTTTCTTCAATTATGCCACCTCAATGTAGACTGTCAAATTATATACCCACACTTCCTGCATTTCAAGTAAATTTTTTTTGGAGAGTTTATAAAATATATACATAAAGCAATTTTTGAGTATATATGTTTAAAATTTATCTTTTGATCATGTATGAGACGTCAAAGTTTGTAAATCTTTTCTGCTTATCACATAACTATTCAGGATGTGTGAATAGATATATCATAAATTTAGGCAAAATGTGTCAGTCAGTTATTTTTTGTGTAATGCATATTATTGAATCATTAGGGATTGATTTGTTATATTGTTTTATTTTTTTGCTCACTGGTGACTGGCGCATAAGGGTGACTCGAATAAGATCACAAGTTACTCTCATATAAATTTTGTTATCAGGAGTAGAAAAATTAAAAGGGGGACCCACTTTAAAATTTTGGGGTTGGATTGGATGGAAGCAATGAAATGAGAAAGGCAAGGTTAATATATATGTGCTCTAAATAAAATTTAAACCTGGCACAGAAAATCAAAATACAGTCATGAATTCGCAAATTTCTGTGGAGTGGAAAGAGACATGAAGAGTAAAGTTTATTTTTTTTACTATATATTATTATAATTAGTGTTAAATTTGTTTTCATTGGAAATACTATGCAGGTTGCATGAGTTAGAGAGAAAGAGGAATTAGAGATAAAAGAATTTAGGATGAAATAGGTAGTAGGCTTGAGGCCAGGAATTTAAAGTGAGCCATTATAAGGATAGGGAATGGCAATTAGCCATATTAGGAAATATTCTTTGCAGAGTTATGGTCAAGAATTAGAAAAAATAAAATAAGGAAACCATGGAGGTACCTACTATTAAATTGACCAGTTGTTATCATCACAAAAGATGAGGCAGAAGGACAAGAAGTCACAAACTCAGGTGTAGAAAATGAAGTGATAGAAAACTCCTTATCAATTATGGAGTAAAAAGCAAGAGAAACAAAAGGAGATGATGAGACTTTGGCCATGATCTTACAGGAAATAAAAAGAATGAATCAGAATATGGTAGAGATCAAGAAGAGAAACAAACAGCAATTTTCAGATATGAATAAAAGGCTAGAAATCAAAATACAATAAAATATCTTAGATATGGAGGATATAAATGGACAGAATGTTTTTGAAATGGAGGCTAGAAACAAATGGCAACTTTTAGATATGGAGAAAAGGTTAGAAACCAAAATACAGCAAAATATACCAGATATGGAGGAGAGATTACAAACCAAAGTACAACAAAAGATCTTAGATATGGAGAAGAGGTTAGAAACCAAAGAATGGCAGAATGTTTTGGAGCTGGAGGCCAGAAACTAATAGCTACTTGTAGATATGGAAAAGAAGTTAGGAATCAAAGTACGAGATATTTTAGATAATACTCATGGCATATTGCACAATAACTAAATTTATTACTGTTAGGGTATTCAAAGGTGGTATAGAGAAAAATCCTTTGGATCATCATGGTAGTTTAAAGAATCTTTTTTTATTTTCATCAATTAATTAAAAGAGAGAAAGTTGTTATTGCAAGATATCACTTGCATGATGCAGCTAAAGATTGGTGGAAATTTTTATATACAAAACCCAAGACATTTGAAAACTATTGTATGGCTATTTTACATACTTTTTGGGTGAAGAAAAACAAGAAGGGGTATGCCATAGAATATGCTCAAGAGAAATATATACCAATAAGAGGAAAGAGCTGCATATAGTTTTTCCATTGACAAGTACCAAAATTGGAATTACTTACAACTTTTACAATGCCTGAAGAGCAAATAATATGTATAGTAAGACATAATAAGCCCATGTCAATCAAAAGGAGTTTGACAGGTTCTCATAAAATTTCTATCAATGAGATAGTAGAAGTATTACATGACATAAATGCAGGAAATCAATACACAGAACCAGCTGAGAAAATGAAATAAACAGACCCTCTGAGATTTGCTGTCTCTGCAATACAAGCACCTATCTGGAATAAGAAGCAGACAAGAAAGCTGGAGATTATCAATCTAAAACATATCACTATAGAATTTATACTTCAAGAAAAAGACAATAGACTGAAAATGATGAACATAACTCAAGAGATTCACATTACATAGGTTAAAATAGGCAAACATATAAGAAGATGACATATAGAAAGTAAACCTGAACATAGTCACTCTAAGAAATTTTATAGAGCAAATAATCAATCTAGTACATGAAATGGCAAAGTCTATAATCAAGCTACTATGACAGAAAAATAGATGGAACATCATCAGAATGTTACTCCTGGCAGGGATTTTTACAATCTGGTAGAAATATTATAATGAATGCAGATACTATTATATATGTTATTAGTAATGTAGTTTTTGAAGATAATCTACACATACAAAATTATTGTGAGCAGGAATACCCATTAGTATGAATAAAAATTAAGGGGTTTCAAACCCAGGCTCTCATTGTCACAGAAAGTCAATTATTATTAATATCTAATGATATTTTTTGAAATATAAATGATAGTGAGGCAAATTTTTAAGTAATGCTTTTAAAAAAAAGTCAAGTTACACTTGCAAATTGAAAACAAACCAGAGTGGAGTCTAAACAAGCTTGTGTGAATTTACAAATAGGATCATAGGTAATATAATGTGTTTTTCTCATCATGTCTACTTTAATACATCGATGATATTAGGTTTCAATTTCATGTACTGTAACCAATTTCTAGTAGATTATCATAAGGATATGCTTAACTATAATAAAGAAACAATTGCCTTAGTGAGATAAAAAACCAGGGGTCTCTAAGTGTCAGGTACATTCAGGAAAGTATACATGTAACAGATGTTAAAAAAGTTCTAAAATATACTTTACATTCAGTAACCCAGAAAAAACAATTTCATTATGGACATCATAGATGATCACTGATTAAAACCAAGTTAGAAATTGTCACTAAAGAGATTAATGGAAAGGAAAATTACCAGTGAGCTTGTGATAAACTTAATAGAAAAAGTGAAAAGGCAAAAAAAAAATCCAATTCATGATGGGAATCAACAAAACAATTTTCAATATAAATTTTCCTTAGATTATAGAAAACCATTCATGATTATAAAGCAATCTGGGAAAAATGCTTTTGTTATCAAAGGTAAAAATGGCAATAAGGATTATATAATGCAAGGAGTCTCAAACCTTGTAAGAAAAGAAATGATATGACAATAAGTAACAGATATGTAAAAAAGGTAAATAAATAAAAGTATATAAATAAGAAAAGGTGATTATAGGATTTTTTTTACAGATTAAGTGAGAAGGTATGAAATAATATATTTAAGATTAGTGGTCTATGACTGAATATAGTGGATAGAAAGATTATATTGATAAAGGAGACAGTTGACAAGGTTTATAAAAAAAAGTTAGCAAGAATTATTAAGTGGACATAAAAATAAAGGGTGTTTTCTAAGTATGTGTGTATATGGTGATATGAAGTCATATTAAAAAATATATTTAACAAATATGTTTGTAAAAAAATATATTAAATAAGTATACTTTGAGAACTTAATTTTATTTTTTAGATTGTAATTAATAAAAGAAAGGTACATGCTAACAATATAATTAAAAATTAATAGGTAAATTATATCAAAAACGCTTACAAAGTAATGGTTATCTATTGATGATATGTAATGATGGGCTCAAAAAAGTTCAGAGTGTTTGTTACCTGTTAAAACTAATTGGTGCAGATTTAAGACTGACTTTTGATTGGTCAGGAATTAAAAAAAGAATGAAGAGAAAGATATTTTAGATCATTCTGGTTTTAATGAGAGATAAAACCAGTGCTAAAAACTGATTTGGCTGAACTTGAAAAAAAAATTTTTTTTTCTATCTTATAAAAAAGCGAGTATTTTAATAGTGTCCACATAAACCTATTAAAGATCGCACTCATAAAGACTTCAATAATTTTAAAAGGCATAAAATGAATTCTCCAAGTCAAACTTACTTTTTAAATAAAAATATGAGTTAATTTTTGAAAGAAGTGTGACAATGTTTGGATAGATGACTCCAAGAATTTTTTATTGTTACTGCATATAATTAACTAAAGTTTCTCAAGGAAAGAAGAAACAAAATTAATCACAGTTACAAAATATGCATATTTTGAACTATTATGTCAAAACAAGCTTTTACATTTAAACACATGGTATCAATTTAGTTGTCAGCAAGGACTGTAAGTATAAACATGTTTTTATCTGCTTTGAAACCTTAAAAAAAAGATATTACAACTTTATATAAAAAATATCTATATACACTTTATTTAATATATGTCATATATATAATTATATTATTAATTTTACTTAAAATTTACATTATTAAATATTTAAACGCACATTCATTACATAAATAATATTCATTAAGGCTGTAGCCTCAATCACATGCATATAAAATGCGATAGTATTAATGTGTAATAAGAAATGTGAACTTAATTTGTGAAGTATTGAATAGCTTCACACTCTCAGATTGAACCGCTTCAGCTTCACCTATTTAAATAGAAAGTAGGTTGAAGTAAAGAAGAGGTTCCCCTCCTTTAGGGGTTCCCTCTTTTCTTCCAAGAGTAAGCTTGTGGTTTTAAGACCTGTAGAGGTCCCTATTATCGCATTTTACACGCATGTGATTGAGGCTACAGCCTTAATGAATATTATTATTAAATATTGTATAGATTGTAAATTCAATTAAATAGCTTTATAGAAATTAAAAATCTTTATGGTTTGTGGTAAAGTTTAATAGCCGATGAATATTAGTGATAAGAAAGTTTACTGTTGAACTTGCAATCATAATTGTGTCTTAGTTTTTTTTATTGCATTTGTTTTTAAAAAAGAGAGAAATAAATTTTATCTACTAAATAGATCATATTTAAAATAAGATAATTTAACATTTTGAGAATTTCTATTGTTTTAATCAGATTAATTAGTCCCTTGAAGGAGAGTCTTAAATGTTAAATTATTTATGTATATGCATACGGATGTGTGTACTAATAGAAATTATATAGTTATCCAAGCTTTTAATAAATGGTTTAAGTAATAAATACTAGTATTTGGAAGGTATGCTATAGTAAATGTAGTAGGAGTATTGATAAATATAAGGTACCAATGTAATCTGAATTTAATAAGCTTATTTAATCACAAAACTTTAGTTCTATTATTGTATTCTGTCAGATTACTATACATTGAAGTAGCGACCAGACAAAATTACCGTTAGTTACCTATTTATGAACTATACCTTGTAATGAAAAACTCAAGGCTCTGAGTTAGACCCCAGAATATGTTGGGTTGTATATATAGAAGAGATAAGAGCTTAATAAATTGAGCAAAGTTTTTATGCTATTATATTCTTAAATAAAGACTCATTTAGTTTAACATCTAATTGAGGAATTAAAAGTTCCAGATTGCTCCATCAAACTGGTGGCACTCAACCTATATATGGTACAGGGAGCACAATAAATCATCATGATATATATATATATATATATATATATATAATTCAACAAGAAGTAACTAAAGTTTTGGATGAGTTATATATGTAAACAAACCCTTTGAAAGACAGATGATACTTTAAAAACCAGACTTTTAAAATATTTTTAAAATAAATCTGTAAATTTCCTTACATTTGTCATATTGATTATCAGATAATATGAAATCATCTTCTATCTGAAAATAAATTGGCACAAATATGACAAAAAGTAATTATATTTATAGGTTTATTTAAAAATGATTCTTTAAGGGGTTGCCTTGTAAAATATCTTAGAAACACATTTAGATGTGTTTGTTCCATGAAATAGATTTATATTCCTAATGTTACACATTTAACCAGCTGTAAAGTCATCTATATGCTCAATAAAATGATTAGTATTTCATTTAAATTACTACTTAAAATGATAAGTTGGTTTGATTGATATAAAAATAAAGATCACAACTAATATGAAGTTTAAACCACTAAACATCACATGATCACCATTTCCTATGCTTGCTCAGGTTCCTCACTGATGAAAGCCACAAGCCAGAAACTAATCTGTGAATATTGGATGAGTAGGCACTAGGTAGGGATTTTATGCACAAGCCTTTTGGCATCCATTGATTACTCGGTCCTACACTGAGTGGCACTATTGCATGGAGAGTTTTGCCTGTTTTAGTATAAAGTTTCTGCCATTTTGAATATACATGCTTGATTTATTTACAGTATAATAAACTGGAGGTCAGATAGAAAAGGATAATCTTTAATCTGACAAAATGTATGAGCAATGGTGTGACAAAAGGTAGGCATATTTACTGGTTTAATTAAATATGATCCTTTAAAACTCTGACTAGTAAAGCATCTTAATAACATATTTATGACTATTGTTCATTTAAATGGATTTGTTCTTAATGTTATAAACTTAATGAGCTGTAAAATCTGCATCCTCATTAAAATAATTAATATCTATATATATCATGAAGGGACCAAACTTACAGTACTCACAACTATGTCCATGCTCTCCACAGAATGGTAGCTTAATGACTGATACTAATAATTTTTTTGCTGAATATAATCATATCAATTTAAAATGAGATATATACTCTGAATATCAGTTAAATATTAGTATATACCTTGTCATTAAACACAATCACATGGAATAATTCTAAATTAAATCCATTCCACTTTTTTTCATATGCAATAAAATGGCTATAACCTTCACTTTATTATATAGACTTTAGTCACATAAATAAAAACATGTCAAAAATATAAATGCACTTTAGATGCATTTCACACTGAGCCATCACTCATCTCTTGTCCCAGATCACAACTTTTCAAGCATCTTAATTATCCATATAATATAACTTTTAATTTAAAAATTGATTAGCATTACTCATAATATATTTATCTGGGGAGTACAATGAAAGTTTTATGTGTTGTAAATTTGTTCTCTTTTTTTTTTCCATGTGTCATAGCATCGGCTGGGAAGTGAACCTGCTAATCCGGGACAAGATGTGTGAGAGATTGACCCTAGAGATAAGTGTTGGTTCAGCATGAAGTGCATCATGGAGACCATTAACCTTCTTCATATATCTTTAACCATAGAATTAATGTATATGTGGAAGAATGGGTGTTATAAGTATATTCATCATCATCAGCTCCATGATTATTTTCAGCTATTATCAATACACTGCAGGTTGAAAGTCATTCCAAGTTTAATCCAGATTTTCCCATCTCTTGTTTCACTTCACATCATTTCAGCAGATGTCTCTTTCATCCATCAATCACATATGTGGGTTTTTTGCATCTTTTACAATATTTTGGAATTTTGTTTAACTGTCTATCATACTATCATTCCTTCTACCAATAGGTATAGCCAAGCTCCTCTTTAGTCTTTTACTTCTTTTAATAATCTTACTAACATCTGTTTTTTCTCTCACCCAAAAATGTTGCTTTCAATTTTTTATTGTTATTCCTATCATACATCTCTCCATAAGTATATAATAATAAGGAAACATAGATTTTCCAATTAAACAAGTAATATGACCAAATGTGGTAAAGCACAGGTATTGGAGAAGCTAATTATAAATAAGATTAATGGCTGAGCACTTTTGGAAAGTTTTATCTTCTCATAATCATAGCCAATGAGTTGAATGAGCACACTCACTTGCCATGATTATGAGAAGATAAAACTTCTTAAATATTCTCAATCATTAAACTTATTATTTGTAATTAACTTCATCAATACCATAAGTATATATAAATACAAATATATGGATAAAAGATCCATTGTTTAAGATTATTTTATGAATAAATTCATGTATGTCATTTAAAGCAAAGTTAATTAGACCTACAAACTGACTAAATTAAACTCCGGGCTTTTTTTTCTTTTTTCATGTAAATCCAGTGTTTAATATTTGAACAATCTAAAATTTAAACTAATGAAAGGATTTATAAACTAAAACAAAATTAATATAACAATATTGTTTGTGTGTACAAGCAGTTATGTCAAACCTTGTTCAGCATTTTGCATGCTATTAAAACAGGAAAAACTCTCCATCCAATAGTGCCATGTGATCATGTGATATTTTGCATGCTATGTGTAATTTTAAATATTAACCACTACAATGATATACCACAAATATTGTATTTTATCTTAAAAATTATAAACTTATTTTAAAATATAAAATAATGCTTTGATAAAATAATCAGTTGTTTATTATGTTACCATTTTGCTCTTTAAATGATAACTGATCTCTAATATACAAGATAAAAGTTTTAACAAAGTTAAAAATAAGTTTAGTATATGCTATTTAACTCAGAAACAGAATAGAAGACTCAAGAGTTAAACATTTGTAAATCAGCTCTTAGATGAGAAAGTAAAAAAAAAACTACTTTGATCAAGCGAATGAAGTTGATGTTCCATGTAATCAATTGAGCACTACAATCTTTATGTGGTATTCCAAGTAAAAATATATTTATTTTATATATTACATTGATTTCAGACAATGTCTTGGAAATTGTCATCATATCTATATTTACCTAAGTATTATAGCAGTGTTGTTTTTTCAATGATCTAAAACAATTGCATATGGTTTTATTGCTTGTGAGTTTATAAAATGTTGAGTACCAGAATCAATACTGGAATCTCCAGATTATAAGTAGAATGCTCTACCAACTATCCCAAACTGTGCAGGGTTTTCAACCATCTAATTTGCATTTAATCTAGATTAGACAGCAACATTTGTTTTATTGCACTATAGAATCTACTCTACATAAGAATAAACAATAAATGGGCATTGACTAATAGGATAAACAGATTCTAGTGATGAGTTGTAGACATTCCTTGTACAAATTCATTTAATAATTTTGATACATTACATAAATGATCTAGAACCATAAGAAAGTATATTTCAGCCCATTGCTTTCTAACAGAGAAAGGGAAATTAACAAAAAACTGTGATATGTTTAAAATACTTGCATTGATTTGGCCTTTGAGTGAGCAGATAAGATATCCTTTTTTAAAACTCCATCTAATTCACATACTGTGCCTAATTTACATACTGGCCTTGCCACTATATATGCATATTTTTAATAGTGCTGTTCTATTCCACACCGTGATTCTGGCAGCAATCTGTCAAAAGCTGTTTCAGTGCTGTTAAGACTTTATTAATTTTATTTTACCTTTTCATATTAACTTGAATAATACAAGTTTGGTAAAATTAAAGAAAAAAAAGTCATTGTGTTCAATTGGATAGAAATATTATACCCAATCTATCACATTGATGCACAAACGTCAGATGATCTTTGGACAAATGATTATTTGATTATTATATACATTTTTTAATGTATGTTAAAAATTTCTATCTAATTAGACTATTTTGAATTTAGATTTTTTTTTACAGTACAGGCTTTTTTCATACCTGCACTTATATATGTAATATACGGGGATTTGAACTCAGACTTTTACATGACCCTCAACCATCCATACCATCTCATACTGCTGATTCACTTGATCACACATATTGAAAAGATAAATAATCACCAATATAATATTTTGTGCTAAACCAGCACTTGCCAATTGGTCCAGATTATTACCTCCACACATATATACAATCAAAGCTCAGCTTATATTAAGATAGCCAATCTTCATACTTTAATGGACAAGCTTCAAACCACTCCACCCCACAATCAGATTTTCAATGAAATGGACGGCTGAAGAGTTGTGGGTCGAGTGGTTTGAAGCTTGTGCATTAAAGTATAAAGATTGGCTATCTTAATATAAGCTGAACTTTGATTGTATATATGTGTGGAGATAATAATCTGAACCAACTGACGAGTGCTGGTTTAGCACGAAATACGTCTATTGGTGATTATTTATCTTTTCGACATATGTGATCAAGTGTATCAGCGGTATGAGATGGCATGGATGGTTGAGGGTCATGTTCTAATTAGACTATTGTAAAATCAATATTGTAAGTTTTATTATTGAATTTTTCTTTATATTAATGTAATACACACATATCCAATTTTACCAAATGCGATATATATATATAGTAACCTTCCCCTCTGGTTGTTACTATCCTGGGTGGTCTATGGATATTTTTGAATATCCATTCTTAATATTTTTATATGTGAACGGTTATCATATAGCAGTCAATGGGGTTATTTCCTTAATAGTAAAAACACTTAATATTAGATACTAATTAGCTCGATTTTTTTTTTTAGCAAAAGTGCATGGATGTAAATTAAATATTTGTTGATTAAGGATTGTTTATTATGGACATCCGTTCTCATCTTTATAAGTAGACTCCCAAAGAAAACTAATTTATTGAATGACGCATAATAACAATAATGAAATTATTTCTAAATAAATAGTTTTAGAAAAGCTAAGCTAATATCAGATTACAGGATTTTATGGGGCGTCTGTTTAGTTATTGAGAATACTTCCTTTCTAAATTCTAAAAGATAAGCAATATCAATTAAAAACAAATTATTTAAACGTCTCTCAAATTACATTATTTTGTTCTATTAATCTCAAAGTACTCATATTTATATTATGCTATATATATATGTTTTGTCAATATTTTTTTATCAAATGTGTTGTACATATACATCATTCAACTTATAATAAAATCGGGTCTTGAAATTAAGTCTTGGCATTCAACCCGAAATGAAACTTTAGATTTCTTTCCAGTTAGTGAGGAATTGCATACAGTGACTTATATCTTATATTGGTCATGAATATTTGTCTATCATAACCACATAATAAAATAAGGATAAGGCTTAATGTATTTATGGAGTATCGGACTTACCGCATAGATTCCCCTCCTGAGCAATAAAAAATCATTTGATTATTATTCTATTTATTTAGTAAAACCAAGGGAGGGGGAAAAACTTCTCAAAAATATTCACCCCACCCTGAATGATTGTAATTAGTTATTTCACTACTATTGGCTTGTGAAAGTATCTAGAGAATTTCTTCTCATAAAATGGACTAATTAAAGCAGTTTATTATATAATAGTACTAATTAACCTGTATGGCTTGATACAGTGGTAAAAAGTCACTTCTGACATAATAAAGCCACTTGTTATTTTTAAGTTATTAATTTACAAGTTCAATATTTAATTAACCTATTCATTTAGCATACTGAATGTTTTTTTTTTTTCATATGTCCAAGCATCGGCTGGGAAGCGAACCCAGGACAACTGCTTGTAAGGCAGTTGTGCTAACCATTCGGCTACCAACGCTTGACTAGTATAGAAGGATTTGAACTTTACTTTTTTCAAATGAGTAACATACATAGCTCATATTGTGATTTTAACTTCATGTACACTCTTCAAAATCTTCTTTTAACTTCCTATATATATATTTCACAAAACAAACATTTAAATAAGTTACTAAGACAATTTACAAACTAGATTATTAAAAACAATCATTTTTAAACACCTGTAAATAACATTTACTGTTGTTATATCAATGCTAATAAAAAGTACATGTTTTTTACAGATTTACTTAAAAATAATTCTTTAAGGATTTGGCTTGTAAATTGTTTTGGTAATATATTTGGATTTATTTGTTCTATAAAATAGATTTACATTCTTAACATTACATATTTGATCAGATATAAAATCATTTATATGCTTATTAAAATCATTAATATATATATACGATTAAATTACATATATATCTTATTTATATATGTTTTATTGCTTATGTGATGTATTTATCTATTTTATATAGACCCTATAATGAGATCTGAATTGTGTCTATTTTGTAGTGCATATTTCCAATTAGTTTAAATACAATATATATGTGTGAGTGATTGTGAATTTGTTCATATTTTACAAACATTTAGAGTATATATAAATATAAAGTTTTGGATTATTGTTCAGGAACGGCAAACAAATGTTCAAGGATAAGTTGATATCTGAAATACATATGCAGTGTCAAATGCTAGTCTGAATTTATAAGTTTGTATATAGTTTACATATAATAAATTTAGATCATTAATGACAAGTATGATGTAATATTAAATTTAGCTGATTACTTTTATAAGTAATAACAATAGAAATGCAAACCACTGTCATATCACACCATTACATCATGGTTTTGTAAAAGACATAACTAATAAATGTAGCAATTTTACTATATGTAAACACAAAAAGCAATAAGTTTTTTAAACTTACATCAGCGCATTAACATCTTTGTTAAATTGCCTAGAAATATAAAATTATCATTTCAGTTCTCATAAAGATGGAAATTTTGACAAAGAATGTAATACAGAATGAATTTAGTTGAGACCAGATGTAAATATAGCCTTCAATATGGCTAAGCATTAAATTTTATGAGGCAGAATTTCTGTTCATTATTTTTTTAAAAAAGCTTGTGATTTAATAATGTAATATTAAATATGTAATAACTAATTAATATATCACTTTAAACAACTAATGAATATATCTCTACAAAGCTTATCAAGAGTTTGTTTGCAAGCTCTATGTATAACAATCTCTTTAATCTATATGCAAACACAGAAAATGATGGATTTTTCAGATGCTGTTAATATCAACATGAATAATTGACATTAATAATATTTAAAAAAATTGTTACTATTTATATTATTAATTCACAAATAATTTTTTAAAAATGTGATTTTAATATTTAGCTATACTGAAAAAAAAAACTGAGTTTATTTAAAGGTTGCTTTAAATTATATCATCTGTCAGATTTTTCACCTCCATAAGAGCTTATAAAGCAGATGTTAATGATCATTTTACATTTCCAAGACAATATAACAAAAATATTAGGGTATTAATAATATCAGTATTTGGAAAGACTATCCCAATAGCTAAAACTTAAACCAAATGACTCTATTGTCAAAGAAACCTCAGAAAACAAAAGTTAGATCTATTGAAGTTGCCTTGACAACAGATTGATAATATTCTATTGGTATATTTAAGCTTTGGCTGTTAGAAAGTGATTTAAATATGGAAATTAGATATTGGTATTTTATGGTTTATTATAAATATTTATATAACAACAAACAGTTGATTTGGTATACTCAATGAAATGCAAAGTTTTTTATCAATTTTTTTCCAAAAAAGATTAAATTTGTCATCACAAAGTTAATTAAATAGAAGTGGTATAGCCCAACAGTTTCGTTTTCAAGCAATATTGCTATACTGAAGAATTTGCCACACACACATATGTATAATAGAATGAAGAATTCTGATTATGAAAGTAGTTAATATATAGGGTATATGAGCACAGACTTTCACACGACCCACTACTCATCACTCTATCTCATATCACTGATACACTTGAACACTTATATGTCAAAAAGATAAATAATCACCAATATCCGTATTTCATGCTAAACCAGCAATCATCAGTTGGTCCAGATTATCATCTCCACACATATAGTTAATGTTTTTTTTTATTATTAACATTTTTATTAAATTAAACATTAATAACATAGCAAAACATCAAAAGACGTAAATAAATAACATCCTGTGATTTATGTGGCTGCATTTAAGATTCGTAAATGAGTTTGTAGTGATCGCAAACATTAATTTTTTAAACATTACTTTTTGCCTCATTGTTTTTTTTTCTGGAGATAGAATGACTGACTATTTTATCTGAGAAACAAAATTGAGTTGTTGCTAAAATAGCAAGCAAGCAGTTTTTGGATATCATGTGTTGGCACAGCAGTGATGAGGTCTTTTACTTACAGATCATCCATTGCATAAATAGTAGATTGCCTATCATGCATATATAATATCAGAATGAAAATTTGCATGGATAAAAGATGCGAACACATAATTGGGATTTGCCTACATCTACGTACATATCTTGTTGTTAACAGCAATATACTGATTTTTTTGGTTGTATCTCACTGGCTATTGACAGATGAATTCACTGCAACATCGATATTATGCTAATATTAATAAATAGTGAATAATTTCAAATATATATATTTACACACATACAAGCATATATGCATATTTTAAGTGGAATTCCAATATATATACAGTATTTATAAAAGGCTTAAATCCGAAGTTTCAACTTCCCTACATTTATCCAATCTATTTTATCCAATTGATACACATGACCACATATATGTAAAAAAAGATAAATGATCTCCAATATACATATTCCATGCTGAACCAGCAGTCATCAGTTGGTTCAGATCACCATCTCCCACACATATGTGCAAACAGCACTCACTTTATATTACGATAGGAAATCTTTAAGCTTTAATGGACTAGCTGCAATATTCTCCACTTTCCAAATCTTCAGCCATCCCTGGATTTTCAATTTCTGCTAGTTCTGCATAAAATACATATATTGGAGATCATTTATCTGTTTTACAGGTATGTGGTTATGTGTATCAGTTGTATAAGATAGATTGGATAAATGTAAGAAACATGAAAGTTTGATTTCAAGTCCCTTATAATAATTACATTAAGTTTAATATAGACAATATTGTACCGGATGAAAGCTTTTGGATTCACATATACTGACCATAACGGCTCCACTAGTCTGAAAAATTGGAAATAGACATTTATTTTAAAGGGTGGACAGGATATGCGAACCCAAATGCACCGGACTAGCTCAGTCAAGCAAATGAGATCTTATGTTTTGTTCAGAAAGTTGGAAAGGTAACAACAGAAAACAAAATCAACTAAGTAAAAGGAATAATTAATTTTATTATGGGTACGATTAAATAAACATTCTAAATAATAATCTTTAAAACACACTTAAAATGTACTACTCGTACATTCCGTCAAAATTAAACTAAAATATTTTATATGGCATAGAGCACGATTTCCTGTGCATGAAAGAGTGCAAAATATTGACAGTAGCAGAAGTATTAGTAAGTATATAGTGATCTCATGCAAGACAAGGGAGGTTAGCTTCCTGCTTATAATCCATAGTTAGGAAAAGGCTGAATCTCCATATTTGAGATTTATGCAAGCTTATGTTGAAACAGAAGAAATGTGAAGGTAACTTCCAAAACATTCATAATAATAAAAAAGAGTGTTGAAAGTTATTACTTTCAATTGATTGACCTCCCTCACAGTGAGACAGGCTAGGAGCTCATGATCTACCTATTGAAAGGGTTATAACAATCGTACGTGCCTCTAATAAACGAATTGGAAGTTCGAAATAATAAAACTAATGACTATTATATTTCATAATAGTCTATTATAAATAATTATAGTTTCTTGACATAAGTAGAACTAATAATAAAATGGGTCACGAGCCAGAAGTTAATTAAAATAGTCTGTAATATCCAGACTGCTTTCTATAATAAAAAAAGGAATGTGATATTATAAATAAAACTATACTATCTTACTTACCAAGACTTAAATGGGACATAGAGTATAGGTTTGAAACTATCACTCATAAAAAAAAATCAAATGCACAGAAACGAATTACATAAGATAAAACTTGAAACACATTTATATTTAAAAAAATAAATAAAACAAATTTAGTACAATTAAATTATTTAAATTGTAGAACCTAAGGTACCTTAATAATTTACTTAAATGCTAGTGCACTAGACTTCTTGAATATGGTTCGTTAATCTGGATTCCCTGACAGTAGGCTTGGGCGAGTCGGTTAGTGGTTTCTTTGTAGCTGGTCTTTATAGCATTATAGGCAGTTAATGGAGACACGAGGAGTCCAAACCTGCCCTGGTGAGAAGCTTAGCACATCATGACAGAAGAAAATATCCCTACAGTAGGTTTAATGTTCATTCTAGTAGAATAATTACCGGATCAGCTTTCAGAATATGCAGGAATTGTTCTCCAAGTATTTTTGGCAGGAATAGTTTGTGCAAGTATCTTTCAGAGTTGGTGGAAGTATCTCAGAGTTAGTGAAAAAGATAATACAATGGCCTGATTAAGCCTTTTATAGCTGAATCAAATCTCATATCTGAACCAATTAGAAAACTTTTTCTTTTTAATTAAAATTTATAAAATTCTCTATCTAGCTAACAATAGTTATCTAATTAACGAAAATAAATTGCCCTTTACAGATCTAGGAATTAACTAATAAAAAATTCTTTCCTTTTTGTTTTCTTTCTTTTTAATTATTCTTATCAATCTAAATCCCAAATCTGAAAAGCAATTTATTTATACAATTTACTTTTACATAAATTTAAAAAAAGTAATCTTAGTTTTCTTTCCTTTTTTCAAAATTAAAAATCAAATATAGATGTGGGGTTAAAATACAATTCCCATGTACATACATATATATTTGTACAAGCAATAAAAAAAACTTTTAATCAAGTTTTACAAACAAAATCTTATAAAAAATTTATTTTGTTTTTTTCACCCCTATAAATCTTCAATTTTGTAATGGCGTTTTGAAGCATCCATTACAATATATATATATAAATATTACATAATCAGCCTGTATTTTGCCCTCTTCTTTATAATTAAATGAACATATTATGGTCCTATGTGTAAAGGGTCAGATTGACTTAAGGTCAACATGGATATGAAAATAATATTAGCATCAACAAGTGTTTTGAACATTCCATCCTTGAATTTTCAATGAAATGGATGGCTAGAGAGTTGGAGAGTGGAAAAGTTTATAACTGGTCCATTAAAAGTTAAATATTTTATATCTTAATATAAACTGAGCACTGATTGTATATATGTGTGGGAGATGGTGATCTGGACCAACTGATGAGTGCTTCTTTAGCATGAAATACATATATTGTACATCCTTTATTTTTTCACATTTATGTAATCATGGGTATCAGTTGTACATTAAGTTTAGTATAAACAATACACACGCGCACACACATATGTAGACTACATATCATAAGAGTGGATGTGTTGAAAAGATTATTGGAGTAATGCAGAGAAGAAAAAAAATCAATTAAATTTGAAGAGATCTTCATCAGACATTAGTTTTGATAATAGTTGAAAATAATGATTCCTTCATTTAATAACTAAGGCGTTCGTTCAATTTAGAACCTATAAATGTATAATTCTAGTTATAAAAGCTGCGTTATATTACAGTAGTATTCTTTTAGGTGGTCAATAGATTAATATTATTCAGGAAAAAACTCGATCATCATTGAAATATTTATCTTCTAGATAAAAACAGAAAATAGCCATTTACCAGTCAATACTGAATGAATAGATTGATTGATTAATACCCATCAATTTGCAAAAATAATGAAGTTTTATCTAATTTTTATTCCTAGTTTATAAACATAGCAACACTGTAACTGCTATCCCATGAGACATTTGCTTTAACAATTTGTAATATATTTCTTTTAAATTAAAAATAAATTAATAATATATTATTAATTTTTAATTCTCTGATTTAATGATTAGTTTTTATACTTTTTTTTTTTTTAAAACAAGAATTAACATTTGTTCTTAGGGTTTAGAAATTGTTTTAAGTTCTAAACTATTTCTTTTTGTTGTTCTTTTTTTTTTTACTTTTTAATTACTAATTATTTTTAACAAACACTTATATAACAGGTCATTATTTCTGTAAGAAAGTAAATAATTGATAAAATTCTAATTAACCTGCTTTAAAGGTTTATGAAGATTTATAGATAACTTAAAGTAAGCTTTTAAAAATCCATTTAAGAAATGAGATTCATATAATTAGTAAATTTATTACCATTCGTAAAATTGTAACTAAAGTATTAATTAAGGTGAAATCATGCAATGGTCAAAAGATACAAACCAAATAAATTCAGTATAATATATATATATAAAGATAATGTTAAAAGGGTAAAGAACCTTCATAACATCTCTTATTGAGAAATAAGGCATAAGAAACCAATATTTATTAGATTTGCCAACTATCAAGTAGTGACGGTTTTATATGTTCCCCATCCTTTCATATCTATTAGTTAACAATAAATAGATACCCATTAATCAGCCACTATTTGCTAGTTAACTGGGCTGGTTATGAATCAGTTTACTATCAAGTAATGAGAGTTTTATAGGTTTCCCATCCTTTCATACCTATTAGTTATCAATAAATAGATATCCATTAATCAACCATTATTTGATAGTTAACTGGCCTGGTTATGGGTCAGCTTACTAAAAAAGTCTAAAGCCCGTTAAAAATATTTTTAGTAATACTTGCCTTGGATTCAAATCTAAGATATATAAAATAATGTTATAAATTTATTTAAACGCACATTGATTACGTAAGTAATATTTACTAAGGCTGTAAACCTTAGGAATATGCGCGTGAAAATGCGAAGGTAGGGACCTCTACAGGTCTTAACCACAAGCTTATGCCTTGGAAGAAATTCCTTTACAGTATACATTAATATAAACAAAGTTTTAATTATAATGCAAAGTTTCTATACGATAGTATGAGAGGAAAGTCTTGCTGCTGGTGATAAAAATGAAAAACAATTTTAAAACAAAAAATTGGTATTTAATCTTGATTTATACTCCAACTTTGTTTTCAATTTTTATGACAGTGATCATTAAAAATAGATCATTGGGTTGCTTCATAAAACAATCGCCAAAAAGTAATATAAGTTTAAAATAAAAACTTTATCTTGGTTCATAGATTTGCTGCTGAGAGCATTATTTTTCAATTCCAATGATTTACAGAATATTTATGTGTGGAATTCAGCCTATAAAGAATGTAATAATTAATTTGAAAATCCAGATAATTCTGTAGAATTCAGTGTAATGGTAAAGTGATAAACGCTGAAGCTCAAATTCATAGGTCATGACCCAATTCTGTTATCTCCAGTCTTCAAATTTCTTATGAACATTCAAACAACTAATTATTATTAAATCTCAGGTGCTTTATCAATCAGTGATAGAAAAAAAAAATCTTCAGCAACTTTTGAATTGGTTGTTTATTAGCTTGAAAATATGGATCATTTGAAATATTTTAGTACCTTCTTAAGCAGAAGGTCAAACTTGAATGGAAATGTGCAATTCAAACTTTAATATGGTACTTCTCTATTTATAATGTTAAAAAAACCACAGTGATATAACCATGATAATTAAATTAATTGTACATAGAGCTATTATTTTGCCAGATGTACTGTTTGGAAATGAAACATGAATCTTCCACTAATGTACTATATAAAAATCATTTAAAGTGCTCTATCATCATCATCATCTCAATTTCAAACCACTATCAATCACTTGTATGATGGAGAACTCTTCAAATTTAATCCAGTTTCTCTAACCCTTATCCTTTTTTCTCCCCAACCCACAAATTTTTTATTTTATCCATCCATCTTACATGTGATTTCTTTCTAAGTCTTTTGTGATCTTTTGGAATCCAGTTTAAAATTACAGCTGCCTATGTATTATCATCTCTTCTAACATTATTCCAGCCAAGGTCCATTTTAATCTCTTGATTCAGTTAGTAATATCAATAATGCCTGATTGTATTTCATTTTCAGTTTCTTCTTGTTACACTTAACATATCTCTTTTCTATATTTTATTAAGTGGTCTAAAACCATTATACTGCTTTTCTGATAAGTGTCCAAATCTCTAATCCATCCAAATTTAATTCTATGATTAATTTCATTCATTATGTTTTCATCTGTGTTAGTAATCTAATCAAAATATTTATTAAGTTCTTATTTTTATAAAAAAACAAAATAAAGATCATTAATCATGAGGTTATTCCTATAATATTTATAAATTATCTTTTTAAGTTATTGGATTTATTATGCAGAATCTATGATTTCATGGGAATGTCTTAATTGGACTGAACATGTAAAGATGATGATGTTATAAAAATATTTTTAAAAGTAAACTTAATCACAGTTTTTACGAGACAGATCTTGTTTACATTATAAAAACTATTTCAAACACACTCTAAATACATGGAATATTAATTGATGTTATTGGGAAAATTTAATAGAGAATAGAATTCATTAAAATAAATTCAAGATAGGCTAAATAAATTCATATCTGTATAATGTGGCAATGATGCATTTCTTCAGTAAATCAGTGGCCTAAACATGTGTCAGTTTGCTCATGCCTACACAATTAGTGCTGTATATATATTTATCATTAACAATTAGTCAACACATTGACAATCCTAATATCAGTAGCAATCAACAATCTCAAACTGTTGTCAAGGCAACCTCCTTTTAACAATGTAGATGAAATTTCCACCTTTATTTATAGTCATATATACATTAAATGTAAATATTTATAAAAATCTGTTATAGATATATAATATGTAAGTTCCAAATAATTTTAACAATAAAAATAATAAAATATATATCTTAATTAATTAGTAGCACTTTTGATTATATTGTAATCCTTATCAACTGTTACATAAATTATAGTGACATTAAATTTCCATATTACTTTACAACTGATAAGGATTATAACACAAATTAACTGAATTAGAGAGGAAGGGAGATGTGTTATTTCTTCTCCCTAATTAAATATGGCTGATCAGAATGTTGATTGCTAATATTATCTTAGTAAATGAAAAAAGAAAAAAAGTTAAGATATTGTATAGAATCAAACCTTGTTTAAATTTTGTAACCAATTTAAAAATTTTTTTGGTTGTTTACTCTTAGGGCATCATTTTTATGTAAACAAACATAATTATAATGTTACCAGGCCATTGTTATCTTTTTCAACTTTTTTTTTTTTTTAAGTGTCATAGCATCGGCCGGGACGCGAACCCGCAACCCGGGCAACTGCCTGCAAGTGCAAGGCAGTCGCGCTGACCTCTCGACCACCAATGCAAGACATCTTTTTCAACTTTAAAGTGCTTTTTTGATTTACAATAAAAATCATAAATAATGAAAATTGATCTAAAATAAATAAAAAAATAAATTGGATAAACCTTTTTTTTTTTTTAAAAAAAAAAAGAAATTTGTAATTATAACAAGAATAAAAACAATATCGTGCAGATGCAAATCAAATTTAACATGAAGAAAAATAAATAATTTCTCCAAAACAAAATCGTGGCCATGCCAATAAAATTGTTAATTTTAACAAGAATAAAAATAAATAATTTCCCCAAAACAACATCATGGTCATGCAAATATAATTTGTAATTTTAACAAGAATAAAAAGAAAAGAAAGAATTTATTTAAAACAACATACATGGCCAAAAATAAAACCAGTATTTTTGATTGGTCTCATGATTTATCTCACACAAACATGAATTTTAGCATGATTTTGTAAAAATCACACTTATACTTCCTCTTTAACAATAGATTAAAGTGGCATCCTTGTCTAGAGAAGTGGGTCAAAGTTTCCACAATTTTTATTACCTCATACTACATTATTGGATTTGGAAAATAATGACTTGGGCATGTGAATTTAAAGACTTTTGACAGTCTCAATTACAGACACCCTCACAAAATACCGTAACGAAATTTAAAATGAGATTGTTCATATAAACTGCATAACACAAAGTTCATCATGAGCAGCCACTGCAGCAGACTGAACACTCTACTTCTGTGCTGTAAATACCTGTAATTAAATGTTAATAATGGGATTGTTCGTATAAACTGCGACACAATAATACATCTTATTTCTGTGCTGTAGCATAGAAATAGATACCGTATCGAAATATAAAATGGGATTGTTTGTATAAACTGCGTAACACAAAGTTCACCGTAAGTGGCGGTGTCATCTGCGGCAGAATAAACATCCTATTTCTGTGCTGTAGCATAGAAATAGGTGCCACAGCCAAGTAAACAGACTATTTCTATGCTTAATCATTGGAATAGAACATTATATAGCAGCACAGCCATTTAAACAGCATATTTCTGTGCATTTGCATAGAAATTATGCCAACACATGGTTTCAACATGCTAAGAGTAAACAACCTTTTTTAAAAAAAAATTTTTTAAATTTAAAAAAAAAAATGTTGTAACCAATGTGTGTTGGCTTTCTATAAACTGTTATTTTTACTTTGCTATGAGAGAGACTTGTCATAAGTACATCTAAAATACCATTTTTTAAAATTCTGATTACATTGTGAATATAATTGAAGAGGATACATTGTTGATGTGTATCCAGAATAATTATAAATCATGCTTCATCATGTGGCCACACAACAAATGTATCATCAATATAGTGAAGTGAGTATATGAAATTTCTATTGACTACTGTCTTTGACAGAATCGCTCAGTTAGCTAGAGCATTGCTTTACATTTTGATATTCAAGAATTTAAAGATATAAGTTTGACTTTTATGTCAGTATTGTCATTAGTCAGGCCAGAAACACTTGCAATAGAATTGATAATATCACTTAAAACATTGTGCAATCTACTAACCTGTGTTGCCTATTTGTGTGTAATTACTAATAGTTGTTTATATTTTGAAAAGTTTCAATAAAGTTTTAAATTGTCTAGACATTCAACATTTAATGTTAGATGATGGAAATAGTCCAACATAATATCACATCTAAAATACTATCATTACAAACTTCAGGTTAAAAATAATAATTTTCATTGTCTTGGGGAAAAAAAAAAAAGCAAAAAAAAAAAAAACTAAAAAAAGTATGTATTTATAGAAAATATATCAAAAGATTGGGAGAATTCTCACAATAAAATGCAGAAAGAATTCTGGGTCAGAAACATTTCACTACTGTTTATATATATGTAAGTGTAAAAAAAAACACTACTTATAGATTAGAATAATATATAGAATGATATTTTTTTATAATTATCTTTGATTATATATACTATGTGATAGTTATCTGTATCCTATTATATTAATTATATAGTTTAAATTATTTAATCAATTTATAAGAGAGGAAGCAAATAAGTAATCTTTTTATTTTAAATAAAAAAAATGGCATCGATTTCCATTTAATTTATATACATTTATTATTATTTTATAGTTTTCTTTAAAGAATATTAGAATACAAAAATTAGTTAAAAGTTTTGTGTCTCCTCAAAATATATATATAAAAAAAATCAAAGAATTTGAAAAAAAAAAGTTTTTTTTTTTGTGCAATATTGATATTGTCAGAAAACATAATAGTCAGATAAACTAAATAATGAGCATAATAACCATTTTAATTACATGAAGTGGGTACATGTGTGAGATGGTTTGATGTGTGAAATATTAGAGTATTAGTATAAATGATTGCTTTCAGTAAAAATAAATCTGTAATTTTAAATTAAACTGATTATTATTTTTAAAAATAACCAAGCCTATTTTGTTCCTGAATTGGCCTTACATTAATTGCCATGAATTATACTTTTATGTGAGTTTGGAATATAATAAAATTAGTTTAGATAATTATTTGGGTAGTTATATATATAAGATGTATGCCATACCTTGTGCTTTTTGTCATCCAACTTGGGCTATAATAAGTTTATTAATGATTTTGTATATTTGAGGTCGGATTGAAAAGAACCACTCAGTGAATTAAATGTGAGTTATTGTTAAAGGAGTTGGACCCATGGAAGCCATTCCTTAGAATTAATAAGTTTAAGTGAGTATAGAGTTACCGCAATGTACCCTAAAGATGTACTTGGAAGTCTGATTTTATTCTAGGCAAATATATGTGTGCATGTGTTCACTATGATGCAGAAGATAGCTGAATGAATATATCTATATATCTATAAGGGTTGGCTACGTATGGGATTATATCCTTGGTTTATTAAAGACCTGATCATTTATTTAACAGCAAATGTACTAATCATAGAATAAGCTGTGATTAAAAAATTAACATTTAAGAATAATCAGAGCAAATCTTGGACATTTTCCACTAAGTACGATTGGAATTAATTTGCTTGGTATTTATATTTCCACGATGTGCTTGTGAAATATAAGTTAAACAATAGACTAGAAGTGATTATTAGATAAGTATACATTATTAGTTAATCAAATCCCATTAGTTTAAATCGTAATATATAATTATAAAATGAAGTTGAATTTTGAAAAAATAATTTCAGGTATTGATAATATCTAATGAATATATTATTGATAAAGAATTAGTAATGAAAATACTGTACTGTTTTATTAGCAAGGGTCAGCCACTTGATGGCATTATTTTTATGTAAAAACACATAAATATGCTGTTTCTGCAGACACTACAAATGACCTTATTTCTAGGCAAAAGCACAGAAAGAGGCCATTTAATGTTGTTCCAGTGCCAGTAACATTATTTCTATGCTAAAAGCACAGAAAGATGCCATTTTGGTGACCAGCCTGCTGCTTTGTGTTACTTTACCTAATGCTCACTGTTCAAATTTCACTATAGTATTGAGTGAAGGTGTCTGTATTTTAGCCTGCCACAACTCTTCAAATATGCATGTGAAAGTAATTAATTAGCTTACAACTCATCTGACCTACTATTACATCATAACAATTGTAACTCCATTGCCATGTTTCCTTACTCAATGTGGAACCTTCAAAAAATTTGGAAAGGGTTTGGCCAAGCAGAATTTCAATCACCTCATGAAAAAAGTCATGTTTGTGTGAGAACATGTCCATGACAAATAAAATGACTGACTTCAAATTGTGGCAACTGTCATCCACTGAAACTGGCATGGTGGAACAGTACATTTTCTGAGGACATGTACAAGGCTGGTCAAAGAGATGGGGATTAAGTTTAGTCATAATGCTTTAATTACTGAACTGTATTTAAAATTAGTACTGTGCTGGGAGACTGCTGAATGTTTCACCACAACTGTTCTAGCTCACTCTGCAGCCACTCTTCTGCAGGCCATACATGAGAATGTAAAATCTGAATCAACCAACTACTCTGACTGCTGAAAGGGTTACAAAACTTTGGAGGCTGCAGGTTTGCAGCACATGACCATCAAACACTGCTACAATTTTTGTAAACCCTACTGCATGTATCCTGGGGCTTGCTTAAGTGGCGCAACCAAAAGCATCATGGAACATCCAGGCAATCTCCTACCTGTGCAAGTTCATGTGGTGATCTCTCACAATGCTGAAGACATATTCTGGGCCATCTTAGTAGAGATGAGTCTAACCAGAAAATAGGATTGTTTTTTTTTGGTTTGGATTCACTGCATTAAATTGATTGTTGTTGTTTGCAAGTTGATTGATTGATCCACCCCACAAAGAAATGTGACAATTGTTTCCAATCAATAAACAGATCAAGGTTATTTATTTCTTAATTATTATTATTTTTTTGCAATTTATAAAAAAAATTAGTAGTTATTTCTTAAATATTGTTTGTTTTAATTTTGTTAAAAGGAAAGGAAAAATTCGTTTTTTTTGCTGGTGGTCTGGTAATGTTATATTTCTGTGTTTTTGCATATCACCAATGCCATTAAGCAGCTGACACAGACTAATAGAACAGTACTGAAAATACTTTATTATAAAAAAAAATCTAAAGCAATATGTAATTTGCTTATACAGAGGCAAAACTCTCCATACAGCAGCACCATTCAGTGCAAGCCAGAGTAATCAATGGATGACAGAAGATTTATGTATAAAATCCAATATCTCCAGACAAGTTTCTAGTTTATGACTTTCATCAGCGAGGAGTCTTGGATCTGAGGGCACTGCACCTAAATTTTAGGATCTACTGCTACCTTCCAACAGTCACCTTTTATCTTATTAGCTAACTATAAAGCATTGAGTTCAAAATGAAAACACAATAATATTCTCAATTCAAGCTCACTAGATCCAAGGCTTCTCACTGATGAAAGCCACAAGCTAGAAACTAGTCTGTGGACATTGAATGAATAGACACTAGATGGGAATTTTATGTGTAAACTTTCTTGCATCTGTTAATTACCCTGGCTTGCCTGAGACTTGCTACTCTATGGAGAGTTTTGCTTCTGTGTATACAGCTTGTGTAAGCATAAAGAATGGTGATCATGCGTAATTTGCTTACAATGTTTTTTGCATATATAAATAGAGGGATTTGAACTAAAGAGTTTTTAGTCCATTCATCATTGACATGATCTCAAGCAACTGATACACATGACCACACACATTTGAAAAGAATATATGAACCCAGTATAAATATTTCATGCAGAAACAATACTCATCAGTTGGACCAGATCATAATCTCCTACACATATATATAATCAATGCTTGATTTATATTAAAATAGCAATTCCTCAAACTTTAATGGAGAGGCTTCAACTTCTCACTCTTCAAACTATTCATCTGCCCATTTTATTTAAAAACTGATTATAGAATACTCAAAACCCTTATTGGATTTGATATTGTAGTTGTATTTATGTGGACAGTATATCAATCTAACCCCCTTATATATTATTTTATTTTTTGTTTTTTATTTATCTATGAATATGTCTATTTTTTTGTCTATATATTTATACCTCCATGTACCATTCTGTTAATCTACTTGTTAAAATGTATGACTTAAACATTCTTTATCCAAAACAAGTTTAGATAGCTATTCAGGATGATATTATCATGACAAAAAGATGACATTGGTACTGGTTATTAAAGAATAACAAATATTCACTCCAGTTAGCCACCTATTACTTGCCAGTATGTCTATAGATAAATAATTATTATTATTTACAATGTAAAGGATCCACAGTAGGGTGGTGCTATCAGATAAGAAATGATATGCTGGAAAAAAATGATTATAATAAAATGCAATTTTTATCACCAGTAGTGAAGATATTATTATTCTTTAAGTATTGTATTATTATTTTATTTTTAATTTTTGTATTTTCATTTATTAAAGAACTGATCTATCTATCTATCTATCTATCTATCTATCTATCTATCTATCTATCTATCTATCTATCTATCTATCTATCTATCTATCTATCTATCTATCTATCTATCTATCTATCTATCTATCTATCTATCTATCTATCTATCTATCTATCTATCTATCTACCTATCTACCTATCTACCTATCTACCTACCTACCTACCTACCTACCTACCTACCTACCTACCTACCTACCTACCTACCTACCTATCTATCTATCTATCTATCTATCTATCTATCTATCTATCTATCTATCTATCTATCTATCTATCTATCTATCTATCTATCTATCTATCTATCTATCTATCTATCTATCTATCTATCTATCTATCTATCTATCTATCTATCTATCTATCTATCTATCTATCTATCTATCTATCATCTATCTATCTGTACGACTGTCTGATCCATCCATCCATCCATCCACCCACCCACTTACCTACCTACCTACCTACCTACCTACCTATCTATCTATCTATCTATCTATCTATCTATCTATCTATCTATCTATCTATCTATCTATCTATCTATCTATCTATCTATCTATCTATCTATCTATCTATCTATCTATCTATCTATCTATCTATCTATCTATCTATCTATCTATCTATCTATCTATCTATCTATCTATCTATCTATCTATCTATCTATCTATCTATCTATCTATCTATCTATCTATCTATATACCTACCTACCTACCTACCTACCTACCTTTCTGTTTATATATCTGCCCATTTTCTACCTAATAATGTTTATCTAACAGTTTGTAATGATGGCATTTTACTTGTAATTATAAGTTGAACTATTTCTATTATTTTGGTTACATGTTAAATATTTGGAGGGTAAAAAACATTAAGCAAATCAGCTGCTCTATCAAAAAATGATAAAATAACACAATACAATGATAAATAAAGAAAAACATCCAGATATATCTAAAACCACAAACCACTGGGGGAAAATAAAATACTGAAGAAGAATTAAAAATGAGAAGAAAAAAAACAATTAAAAAACTGCTCGCATGATAATACCAATATGTTATAAAACAAACTAATGCAATGATTCATGATATGTGGAAACCACTAATGTAACATAACTCTTAAAAAATGAAATAACACAAGGACACTCATAGATTAATATATATATATATTGTAACTGTCTTTGACAGAATTGTCTAGTTGGCTAAAGTTTCGTCTTAAATTTCGTATTCACAAATTCCAAATGTCACTGGTTTGATTCCTATGTGAATTCATTCACTGGTCAGTTTAACAATATGTAAAGAAAAAAGAAAAATATTGCTTGAAATATTATGTTTTTACTACCCTGTGTATACCTATTAAACTGTAAATAAAATGGTAATATTTCCTAAAAACATTTCACAATTAAACTAAATGATCTAAATAATTCAATATGTAATTAAAAATAGTAGTTTGTTTTAGGTAACTAGATATAGCTGATCTTCCACAAAACTAAAAAGATTCAAAAGAAATATAAATTCAATAAAATACATTAATAAATAAAATTAAAAAAAAACAATCAATTTTTTCTTTTTTTTTTTACCCCTTTTAAAGCAATCTTTCCAATAAAAATCGTTAACTTTTTTTTTTAAAAAAAGACAAAGTATTCTCATATATTAATTAATTTTTCAAGTTTAATCCAATCACCTGATTTTGATAACTACAGATGCGGTATGACTTCATATTATTGGCTATTACTGTTCAATGTCATTAACATCAATAAATTTCTGGAAAATTATTAGTCTTTACAAAGATATCCAAAGACATGAGATTTGAAAAAAGAGTGTTTAATTAATTAAAAAGATTAAATTTAGATATTTTATCCCAACAAGTCAAATTTATATTTTATAGTTATAAACTTAGAAGTAATCTTGAAGATGCAGAAAAAAACATTGGAAGTATGAATTGGACAAGAAATTTCATTGTAATAATATATTTGCAATTAGCAACAACATAGACAACATAAACATATAAGAACATAGAAAAGGGGTAGGCAACATTTTATTATCCATGTCTACTTGTTTTGTCTGTGAATTTGCACCATACAAAACAATATTCTGTAGAACTATAATATTCAATTATTTTTTCATAATTATTATATTTTGAATTACAAGTGTCAAACTAACAACTCACATCTTTGACACCATCTACTTCAGATAAATATAGTAATGATTATTACTAAACATTTACCAAACTAGAGATTGTCTCTAGCACAAATATATACTTTAAACCTGTTAATTTTTTAAAATTAAACACACACACACACACACACTTCTCTTTTCCTTGTGTAATATCATAATAAATATTATTATAAAGATATTAAATAATCTCACTTTTTCCACATATACAACTACAAAAAGAAAACAGTTACAAATGCTCCACACTGTAGTGCTATCCAATGATAGCCATAATAATCAATGGATGAAAAAGGTTTTGACATAAAATACCTATCTAGTGTCTATTCAGATTTGTATTTAAGTAAAAAGATAAAAGTGACTGATAGATGACATTAGATTCTAAGATGTAGGTGCATTGCTCTCAGATCCAAGGCTCCTCTCTAATTAAAGCCACAGGCTAAAAATAAATCTGGGGATATTGGATAAGTAGGCACTAGATAAGAATTTTATGCACTGGCCCTTTTGTATCCATTGATTACTATGGGTGGCACTACTATATAGAAAGTTTATTGCTGTCTTAGCAGCTTGTCTAAACATAGAAAATGATAATAATGAGATGTGTAGTGGTTTAATATAAAAAGAAATTTAGAAATCATTATTAAATGTAGCATGGCTTTATTTTCAGCACTTAAAATTCCTATGAATACCTGAGCCATAAAACAATTTGATGATGGTGATTATGATGATGATTATTATTACCAATTCTTTTACTTTCATTCATCTCTTACAAAATGAAATGCAAATAATATCAATGTTATTTATATTTTTAACTACAATCTCTTAAATTTGATTTCATATAAATAAAAAGAGAAAATCACAACTGCTATATAAGAGTAGATTGCAACTGAATGGTTTATTCCCAATTTATAAAATGTTGAAGCATTAGAAATTTCGGTAGTTATGGATAATTCAACTGATGACGTATTACACTTACCGATTTCCCTTCTGGTAGACATCATCAATTTTTGCATGACAACATTGTCATGGCAACCAAGTGACTGGCGTGATTAATCCATCAGAGAGTCAATTTTTTTTTTTTTACCCGCAAGATTTAAAATTCGTAGAGAGGTTTGGGAATTTTTTTGATTTTTCTGTCTATTGTGATTTTTCTATCCACGGCATCACAGTTACTTTTTTGAGCTCTTAATTCGGGTAAAGTGTTTTATTTATCTGTTTATTTTAAATTTACAAAAATGTTTTTATTTACAAAATTTTTTTGTTAATATTAATAATTTTCAATAATTTTTTAAAACAAATTTGCAATAAACAGTACGTTTTTAAAATTACCAATGCATGTGATAACATGTTTTCTCCAAGGATGCCATTAATGCAGGTAAAGGGTTTTATTTGTTTATTTTAAATTTACAAATTTTTTTTGTTAATATTTCTACAATTCTCAAACTTACATTGAATTATGTTTAATGTGTAAATAATTTTCAATAATTTTTTTGAAACAAATTTGCAAAATACAGTACGTTTGAATTATGTTTTAATTTTAATTTTAATTTCTGAATTATATCATACAGAAATTTTTTTTCGTAAATTCATGGGCAATTATGAAAATTACAGCTATGAGAGTAATCCAATGTCTGATATAATGGCAATTATAAAAAATACAGCTATGAGAGTACGTGTACACCGAGCTGAAGGCTCGACAAAAACATCGGAGGCCCCCCTGCCAATTCCAGTGTTACACACTGTTTTTTATAATTGAGCATAATATAGGGTGGTTTTATAAATTATAATATAGTTTTTTCTAAATTATTTTGACGCATGCATGTACTTTTTTTTGTATTTTTTTTCATTTTTGAATAGTTTTTGATCACATGACCTGGATAATTCAACCGATTATGTATTACCCTGAAGGCATATCAGTCTAATCTTGTGATTTTTAATGTACCGTGTTCACGTGATCTGCGGACACATTTTAGCAATTACATGTGTCCGCAGATACCTTGGAGACGTTATCTTAAAAATTGCAACATCAGACTTATATGCCTTCAGGGTAATACATCATCGGTTGAATTATCCATGAGAAATGAAATTTCAATTAGATCTATAATCCCTGGACCTTGAGGTTTAGCCTCTGCCCCTTTACCGTATATAAAATCATTCAGATACATGTAATTATATACTTTGTGTGTAATTATAATTACAGACTAGCAATATAGATTATTGTAAAATAAAGATAGTGAACTTATAATAACAAGATATTAATTATATAACTTGAATTATCTCGGAAAAAAATAAAAAAACATTTAAAAAGTTTTTACAAGAATTAACACATTTGAATATATTTTGTTTTTTTACTAAAATTGAAATAATTTAATTCAATCATTGAATTATTATATAAACAAAAGCAGAACTCTACTTTATACTAACTATTGCAAGCCTGGATGATCACTAATTATCAGGAAAAGAGTTAAAATTTGCATATTTCACAACTCATTCCTGTCATTTCTAGTGCTTGAATGTCATTTATTGCCAAGAAACAAATGGCTTAATTAAACAAAGACAGCAATACATTTAAACTGAACACCCTCAGACTGGTTTTTAGATTTAGCCTTTAACGATGAGGCTTGGGATCCAAAATAGGAAGCTATGCAGTAACACATTTGACAATTAACATAAACTCCCATTTTAAAAACAGGTAAAACTCGCTATATATATTGCCACACACAACAAGCTAGAGTAATCAATGGATGCCAGAAGGCTTGTGCATAAAATCCCCATCTAGTGCCTACTCATCCAATATCCCCAGACTAGTTTCTGGCTTATAGCCTTCATCAGTGAGAGGCCTTGGATCTGAGAGCACTGCACCTAGATTTTAGGATCTAATGCAACCCTACAGCAACCACCTTTATCTCCATTTAACTACAAAACTATGAGTCTTAAATTGAAAACACATTTATGTTTTCAATCCAAGCCCATTAACTTATATAGTCATATGGGTCTGAACCCAGTTCAGTACCTATACATTTTGTTGTCTTTGGTTCTACCATAGCCACCACTATCCTATTAGGCAGGATTGGTTTTAAGCCAATAAATATCACATGACCACCACCTCTTATGCTTGTTGTGTGTGGCAATTTATATAGTGAGTTTTGCCTGTTTTAACAACAGTTACACACGAGCATAAGAGGTGGTAGTCATGTGATATTTATTGGCTTAAAACTCCCATTTTAATAATAAGCTAAAAAGCTTGATATTTTTCACCTTCCCAGCTAATAAAAACAGAACAATAAACATGCCGACCCACTAAACCATTCAACAAGAACTCTCAGGATTTAGCATAAACTCATTTAACTTTATATATATTCTTTCCAATTTGTACACATAGTAATTAATAAATATATTTTTGAAACAAAACATAAGGTTTTAAACTAAAGCCAATCTGCATGAATAGTTCTATTAAAATCTAAAGAATTAAATGATGATATTTTAGCAATAAATTATTTTTAATAAATAAATAATTGGATTGTCAGTTTCTTAGGACATCGTAGAAAGTCAAGTAAGATTCAACACTAAATTGGCATGTTAAGCCTAAGTGCTGTCCACCTGATCAAAATGAAATTATTGTTATTATTATTTATTTGGTTTAGAACCATCATTAATTTTTTTACCATTCTTAGTCAAAACTGCATTATTTAATACTAATAACATTATTTTAATTATTATATAATTCTAAATTATTTTATTTTCATTTGAAGCTTTTATTTAAAAAATAAATAAATGTCATTAATAAAAAGTATTTCAAAATAGAGTCATTGCAAGCAAATGTGCACCAGAATTTGAATGAAATGACTTATTTTGCTGACGTAATGGATTTTTGTTTCTCTTTATTTATTTTGCAATGATCTCGTTAAATCCGATAGAATATGTCTCCTGTTCATTCATTCTTCATTAGCTGTTTTTTATGATCAGTAGTTATGGTATCTGCCACCCCATGCTCTTTAGTTATTGTTTTCATACCTGGAATCTTAGCCTCCTCCTGACACTATTAAGATAAGAACGCTTCACAGTTGCTCTATACATTCCAGAGCAGATGAAAAGATTTTGGTTGCCAAGCAACACTCTTTACATCATCAGATGGGAAAAAAACGAAATGATGTAAATTTGAAATAACTCTTTTACATCTAAAAGAACAAAAATGTTTTAAATACTATTTTATTATATATAATTTAATAAAAATATTTAATATAAATATGAATTATGCATATTTAATATTTTTTTTAAAAAAGCTAATATTTTGTAAAATTACTTATTTTATTTATTAAAAAAAGTCAAAAATTTGTTTCAGTTTCATTTTTAAATTTTGTGCATATTATTAATAATTATAATATTTTAATACCACAAAAGTGCTACCCCCCCCCACCCAATAATAATTACATTTTTACCAATTACTTTTTTCCAAAATAAGATTACAATACTAAGATTTCAAATACTAAATATTTTTTTTAAAATTAATTCTAAAAAGATAATTGTTAATAATTTATTCATATAAAATTTTTTTAAACAACAATAAATAATTAATATTGTTGAATTTATAAATGAATAACAGTTATTAATTAAGATTAAAAATTTAATGGGTTAGCTTTAAAACCTTTTATTTTTATTATATCTTGTACAATAATTTATGTTGAACGAAGAGTAAGAGAGAAATGATTTAGACGTAATACTGAGTTAAATAAATACTAGGTACGTAATATGTTTTAAGCAAACACCAGGATTAGTTTATATATAAAGTTATAAATGCATATATATATATTGTTAAAAAAAGATTATTTTGACAAGAGTTTGAAATTTGCTGAATGTTATTGATATTGGGATTGGCTAAGTGTTGACTGGTTTTTACCAGTCAACACACAGACAGATATGTTGAACAATTCAAGAATTAGAGGACTCTAAATCAATTTCAATTGTGGTTTTAAAAAATGTCAGTTTTATTAAATAAATGACATTATTGCATTCAACCACTATTTGGTACTCAAATACTAATAAATTTATAATACTCTATAAGGATAATAACCTTATTGCTATATTAGTCACATATCAAAATTTGGTAATCAATATAATATATGTGTATGCTGCATGTTGATGAAGTCATTAACATAATTAATATGATATTGGTAAATAATAACAACCCCACTCTAATCTTTGGCGACTTTAATATCACTTATGCAAATTTTACAAAAACCTATATTCACTTGATAAACAAGCCATTTATGAGTGGAGAGGGTCATCTGCCTGATGATTCCTACTCTTTTTACACCGGAAAATACAGATCACTGATTGATTTATTCTTTTATACACCTGACATACATTTTCTCATCACTGCAAAATTGGAACATGTGGTCTTTTCAGACCATCTTGCCTTAGTAGTTCAGATTGAAGCTGCTAATAATGTCACTACCACTTGCAACACCATCAGAATGTTGACAAAATCGAATATAACAGAAGCCATACCATCTGAGGTTTATATATATATTTTAAAAAATAGATATACTTGCCAAACATATAGAGGAAGCAAGGGTTGCCTTTATTGGCATTCTTCAATCGATCATTTCCTACCATACAATTAAGCAAAAGGGACCGTTGGCATTACTAAAAGACTTGGATGAGCTTGGTTTCAGAATGAAGGCATTTAACTCTTCCTCATCTTCTATAGATGAGATTATATCTGTTAAGCTACAGTATAAAGCCAAACA
Organism: Epiperipatus broadwayi; assembly: GCA_028023455.1. NCBI lineage: Eukaryota > Metazoa > Onychophora > Udeonychophora > Euonychophora > Peripatidae > Epiperipatus > Epiperipatus broadwayi. The sequence continues at coordinate 6,720,721 of JAQFVV010006238.1, forward strand.
GAAGGCACTTGCAGATTATCTGTCTATAAAGCGTACCAAGGTGTTTCTGGCTCGGCAGAACTGTTGGACTAGAAGCTACTTGCATTGGGCACTGGGTGCTTTTAACCCCCCCTACTCCCACTATCATCAATATTGATGGTGAGTCCTTTGCTGGCCTTCCAATGATTAAGGAAATCCATAAACACTTTGAACAAAAATTTCATTGTCTCAGCCATGGTAATACTCCCATTGAAGACATTTTAATTTGTCAAGATGATCATGGTATCACTGAAGATATGCTGAAAGTCAAACTCCAAGCATTGCCAGATAAAATAAATCCCAGACTGCATTCTATACTGCGCTTCCTGTTAGATCATCTAAGCCACTTCACAATTCCCATCTTATTTAGAATGATTAACCATTTGGCACAGGAGAAAAGAACAATCCCCCACCTAAATCCCATTGCTTTAGTCCCCTTCCTAAAGAAGCATGAAGATCCCCACACTCTCAAAAATATTCAGCCTATTTTTATGTCCTTGCACATCATTAAATCTTGGAATCTGTCATAAAAGATAAGATCCAGGATAAGATACTCCAAAATATATCATCTTCCCAATTTGCGAAGAAACATTCTTCACCAATTTTAGCCATTGGTCAAGCTAAAATATTAATTGATTATGTTAGACAACAGAGAAAGCAGACTCTCATAGCTATCCAGCTTGATTTCAATGCAGCATTCAACTTTGTTAACATCAGTATTCTTCTAAATCTGCTGAAAGGCCATCACATCCCAACCTCTATCATACAGATCATAGATAACCTTTTGTCTAACAGAGAAATTGCTGTCTCACTGAATGGCAAGCTCTCTTCATTTTTTCAACCTAACACATCCATTCCGCAAGGCTCCTCCCTCAGCGCTCTTCTCTTTATAGTCTACATTGATCCGCTGTTGAAAGCCATCGAACAACAACTACCTGGTGTCTATGTACCAAGGCTTGCCAAATTGATAAAGCTCATGGTTTATATGGATGATGTAATCATCTTCCTCCTTCAACAACCTATTTACCTCAGTTATACTCCATATTGGATAAATACACAGCTGACTATCGTTTCACGATCAACCCATTGAAATCAGCTATATGGAAGGTATCCTCAGGTCAGAAGATTGTATCCAAATTTACAGCCAACCCTCAAAAGTTTTTGGGCTTTGAGATATCCAAAACATACTTCCAAATGTCCAAAGATATTCAAAATCACCTTCTGCACTCAATGGAAAGACTTACTAAACGTCTGTCTAAAGTCTACCTTTCCTTACATGGTAAGGTAATGCTTCTCAATATGAAGATCATGGTCAAGCTTAACTATTACATTCCCATCATGAGGATCACTAAGACTTTTATTGATAGAATGAATTCTCTTGCATCCCGACTTTTCTGGGGAGGTAAAGTTGTTGTAATTAGCATTAACAGGATGCAACTTCACCAGAAGTATAATGGACTTTCTTATCATGCTATTCAAGCCATTCATATTCAAAAAATATTTAATTTTATCACCATGCTTATCAAATCATTTGGATATGAGCAAGTCATTTTGCCAGTTATCCCAACAGATAGACTCCCTCCTAGAGTCAAGACTTATTTCCTCGATGTCGCGATTGATTTGATCAAAAGCTACATGGTAATTACAAATGATACGTTTGATAACAGGATTAATATTTGGCAAGCACATAGTCTCATTCACCCTGTCACAATCACAATTCCCATAACACCACTACTTGCCCTGACCAATAATAAGATCATCTCTCTCTTCAGGTGCTGGGATATGGAACCTAAATTCTTTGATTTCATTATTAAGATAAATTTAAATGCCATCAGCACTAATTGGTTTCTCTTTCGTAGGCAAGGCATAAACAAAATTGACCCAATTTGCCCCCTCTGCCAGACTCATGATGAAACATTTGACCATCTGATTTACTCATGTCATGGACTCTGGAGGTCTAGAAGGATTATTGCTGATAACCTTAAAGTGAATTTTTACCTTGTTACCTCTCTTAAGGACAGTATTAAGGCAAGATCCATCCCTATTATTAGGCTGTCATTATTTATCAACTATGCATTCTGGTCTACTCATTGTAAAATGGTTTTCAATTCTGGTGCAATTCATGAGGGAAAATTCTTTCTGAATAAACTTATAAAATTTAAAAACTGTGACAAGCTCCTAGCTCCAAAAGTATTATTCGACGAAACATGCACTCTGATTGCATTGTAAGGATGATTGCTGGTAAAACACTTTGTTTCTTCTGTCTAAGATATTGCTGAAAGTGGTTTTGTTAATAATCAGAGGTTCAGATCCTTATGTTATCAAAATGGATAATATTTAACCGAATACATCAGATTTAGCATAAATACCTAAGCCTTCATAGTTGTAGTGATTTTTCCAATGGTGATCTGACCAAACTCTAGATTGACTAAGTGACTCTTGGTAGTGTGAGGCAATTTGTCTAGGTGAGTTGGTGAGCTTAATTGGTCTACTTGTGTGTTAACAGTAGACCAGGTATTCGGGTTTACCTCTTGCCCAGAATAATATTATCTTATATTTATTTATAATCATGTAATTCTTCTTTATTTTTGTAATTCTAGCTTTCCTTTTAATTTACCATGTATAGTGAAGCAGATGATCTGATTCTCAGATCCTGCTTCACAGATGATCTGATGCTCAGATCCTGCTTCACAGCCCACATCCAATCTCCTACCATCTAACTATATTCGAATCCACCTTTACGCACATATATATATATATATAGCTAATAATATATATATATATATATATATATAATATATAATATATATATATATATAAATATATATATATATATATATATATAAACATTAAACATAAAGCTAAACTAGTCAATATAAAATCAAAACTACCCCAAATCTAAAATTACACCAGACCAGAATAAAAATAATATTAAAACACAACCTAAGGTTTCACTGCTACAAGCAGACTTCTCAAGTGTAAAGAAATAATAAAAAAACAACACACATTATATATACTATTAAAAACTACCCACAAATCCATTCACTTCCCATCCACCCTTAATATTAAAAGAACTCTTAAATAAGTTAATTGCTTCAGAATCATAAATTTTCAATAATAAAGACCCTTTAATTCTTCTTTTGATTTCATTTCTCTCAAAGAAGACAACCTTAGCTTCATCAAAATCAATAGTGTGGCCTGTATCTTTTTCATGGACATACAAAGCAGAACTAAGATATCTATTTTTAACTCTACTTTTATGAACCTTTACTCTTTCATTTAAACTCAAACTACTCTGACCTATGTAAACCTTCTTACAAAATAAACAAGGAATAAAATATACCACACCAGAATAGTCTTTCTATCAAAAACTTCCTTTGTATTATTCAATAAATTATTCAATGTAACACCCCTTTTCCAAGCAATTTTCTTATTTCCAAACAATTTACTATTTCTACACAATTTTATAAGAAGACAATTTAAATGGCAAAGAAATAAAATCATATTTATCTTTAACCTTTACATCCTTACAAATATTACTATTAAATAAAATACTTTTAACAAATTTATCAGAGTATCCAACACTTAAATAATCTTTATAAAATTGATATTTCTGAAACAAAGCTACCCCACTAGAATTATTTAATTTAATATTCCTATGACAATAATTCCTTAAAGCAGCTACTTTATGAGATACAGACTGATAGCTATCAGGTTTAATTATAGATCTTAATTCTTTACTTTTAACTAAATGACTGCACAATAAACAATTAGTTTCTATATTTCTAATCACCAAAAGATCTAAAAATTTTAACTTACCAAAATCTAACCCCCTCCTTCTAACACAAATTTTATAGAAGGATCAAAACAATTAAACTCATTTACAAATTCCTTCAATTTACCATTCTCAACAACAAATAAACAATCATCAACATATCTGACAAATAATTTTACATATAAACAATTCTTTTTAATAATAATTTCCTCTTCCATAAAACTAATATAAACTGAACATACTAAAGGAGAAATAATATAACCTATTATCCACCCTTCCTTAATCTTATAAAAATTACCTTTATAAGTAAAATACATAGAATCTTCCAATAACAAAAGCAAATCTTTAATTACCTTAATTTTATTTTTTGATAAAGAACTTTTCTTAATCAATACAGACAAAAGAACATCAATACTGCTTAACCTATTAACAGACTGATACATATTTTCAATATCTAAACTTCCAAATACCCAACTACTTTCCATTTTAAAATTATTAATCTTATCAAAAGCCTCAAAAGAAGAAGAAACTGTCTCGTGAAGACAAAGCTGGTAGGTTTGTTATTATGAAAGGAGATGATTTCAAAGAGAAAATGGATAGAGAATTAAATAATGGTAAATATATGTTGTTAGATAAAAATCCAGGTAATTTGATTAAAAGAAAATTGATAGATATTATGAAGAAAATGGTTAATTTAAAAATTTTTAATAGAGTAGATTATTTAAAATGCTATCCTAATGATTTTACATCAGCTAAGATGTTTGTGAATATTAAAACTCATAAAGATGGTTTTCCTTTAAGATTTATTTTTGATTTTACAGGTAGTGTTGTAGAAGGTATTTCTAGATTCTTGAATAATTTTTTAAAACAATTTGTTGATTTTGGTCAGTACACAGTTTCTTCTTCTTTTGAGGCTTTTGATAAGATTAATAATTTTAAAATGGAAAGTAGTTGGGTATTTGGAAGTTTAGATATTGAAAATATGTATCAGTCTGTTAATAGGTTAAGCAGTATTGATGTTCTTTTGTCTGTATTGATTAAGAAAAGTTCTTTATCAAAAAATAAAATTAAGGTAATTAAAGATTTGCTTTTGTTATTGGAAGATTCTATGTATTTTACTTATAAAGGTAATTTTTATAAGATTAAGGAAGGGTGGATAATCGGTTATATTATTTCTCCTTTAGTATGTTCAGTTTATATTAGTTTTATGGAAGAGGAAATTATTATTAAAAAGAATTGTTTATATGTAAAATTATTTGTCAGATATGTTGATGATTGTTTATTTGTTGTTGAGAATGGTAAATTGAAGGAATTTGTAAATGAGTTTAATTGTTTTGATCCTTCTATAAAATTTGTGTTAGAAGGAGGGGGGTTAGATTTTGGTAAGTTAAAATTTTTAGATCTTTTGGTGATTAGAAATATAGAAACTAATTGTTTATTGTGCAGTCATTTAGTTAAAAGTAAAGAATTAAGATCTATAATTAAACCTGATAGCTATCAGTCTGTATCTCATAAAGTAGCTGCTTTAAGGAATTATTGTCATAGGAATATTAAATTAAATAATTCTAGTGGGGTAGCTTTGTTTCAGAAATATCAATTTTATAAAGATTATTTAAGTGTTGGATACTCTGATAAATTTGTTAAAAGTATTTTATTTAATAGTAATATTTGTAAGGATGTAAAGGTTAAAGGAAAATATGATTTTATTTCTTTGCCATTTAAATTGTCTTCTTATAAAATTGTGTGTAGAAATAGTAAATTGTTTGGAAATAAGAAAATTGCTTGGAAAAGGGGGTGTTACATTGAATAATTTATTGAATAATACAAAGGAAGTTTTTGATAGAAAGACTATTCCTGGTGTGGTATATTTTATTCCTTGTTTATTTTGTAAGAAGGTTTACATAGGTCAGAGTAGTTTGAGTTTAAATGAAAGAGTAAAGGTTCATAAAAGTAGAGTTAAAAATAGATATCTTAGTTCTGCTTTGTATGTCCATGAAAAAGATACAGGCCACACTATTGATTTTGATGAAGCTAAGGTTGTCTTCTTTGAGAGAAATGAAATCAAAAGAAGAATTAAAGAGTCTTTATTATTGAAAATTTATGATTCTGAAGCAATTAACTTATTTAAGAGTTCTTTTAATATTAAGGGTGGATGGGAAGTGAATGGATTTGTGGGTAGTTTTTAATAGTATATATAATGTGTGTTTTTTTTTTATTATTTCTTTACACTTGAGAAGTCTGCTTGTAGCAGTGAAACCTTAGGTTGTGTTTTAATATTATTTTTATTCTGGTCTGGTTTAATTTTAGATTTGGGGTAGTTTTGATTATATATATATATCTTTTGCTTATTATTATAACATAAATCATGTAAACACATGTATTTTAATTTAAAAATATTTTATTTAATAATATTCTCATGTGTATACGGGCGTAAGTTATAAATCTATATATACTTCAGTGTAGGAGATTGTGAATAAATTAATAAAGTTATATTATATATAAGGTATCATATATGAAACTTATTATTTTTTTAATATATAATTTTGTAGCCAGAAATGATGCAATCTTGTTAAAAAGTCTCTCGAAAAACAATTACCCAGAAGACCCCTTAGATAAAATAAAAGATTACGATTTTGTAATAATAAAATAAACCCATTAGTGGAAATTGTCCATGCTAGCTTGCTTTAAAATCATAAGATTTATTTTAAAACAATCATTCGAGAAACTGATAACAAATTGCATTGTTTCAAACATCTTACTAGATAAGAGTATCTGGTCAAACTATTCCAGATGAACCTTAAGTGCTTAAACCGCCTCAGGTCCAGCAGTAGTTGCTAAGTTACATCTTCAAAATAAAAGTATATATACTGCTGATTTGAATCCACAAGGGAAGAGACCACTAAATAATTATGTTGCTATACATATTCCATGCCAGTTTTGATTTTCACTCAATGTGCTGTGAGTAGGGGAAATTTCACCTTTTCCCTCTGTTCTAATATGCTATTCCCATAAACGAAGCACTGCATCCCGTACTGATGAACTTTATATATTTTTCCATTGAAAGTGAAATGCTAAATATCAAATAATAATGCTACCCTAGATCTAGTGAAACAATACCGATGGACTGACTCGTAGTAAAATCGCTCTTCCAAATAGCAAGATAAAGAGAACTTTGACCGCTTGTAATTATTAAATCCTGTCTTCTCTGTAATATTTATATTTTAATCATCTATATTAAATGTCTTCAAAATATGTAATTCTTATAACTCTATATAACTAATCAATACTAAGCCTCTCATAAAATGTTTTTCTTTTCTTTATTTCCAAGTGGCAAATAATTTTCATTTAGATTTATATATTTATATTTTAAAAGAAATGCCAATGATATTCTAAAATCACAAGCATATAATTCATTTTCATTTTCCCCACCCATCATTTATCGGGTAATTAATTTATAACTTAACCAAAACAAGTCTTATTCGACTTACCCAGGTGCTCACGATTTTAGATAAACAAACTAATTATATTTTTATGTTTACTGTAGAAAAACAGATTGACATCTGTTTTTTTTATATATTTTCCTTCCTGAATAATGCACTATCTCTTATTATTAAATTATATTATATATGTAAAACCCATCATAGCTATTACCACCACCCATTTATTGTGTAATAATTTATATATTTTCATAAGGCACTTATTAACCAAGATTGAGTTTATTAAATGTGTGGGAAGTAATGAATAACATTAAGTAACATAATGTAAGGGGGGGGATCTTAGTTTTATATTTAATTAAAATTATTATTCATATTTGTTTAATGAAGAAACCATATCATTATACTGAGTATTTCATAATTTATGGGCAATAAATATGTTAAGATAATCTTTAATCTTTAGAATTATATTTATATAGTATTATTAAGTGTTGCGTGCATATAGGCCACTTCATTTTATATATATATATTCGTGCTTCTTTCTCATATGGAGGTATTCGCTAAGTTGAGCCCCATCATCATTCTCAATGTCCTTGAACTAGCTATAAAACTACCCTGGGGACATACTTGGTCTTATGTGCATGCTTTATATGGGAATCGCTCTGGAAAATCCAGCCCGATAAAGACATAGCCGACCGTCCTTCGTCTCAATACCGACCCTGCCTAAGTTGCAGAGGAAATCGGTCAAATTCATTCTTAAAATTCATGAAGCACACTCCAGGATCCATAATTGGACCAACCCAATCTGCCACCATATATGCACTGCCGTTCAGTGTCTTATTAGTCGCCCAGAAATAGCCATAAGTCATAATGAGATGAGTTTCTTTAAACAAATATATTTCCATTAATTCACTATGCATATCAATGCGATAGATTTAGTATCATTTATATAATTATTCATTATCCACCCCTCACATTAAATATTTATAACTCAAATTAATAATAATATTGAATATAACCAAATGTAATATCTGCTTGTAAAATTATTTTTCTTTTAAATCAAGTAAATGCTCTTTTCGTCTCTGGGGGTGTAATAGTATTTTAGTAATGTATCCCAACAGTGCTAATTCATTAAGTCACACATATATATTATTGGCATAGCCGCAAATATCATGTTATCGTTAAATATGAATTAAATATATATATAATACATGTGAGGCTAATGTCGGATAAATAACCCGACATAATGTTTGTTATTAATAAATCTTAAATATATATATCAACTCGAAACATTGCTTTATTTTAGTTAAGTTAATATTTTAAGTTATTACTTATGCTCAATATGACTAGATGATCTCTTCTAAATACATAATTAATATGCTAGGTCATGAGCCTTCAGTGCTCATAAAATATAGCTAGTTATTAAGTAAGTCTATCATTTAAATTTAGCCTAGAGTCTTTTTGTGTCTTCGATGAGTGATGCCGGCGGTGAGAAGTAAATTAGTTCGATGTCATCGGGATTGTTGTGCATAATGTTATAGATCTGGAAAATAGGCAAATAGGGCAGAGTTCCTGACCTGTGTATCTTGTGCATGATTGGATTCGAGGTACTTTTGCCTAGATGCTAGATCTTGTTACGTGAACATACAAATCCGACCGGCACAATACATAATTGTCATTGTAAACATTGTACTTGTTTAATAAATATTTGGAAAAAAAAATACCACAAAAATTTTAAATAATTGACGATACAATTTATTATTTTTATTGTATATTGAGATATTATAATCAATTATGTTAAGATGGTAGCAACAATAATCAACTGTTATTAATTAGTAACAGTATATATAAATATATTCTGTTATGACTAATTAATTTGCTTGCCCCTTTGGTAAAGAATTTAACTTCTATATCTATATTATATATATATATATATATATATAATATAGATATAGAAGTTAAATAGATATATATATTTAAAATTCTAAACATTTATATCTAATACTTTAGCATTAACTTTAGCTGATAACCAAAGTATATAACAACTCTATAAGTAAAAATATCTCCATAAATTTTACTTTTTTTCTATATACAGAATAGGGGTTAAATTATTAAATCAATCAAAAAAATTATTTATTAACCTTTTTTTATTGGTTGATATTTTTAATTGCCTGAATATTTAAGAGACTTTCTATGTATAGAAAAACAAAAACGCTTTTGCTCCTTTTACCAAAAAAGTTGTCATATACATTGACTAGAGGGCAGTTCAAGTATCTATGATAACAGTGACAGCAAAAATTAATCTTATACATTATATATATATTGTAACTTTCCCCAACACCTCTCCTACCTTTCCTATCAACAAATACCTGGGGGGTGCTAATTCTATTGATCATCGAATAAACTACTAACCTGATCTCGCTTTAAAATTATTAATGAGTCTCTTAAAATGCTGTCATACCTTATCTTAGCTCAGTTGGGGCTTACAGAGATCTATAGGGTGTAAAATGTATATTAGATATGGGAGGAAACATTATGATTAATAGGAACAAAACATCTATTAAGTTTTAAAATAAATAAGTAATTGGAATTGGTAAAGTTCTACCATTTAGATTGACTCTGTTATGACTAATTAATTTGCTTGCCCCTTTGGTAAAGAATTTAACTTCTATATCTATATTATATATATATATATTTAAAATTCTAAACATTTATATCTTCTATATCTATATTATATATATATATATTTAAAATTCTAAACATTTATATCTAATACTTTAGCATTAACTTTAGCTGATAACCAAAGTATATAACAACTCTATCACCCACATGCATTGCACAACCTCCTCTATGTGACAAAATTAAATTAATAAAATAAATATTTAATACTGATTGACTTTACTATATGGTAAATTAGAGTTAAATACAAAATAAAATATAACACTACTTAACTTTTAACCTCTTTTTTGCTGATTATTTTATTGGCTGAGTGAGGTAAAAGTCTAAATTTTTAATTTGTCAATTCACAAAGTGAAGTGTCAAAACACAAATTCAATCATCAAAATATATTCATCTTTTAATATTATATTCACTTTAGTTTTGTTTGTAAAAAGTACATTAATAATTTCTCAGATTATGAAAGTGAACAAAAGTTTTTTCAAAAACAAATTTCTCCTTATAATTATAAAAATATTTGTGAGCAGAAAATGTAAAACAAATATTTTTCACCAATGAAAATGTTTTATGACATCAGCGATTTTCTTTGCTAATTTTACGCTGAAAAAAAAGTAAATAATTTTGTTAAAGTCTTAACTATTTTTCTAAAATAATTTTATTTTTAGCATATTTTATCAAAATAATTTATAATCTGTCAAAAATATGTTTAAAATGGTCTAAAACATTCGTTTATCATTTTAGAAATGAAACAAAAACAAATTGTAACTTTTCAGTTATTGACATTCCATTTTCTTTGTGTCAAAATGTAACAGCCAATAAGATTCAAGAAGAATCCACCTACTTTTTTTGTTAAAGTTTTGTGACCATTTTATTGATTTTTTACTTGTAAAATAATTCAAGAGAGGGCACCATCTTATGGAACTTTTTCTAGTTTTTCAAATGACAGTAAAATCTTAACCATATCATTAAAAGTGACGGAATTTGAACGGTTGGAAGTGGTGTCAAATCATCACATTTTTAACCATGACTAACAACTGTTGCATTAATTATACAGTAATTTAAAATAAGTAACTAAATTAATGTCTAATCTAAATTATCAGGGAATATCTCAGGGAATTAATTTATTGCATGGCTTAATTTTAAATCTATACTTTTCAACAACTATTGATTACTATTATAAAAGTAATGACATAAATTAAGCACTATCCTAATAAAAATGGTAATAGGTAGACAATGAAAGAAATAGGGTGCATTTTGATTACAATTCATCATCTAAATAATAACTGAGTAATACAATTTTCAGAGAATCATTACATAAGCAAACATTTCATATAGTGCTTGGATCAAGAACAACATCATCAGATCTGGACATGTTCATCATTAAATTATGGAATAGTGCAATCATATCACATTGGATGTATGAGTGTGTGTGCATGTGTGGAAATATAGAACACGAATGCATGTCAAAGAAGAATTCTGGACAAAGCTTTTAAATAAATAAAACATTTATTACAAGATAATTAAACAAACATTTGGTCTTCTAGTTTACACATATACATGTTTTGGAATAATTCTAACATCAATGATTAAATGGTCTACATAAGAATAAATAACATAAAGATAAGCTTTCTGTATTTAATTTTTAACATATGTCAGCTATCAATACACTTTGATAAGCTTATAAAAGAAAACATTATAATGCTAGCACTAAAATAATAAAACATGAAACCAAACTTCTTGGTATTTTACTTATAAAACATACTCAAAATATCAGTCAATTCTGGTAAGCCTATGAAAGAAACATTATAATACTACACTAAGATAGCTAAGTATGAAATTAACTTCTTGGTATTTTACTTCAAATACACATACATTACCAGCCAATTCTGATATGCTTATGGGAAAGAAAACTCTATTTAAACATCACACCAAAATAATTAAGCATAAAATTAATTTTGTATTTTATTTCCAATATCAATCAATTCTGATATGCTCATGAAAAATGAAACTCTATTAAACACTGGCACAAAAATTATAAATTGTGAGACTAAAGTTCTTGGCATTTTTACTTTAAATGCACATCCAAATAATATGAGGGATTTAAATCTAGGAGTAAGAGGTCAAGTTATTCTTCACAAACCAAATAAATAATTCTATTAAATGGCTTCACTTTCTTTTCTTTGATTTGCTCATTCAAAATGAGAATGAAACATTCTGAGAGTTGATGGTATAAAATCTAAATGATTAATATGATATGATTTAAAACACCGATTAAAGTTACACATTAGTGATGGATTTTCTCCATACCTTTCAAATTAATAATATTTTATGCATGTTTCTGAATTATACTATCTGTTATAAAATGATTAATATAACTAAATCCAATTGATTTACTTATGAAAATTGGGATAAAATGTCATAATACGGATGATGACAATGGCCAACCAAGCTTCAACACTAATTCTACTTCAGCTGTTCTGTGAGAAAAATCAATTCTACCTTTATTTTTTTTTCTTATCAGCAAACTATCTTACACTTGGCTATGAATAAAAGATGGGAATGCATTTTACATGAATACATGAGGGATAAAAAGACTTTCTTAACTCTGATCACTTAAATAACAATGCACAGTGACTCCCTAGCCTAATTCTGAGGCATAAAACAAACTGGTGTGGACATGGTCTCATCACCAAAAGATAAGGGAAATACAATACTTGACTTCACAAACTATAATTATCATAAAATACAACTATTTAATCTGTAAACATAATCCATTCCTGACAAATATATCAACAAACTAAGGGAGAGCTCTCTCAATCTCTGACAATGCTATATATAATCCATTCATGATGAATATTTTAATAAACTAAGGAAGAGTTTTCTCAATCACTGACAATACAATATATAACATAAACAATTCCTTCTGCATAGCCATTATATACATTTCAATCTAAGCATGGAAAAAAATAATAAATTCACTCTTAAATAAATTCTTAACCTTTCCACTTCTTTTTGGCACATTTCATCATCTGAAACTGATGGGAATTAAATTATTTCTACTTTCAATTCAAACATTTTATAACTGAATGAAATGATGGACAGGTATATGACCATAATAATGCATAAACAATTTCAAATCACATTCGATAAAGAAATACTATAACGACATTAATTAATAAGTTATAAACAAAAAATAATGAACAAATCTCTCATTTCTCATCAAGTATAATATTTTAACTTGGAAATATAATAATTATTATTAAATAAGCAAGACAAAATAACTCTTTAGTGTATTTGGCATTAGCCCATAAATTGAAATAGAAAGTCTGGTTTGGGATAAACAACAAATCTTTAAATTTGGAGTAAAATAATTATTAAGGAATAAACCTCATAGCTTCTTAAAAATTCAAAGATAAACAATAAATTTAATGTAACTACCTCTTCTCAAAAATGTAAATTTCTACTGTCACATGCATATAGAAATACAAGTACATAATAAAAAAAACAATATTAAAATAATACTAATTACCCAGTATAATATCTCTCCATATTATAGTTTTGCGAGACGTTCTTGGAGAGAGAAATAATAATCAAATAATAAAAAGATCATAAAACAAATATTTAATCTACCTATCTACCAAATGTTAACAAAAATAATAATAATAAAGTTTTTTTTCTTAGCAGGAACAAAAGGTTCATTATAGTCTGTAGATGACACATTTCTTAGCAGGAACATAAATGGTGATGATCATTTGTATAATCATAAATATTGATAAACATATAACAAGTTCCTGCAGGGCAATAAATGATTAATTTAACAGCATTTCAAAGTTTTAGCAACAGCTAATAAAACAACTGGGAATGTCACATTAAGATTTATATTATGACAAGTAAATATTTAATACCGCATAGCTGAACAATAATTTATTATTTAATTCATTAGACTTATTTAAGTGTTTGTTCCAAATTTTTAAAAGTTATTTACAAGACAAATAGCCACTTGGTTCATAAAATACATTTAAATTCACAGTAAGTTTATTAATAATATACTTTAATAATAAAATCAAATGCAAATGAGGAGAACAATAAAATAAAATAAATTCATGCCCAGTTTCATGCTCTTCGGCTCATTCATTTATCAGCACATTTAGAGATAAGTTAATAATTCATTAATTATATGTCACACAATTTTTTTATTTCCAGACACAAATAGTTAGGTATATATTTTACCAATAACTATAATAAAGCAGGTTAGAATAAGTTATCCACACACATCCTTCCATTTAATCTTTATTCATTTATAGCTAGCAAAAATTATCAACAAAGAGTCTCTGAAGTGTTTAATGAAAAAGTTCAGCATAAATCTTCCCAGAATCATAATAAAATTCACACATCCCAGTTATTTCTTTAATGTTAGAAATTAAATCTAGGTAAATCAAACTTATAATGTAGACATACATTTTAATTACTTCTTTAATATTAGAAATAAAATTTAGGCAAAATAGATTTGAAATATAAACACGCATTTCCATTATTTCTTTCATATTAGAAATTAAAGTTAAATAAATTTATAATGTAGGCACATACACATCTCCAATGATGATTTTAGAATTTAAATTAGTCAGCTAGAAGTAGGGAGATATATCTTATTTCTGAAGAGATTTACATCTGCATTTTACTTTTTTATTTTTCTCAGTAGAATTTCTGAGCTGTTTTCATCCAGAAAATCAATAGTAGTTTTTAACTTTCTAGCTTGAACTATGAAAGAACTAACTTGTAGAAACAAAATTTTACTAATAAAACTTTTTATGGAGAGAGAATTGAAATCAGAAAAGCCTTTTGTAAAAGGATTCCCCTTTTATAGCAGATTTTTACCCAAGCATCTGTTCTCCCATCAATCCAAGGCACTCAAAAGTTCAACTCTGAAAAAAAAAATTGCTCCTTCCATTGCACTGGCTTAATTAGTTACAAAATATGTGAGAATCTTTCTCTCTTGAAAAAAAAAGAAAGAAAGAAAAAATCATTTTATCTTTTAAAAAAAAATTAAATTGAACCAAGAATAAAGTATTCTGTATTTCTAAAGTAACAAAATAAAAAAAAATATTATTTTACCAAATAAAATATTTAATAGTATATTTGTCTGTTGACAATCCACTAGTCCAGTGATCCATTGATTCATTTAAAATGTAACTAATCTGATTATCCAAGCTATTGGTTATGAAATCAAATATTTTGCTATGAGACTTGATAAATATCACAATGGGAAATAAAGTTGAAAGATGGCACAAACATACACAAACATTCATAAATACTTCACTACAAGCACTAAACCAATCTCACTAAAAGGAAAGTTTCTATGATTATGAGTCAAACATATTGCACTTTTTACACTATGGATTGAAATATTATAGGCAAATAAACCAGAGAATTACCTAAACAAATATCAATAATGTTCTGCAGATAAACAAAACAAACTTGGATCAACTTAAACTAAACTGACAATTTTTGTGGCAAGCCATCCACCCCCTTTTTATCATTAATTTCTCACTAAAGAAAAATATTTAATATCTCAACACTTTCAAATTATATCTGTAAATACTTTGAAACATAGTTTTAGGTTATTAATAAATAAATTTAAAAATTTCAGGTTATTTCATTTTTTTTTAGTAATATACAATCATCTGTTACTGATACAGTGCTATACAATTACAATCAATATTTCTGGTGCCTATCCAGAAGGTTACAATATATATATATATATATATATATATATATATATATATATATATATATATATATATATACCTTTCTCTATTAAATTTTATATCTATCTTTATTTCTTTTATATATCTATTCTAATTAATTTTTATTTTATCAAATCATATTTTCTTTTTATTTAATTAATATCTATTAATCATAACTTAATACAAAGTATAATGATTTACATTGCAATATCTTCTAAACATATATCTCAATGCATAGATACTATCACCTCCTTATTAACTTACTACTACCTCTATACATTCTTATGGCTTTTTAATAAAATAAATTATCTTTATTAATAATAAAATAATAAATCTTAACTTTTAATTTTTAATATAATTAAATAATCTCATTCTTCTATTATCTTAAAGTAATGATAACTCATGTAAATAAGTATGATATGATTTTATTCAAACCTAAATACACCTAACTTATACTAATAATAATAATACTCAATACTAATCCTAGTATACTTGTCTTATTTATTTTTTTTCATCAATCATTAAATAAATAAATAATCATGTATATTCTTTTATCTTCATATAGTATCTTAATCTTAATAGATCAAATCTTATATTCAATAATCTGTGCAATAAATAATATTGTACTTTTATATGTCATTATAATAACCTTATGACCATTATATTATATTTTATCAATCAATTCTTATATGATTCAGGAAAATATTTTCTATTTCTAATAATAATAATAAATTCATATTGTAAATATTATGTTTTTCAAATTATCTCTGTCATGCTGTTCAAAATAATACTCGCCCTTTTACAAATTAACAAATTTATTTACATTAACTTTGATTAAGAATTTATTTCAATATTTCAGTTCAACTTATGAAAACAAAGAAAATAAAATTAAGAAAATTATCAATTTTACACTGTTATTACTCATACTCCTATTAAATAATCTATACATTCTTTTAAAATCTATACTATAATATTGAAGTATTTTTCAAAATTCAGACTTTAAATAAATATCAGTGAACTTCAATTATTACACAGAAATTTATGTAAATATCTTTATGTAGCATATTACAATTCAACTTTACTAATTAATTCTACATCACTTAAGTATTCTATTATTCATTTTATATGTCTAGTATGTTTTCTTTATTATCAGCATACTTTAATAGCATAATATGAAACTAATGTATCCTTGTAATGTATCAAATAATTGATTTATTTTATTTTCCTTAATCAATCTCTTTGTTTTATTAATATGCTTATATTTGTATGCAAAATAATAATATTTAATTATTCACAACTTCAAATTCATACACTATATTAGATAAATTTTATATTCTTTTCTGTGTGAAATTATTACTTTAATCCATGTTATACTACTCCTTCCTAATAAATTCCTATCTACAAAACATCCTTTAAAACTTATTTAAATTTTCCGAAAAACAATCATCTACTTTCATAAATACTAATTATTCCAAAACTATTTATACCTCACATATTCAGTAAACCTTTAACTCAAACATAAACTTCTACATAAAACTTAACTTAATTTATCCAATAAAATATAATAAAATATAAACTTTGAAATCTCTCCTAACCTTTAAATAAAATATACCGATATAACAAATTATTTAATACTCCAACATAATAATAATAAAAATAAAAATCAAAATTATTTACGAAAGATCATATAATTATTTCTAAGCTTTTTATGTAATGTTGTATCGTATTTATTTCATAAATTCAAATTATGCATATTTAAATAAACTGTTACTGCCAATATAATGTGTGTGTATTTTTTAAAATATTCATACATCCATTCAACACTAACATATCATTGGTTGATCTAAAGAAAACATATTAAATACACCAAAATTATTATTATATAATTTTACCATCAATAATGATTTAATGTACAGTCCATCTTCCAATATTCTTCGAATTACAGCTTCATAGAATAAATTACATTTATACTTACAATCATTCATTAACATATTACGTTTTATATTAATTATAGATAAACTTATGCAATTACTTATTATATTACTTTAGTTATTATTTTAAGAAATGTACCTATCTTATTTTAAATAGATTAATATTATTTAACTTTTATATTAGAAAATAAAACAAAAATTATATTACATGACTCCATCGATGTTTTCTTTTCCACCATAAAGTTCTTTAATCGTAGGCACATATTCATTAGAACACCATTTCCTGTTTCCGGTCCATCACGTGTTTTTAAAAGTTTATGAAAACGAAAATGTTCTTTTTTTAAAAATAAGTTCCCACAAGAAAATAAAATAAAATTAAAATAGTTTATAGGATCCTGGTTTAGTTCTTTTAAAATATTATTCAAAAGTTATTATTTTAAATTAGACTATAGTTTATGAAAAATTATCATTTAATTATTTTAAATTTAACTTGGACGTCCACGTATCACTTGCGCATTTCTTATCAACATATCTAGGTAAGAATAAGCTTCTTTATTTATAAACGACCTGCGTTTAAATTATTTCAATACAATAATTTTATTGTATTAAGATTTTTAGCTAATTATATTTCAATTGATTTGCCTTTAAAATCATCAACATTCAGTCTTTTAAACATAAAGACTTAACAAGGCAAGTATTTATAAAACTACTTTCATTTTCAATATCTTTACTTAAGATATATATTTTAAATTTATAGCTTGCAAAAATACTTTCTTCATAAGAAGTATTTTATTCTCTAAAATATCTATTTTCTAATAATCACTATTAATTAGCTTTTAAAATTATATACTGTCCAAAATACTACTTTTCTCCATCTCGTAATTTTCTGAACTAATCCAGCGTTTGTCATATTTCTAGGGTAAAGTTTCCGATATATTTTCACTATATATGATGTTTCCATGACCATTTGTTTGCAAATTGAGCTTCAATTTAGAGACGGTTGATTGGGAAAAATTAAATTAACACTGCATATCTATCATTTTAAAACTTTTAGAGATTATTTATAACGACACTCTTGTAATTTTTTAAAAATGATTTTAGAGCGTCTATAAATTTACTTAGCTATTTTTCTAATAGCACAATTAACTTGAAAATTCAATCACGAAGTCCTCTCCTAACAATTGAACTGAGCTTTTATACCGGAAGAAACTTCCCATTTGATTGGTAGATTAAACAATCAACTTTGCTGGCTTATTTACATATTTACCAACAACACAAAGTTAAAAATAAATAATGACTTATTTAATATTTATTACATTATTAAATTTTTAACATAATCCTTATCATTTATTTAAATTTATTAAACACTTTTAAAATATATTTTTACTTGATTTTAATTTTAACTTTTATAAGATTATTTTTAAATAAACTAAATATTTTTTATACGTCATATTTTTAAAACAATATTTTAAAATCAGATTTAATATTCTACATTGATTTATCTTTATTTTTATCTCGTGATAACTCACGTATTATTTATAAATTTTACAACATGATTTTTAAAATAGTTATGCAACTTTATTAGACAACTTCCACGCATGTGTGTGTTTTAACTAACATCTTTTTTTATAACACAAGAAACGCTTATCGTCGCTAAAAATAAACTAACACTGCATTTTTAAAATAAATATTTTTTAAATAAATAAGATATTATAATAGATTTTAAAATAATTATCCAATATTATTAAAATCAAATATCAATCTTCTATTTAAGTACTTACAAAATTAAAACATTTATATTCTCTTATAATATTATTTTATCAACAATAAACATATGCATTTAATTTTACTTGTCTTTTAAATACTTTCTTTAAATACCTATTTATTAAATATATTCATGCAGTATTGATTATCCATTTTTCCAACTATATATTATAATCATCATCACTTAAAATGTCTCTCTCAATATCAGCACAATTTTACATATCAAATACTCATAGATTGCTTTCATTATATCTTTTGAAATATTACCATAAGCAAAATCAACATCACATATTCAAATAACTTAAATTTAAAATTTTTAATAGATTAGCACAAAATTAGATGGTGACCCATACAAAAGGGCACAATATAAATAATATAATAAAATAATAAAAATATATATATATATATATATATATCATAAACCATTATCAATCCACTGCAGGATGAAGGTCTCTTTGAGTTTAATCCATCTTTTCCAATCTTTAGCTTCTCTTTTCCACATCACCTCTGCACACTTTCTTATTTCATCCATCCATCTCACATGTGGTTTCTTTCTGGGTCTTTTACAATCTCTTGGAATCCAGTTTAAAATTTCAATTGTCCATCTATTATCATTTCTTCTAGCAATATGTCCAGCCCAACTCCACTTCAATCTTTTAATTTTTTCAATGAGGTCAGTAACACCTGTTTGTTCTCTTACCCATACATTGCATTTTCGATCTCTTCTTGTGACTCCCAACATGCATCTCTCCATACTTCTTTGAGTGGTCTGAATTCTCTGTATTGCTCTTCTATTAAGTGTCCAAGTCTCAGATCCATAAGTAAGAACTGGTAAAACACATTTGTTAAAAACCTTCCTTTTCAAACACATAGGCATATTTCCTTTTAGTATCAAGTTATTTCTACCAAAAGCACTCCAACTAAGTTTAATTCTATGATTAATTTTTTCCATTATGTTTCCATCTGTATTAATAATCTGACCAAGGTATTTGTAACTGTTAACTTCTTCTAATTCATCATAATTAATCTTTATTTTCATATTTTGAGCAAATCGATTAAACATTACTTTAGTCTTTTTAACATTTATCTTTAGTCCTACTTTCCTACTTTCATCTGATAATTCCTGCAACATATCCTGCAGCTCTGAAGCATTATTTGCAAAAACAACTACATCATCTGCGAAATCTAAATGACTTAAATAATCTCCATTTACTTTCACTCCTTTAGTTTCCCATTTTAATCCACAAAACACTTCTTGCAGCACTGCTGTAAAAAGTTTTGGAGATATGGAGTCACCTTGTCTTACACCTTTTTCAATGTTGACTTTCCCAGTATCATTATGTAATCTAATTGTTGCTGTTGCATTTTTATAAATATTCATCAAAATATGATAATATCCTGGATCTATACCTTGATGATCCAATGCTTTAATCACTGAAGAAATGTTTATAGAATCAAATGCCTTTTCATAATCTACAAATCCAAAACATAATGACAACTCATATTCATTCGACCTTTCTATAACTTCTCTCAACACCTGGATATGATCTACTGTACTAAAACCACTTTTAAATCCAGCTTGTTCTCTTGGTTGGTGGAAATCCAATGTTCTCTGTAGATGAGTTGTAATTATCTTGGTAAAAATTTTATATAAAACTAATAAAAGGCTGATGGGTCTGTAATTTTTAATATCTTCTTTATCACCTTTTTTAAATATTAATATTATTACTGCATTCTTCCAATCATCCGGTACATCTTTATCATTTAGACATTTGGTATATAACTTTGCTAAAAAAATTTCTAATTCTTCACCTGCTTCTTTTAATATATCAATTATAATTCCATCATTACCTGGAGCCTTTCCTTTCTTCATACATTTAATTGCGTATCTCACTTCTTCATTTAAAATTCTGGGCAATTCAGAAGATGTAATAGATATAGGAGGTACTTGCTCTTTATTACTATATAATTCTTGATAAAAATCTTCTACCAATTTCATGATGTCATCTCTCTTTTTAGTAACAATTCCCTCTTTTTTTCTTATTGCAGATATAAATTTCCTACCAATACCAATATGTTGTTTTACATTCTTAAGACTTTTATTTTCTTCTACAGCTTTCCTTGCTAGTTCACAGTTATACTTTCTTATATCATTTTCAACTCTTTTCCGCATCATTTTACAAAATTCGAGATATTCAATATATATATATATATGTGTGTGTGTGTGTGTGTGCATGTATGTGTAATTCTCTATCATACACATGAAAGTATGCATAACAAAGTAGTCTTTTTCTTATCTTTATATCATAAAATTGAGTGCATTTTTGGTGATGACTACTATAATCATAGCTCTCATGCTTGCTATTGTTGCTGCATGAGAACTATGATATAAAGATAAGAAAAAAATACTTTGTTATGCATACTTACATGTGTATGATAAAGAATTGCATATACTATCAAAGAGAAAATTAATATTATATATGTAATGGTAAATATGTACCAGTAAATATGTAGTAGTATGCAGGTTTGAACCAGTAACCAAAGATATAAAGTGATATATTAAATATGTACTGTAAATCTTGATCCAAATAAATATTAAATACGGTGAAAGTCGAATGGTTAATAAATTTTTAAAAAAAAAAATCAATTTAAATACATATAATAACATTAATCTATGATGATGATGATGATGATGATGATGATTTATAACATAAGTGCAAGTCTTCCAAAAATATTTTATTTGTTTTCAGTTTTAATAAAATAAAATAAAAATGAGACTCTCAGGTGCCAAACCCTGTAAATAGAAAGTTTACTTTTGGCAATCTTATTTAACTTCCGATCATCATCATTTACAAGTTATTACCATCATCCTTGCATGTTCCTCAGTGGATTGCTTTAGGTTTTAATGTTGTAGATATTATTAACACATTGGAGAATAAAAGCATAATCTTGGGAGTGAGTTAGACAAGCAAACACAAACTAAACGAATTAATAAAATATAACAATTTATTAACACATAATATATAAAACTATTGGGTATATTCTCACAACTATTAACACATATTCAAAATACGAAATATAATAGTAATATAATATATTTTTAATTTTAATTATAATGTTAAGATCTTAGCACATGAAATATTTACATAGTTCCAACCACGGTTTTCATAGATATCATTCTTTTAATATATGTGCGGCTGTCTTTATTAATTTGTCCAAAGATGGTAGTTTTTTTCTTTGGAAACTGGTGATATTTGATACAAAGAACAGCAGCATTAATGATGTTACATAAAATATTAGTAGATTTTACATAGTTCTAAAGCACTATTTATTATTTCTTTCACATCATTATTAAGACAGACAATGGTGGGTTTTAACAAACATTCAGCATTAGTTTCTGGATCTGGCTGCATTTTCAGGATTGTGTGCATTTCATCTTACTGGATGTTATAACTGGAGTATTGAAAAATACTTTAAAACCAGTCAGCTATATCTCTCTTCTGCACTGGATTTATTGCAACATTGCTTCCTAAGACTGAGGCTTCAGATAAACTAAAGTAAACTAATCTATCTGGACTGGAATAGAATATACTGCTTTATTTGCTTGTTTCAGACCTATTTATCTCTATTTGATGTTGTTTAATAACATGTTTCCCAAACAACTGATTTTTCACCAGTTTGTTATAAGATTTGACCTGTTTCCTTACAACAACATATTTTTGGAAAACATTTTTTTCAATTTTTTTTACTTTTTCTCTATTGACAATTTTGAAAAGAAAGAAAAATCGTTGCTGACATTTGAATTTTAAAAGATAATTTTTGAAATATTACCAATTCCAAAATTTTAGTATCATTTTTAGATTTCCCATGAAATTTGCTATAGGAATTGGACAAATTTTATTTAGATTCTTCATTCAGCTAAGGCAAACTATAAAGGGTTCAAAATGCTTTAAATTTTCAGAAACTATGCAATTCAAAACACTTGCGAATACTAGATTATTTTTTTTTCTTCCTTTACATTGCAATTTGTCATTTTATTGTTATTCACTCATTACAAAGTAATTTTAAACTATAAGGGATTCAAGCTCAGAATTTCACATGACCCTCAACTTTCCATGCCATCTCATATTGCTGACTCACCTGATCATACACATGTTGAAAAGATAAATAATCACCAATATGGGTATTTCATGCTAAACCAGCAATCATAAGTTGGTCCAAATTACCATCTCTACACATATATGCTATAAGTGCTCAGACATATATTAAGATAGCCAATCTTTATACTTTAATGAACAGGCTTCAATCTACTCCACACTCCAACTCTTCAACCATCCATTCAATTGAAAATCTAATGATGGAATGCTCAAAGGCCACCCTGAGGCTGAGATTCTTGGCACACCCATGTTGACCAAAGGTCAATCTGACCCTTCATGTACAAGACATAATCCTTTTAATACATATACAAGGGATGGGCAGACATCTCTACTATGTAAATAATTGAAACACAGGCTTATTATATAACTGTGTCTATATATGTAATATATATGGTATATGAGCACAGACTTTCACACGACCCACCACTCTCCACTCTATCTCATAACACTGATACACTTGAACACATATATGTTGAAAAGATAAACAATCACTAATATATGTATTTCATGCTAAACCAGCAATCATCAGTTGGTCCAGATTACTATCTCTACACATATATGCTATAAGTGCTCAGATATATATTAAGATAGCCAATCTTTATACTTTAATGGACAGGCTTCAATCTACTCCACACTCCAACTCTCCAACCATCTACCCAATTGAAAATCTGATGATGAAATGCTCAAAGGCCACCCTGAGGCTGAGATTCTTGTCACACCCATGTTGACCAAACGTCAATCTGACCCTTCATGTACAGGACATAATCCATTTAATACCTATACAAGGGATAGGTAGACATCTATACTACGTAAATAACTGAAACACAGGCTTATTATATACCTGTGTCTATAGGTATATGAGCACAGACTTTCACACAACCCACCACTCTCCACTCTATATCACACACTGATCCACTTGAACACATATATGTTGAAAAGATAAATAATCACCAATATGTGCATTTCATGCTAAAGCAGCAATCATCATTTGATCCAGACTACTATTTCCACACATATATACAATCAGTGCTCAGCTTTATATTAAGGTAGCCAATCTTTATACTTTAATGGACAGGCTTCAAACTACTCCAACCCACAACTCTTCAGCCATCCATTTCATTAAAAATCTGATGATGGAACGTTTAAAGTAATTTTATAAAAATATTTAATAATACGATTAAATGCATAAATTAATTTTTATCTTATCCTTTTCCATTAGTGTACTCACGTGACATACGAATGGTAGTTTATTTTTATGCAGTTTCGTAATATAACTAATTCGAGCTGTTATCAAATTTATTCTAGTTACAATATATATAATTCCCCCACACACTTTAAAATGTTATTTTGCTATTGTAACAAAAACAAACATTTGTTAGTAATATTTATTACTCTAAATAACAGTTGTCCAATATAACTATTATTAAAAAGACATTAAGAAAAAATAGACAAAACATAGGAAAAAATTCAAAGCCATTTAAAATAAAATAAAAATAAAAATGAGATGAAAAATACAGATATTCTAAAAAAACTAAATTTACCAAATGACTTGAATACTTGAGGACTCATATAAAGTTTGAAACTCAGAAAAGTCAGAACTGGAATCTATGTCAGGATTATATACTCCAGAGTCCAACAGTCCACAATTGCACAGAACAAGACTTTCTAATGTTTAGGATTGTTTACGAAGAAAAACTGAACATTAATATAAGGCAAGAGATAAATAAATTACAATTACATTATAAATATGAGTTTATACATCAGTTATAACTTAAAGGTTTAATTGCATTTATCATACTAGATGAATTGAGTTATCTTGGTATCAGTCTTTAATAAAAAACACAATCTTGAGATAAGAAAGTTCTTTTTAACATTGTAATCCCTAGCTATGACCACAACTAGTACTTTTGACAAATATGTTGTTTGAGAAAATTTGAACCAAAATCAAACTGAAATATAATTTTTAGAAACAACTCTAGAGATACATTAGAGTATACAATTTAATTTCCACTGATAATTCAAGTTTAACAATAGATAATTTTAAACTAGAGGAAGTGGAGTAAATTATTGCTCTATTGCAGATGTTAAAACTCAACAGAGAAAAATCACACAATGTTTGCCTCCAATCAGAAAAAAATTAGTCACTCAAACATATAATAGCTGATTTAGCATGAAGCTTATACAACTGAATAAGTAAATTAACTTGAGTTAAAAACATAAGATGTATTTGAATTTCAGGTTGTTAGAATGAATAATATAAATGAAAAAAAAAGATTCTAATCTATGATTAAAAATTTAATATTCATTAGTAAAGATTAATAACCAAAAATTAATCTAAGGATATGGTTATTACATTGCATTTACTGCCATCTTATCCATAGGTAAAATAATGCAAATAGGGGGATTTATTGTTTGTAATGCTTATAATAAATGATTCAAATGGTAGAATTTAATCATTGTTAAAACTGATTAGTATGTGGGATTCCTTTTGCTAATTATTATTATTATTATCATCAAATTATCATCATTATTATTATTATCTGAAAATATTTTTCAACATCTGCTCCACTATAAATAACAAAAACATTGTAACTTGTAAATTCTCACTTTTATGGAAAATTGAATGTTTTCTCAGAAAAATTATCATGTAACTTTAGATTGTAGTAGTGTTAAAATTGGTAAAAAATATCAGATGTCAGAATCTTATGTAATGTAGCTGACATCAAAAATCTTCACTTTTGTTCTTTTGACAGAAGAAAATATCCAGAAATTATTTGTGTTCTTCTGGTCTAATTTTCATGTGAAAATTTTGAAGTATAATTTAAAATAATTTTTTGCTTGTTTATAAAGAATTTTTGATTATTTTTCCACACTAATTGGTTGATCATTATAAGGAAATATAAAGATAAACTTTCAGTTTAATCATTTATGGTTTAGTTTTAGAAATAGAAGTTAATAAAATTAACTATAATATAAAGAAAAAAACACACTGTATATTACATCATTATCAGTCAAAATTAACCATGTTAAAATCTTTTAAAGTATTAGAATTTTTGTAAAAAATATTAGATTTTAAAGCATAATGTGATAGGGTTATCATAAACCTATCATTTGTTAAAAAAAATTCATTCACTTATACGTTTAATATTTATGTAAATACGTATCGCAATGCTTTGATTATATAGTTATATTTACAAGTCAGTTTTAAATATTTGAAATGATCAAATGTGATTTTTTTATTCACTTATAAAATGAAATTAAAAGGAAATCAAGTTTAACTTATTGAGCTTTAGTATAAAATAAAGTTGTTATAAAAACAGAAAGATTGAACATTTCCAAAAACTCTCACCAGATGGAACAATAGAAAGTGTCATAATACATCTCATCAAAGGATAGAGATACTTTGCTGTGCTGGCATGACTATTCTGATGTGCAAATTAAGTTAAAGTTTATCTATATCTTTTTTGAAAATAATCTTCTGTGATCATTACTATGAAAACTGTTTGCTTATTGTGTGATAGTAGAGAGAAAATTGTGATCAAGAAAGATATATTTAATTGGATTTGGAAAGATAGGGCATTGATAACATTTAGACAGTGTTTTTTATCATTTGAAATATCACATGATCACTATCTCATACTAGCACAATAATTGTTATTAAACAATTCAAAATACAGCAAAACTCTCCATATAGTAGTGCCATCTTGTGCACCTAGATCCTAAGATCTAGGTGCAGTGCTCTCAGATCCAAGGCCCCTCACTGATGAAGGCCACAAGCCAGAAACTAGTCTGGGGATATTGGATGAGTAGGCACTAGATAGGGATTTTATGCACAAGCCCTCTGGCATCCATTGATTGCTCTTGTTAGCACAAGATGGCACTACTATATGGAGAGTTTTGCTGCATTTGAAATATACAAGTAAAAAAAATCATTTTTGTTGTGTGTGTATTAATGTAAGGATATTTTATAACTAAGTTTTATGTAAGATTAGTTGGATTTTAGTAGGTTTGCTACTACAGAATTTTTTATTTTAAAAAAGGAAGTGGTTTATTTGAGAAAGAAGATAAAATTTTGAGGCCTAAGTTGTGAAATATGTGTTTATAAATTGCAAATGAAAGAAAGTAAAGTTTGTCTCAATTTTGTATAAAGGGATTTGAAGAGTAGGAGAGGAAGTGTAAAGTTAAATATAAAATAGGGGACTTGAAAAGTAAGGAATATGGATTGCATTTGTATCCCGCAATGCATATATAATGGTGAAAAAGAAATTAGGCCTGCTGTGATAGAGTGTACCATATGTAATGAGGTTTATCACTTGAAATGTTTAAATAATACTAGAAAGGATGTAACAGGTAAAGTCAGGAGAAATAAAGCAAAATGTGTAGTCAAAGAAGATTATGTTTTAGTGGAATGACAAGAGATATGGATGAAAAAATAGATAATGCAGTGGAGATGGTTAGCCAACAGATAAGTAAGATAGAAGAAGAGGTAAAGGATATAGAAGCAAAATAAAAAATAGTTAGAGACAAAGTGTCAGCAAATAAAGGAATTATTGAATAGGAATGATAAGGAAAATAGATGAAGAAGTCCAGAAAGTGAAAGAGAATGTTACAGATGAAGAAGGGAAAGTAAACTATGAGACAGTATTGATGAGAGATTCACTAATTAGGGAATGTGCAGATATAATTGCAAGGGAAAATAGAAATAGATATTTAAGAATACATCTGCCTGGGGATAGAATTAGGGACATTACAGATAAGGTAAAGAAATAAGGGAGTAAGAATGTGTATGTTATGGTAGGGACAAATAATTTGTTAGAACCATCAGAGAGAGTAATGATGAGTACATAGAATTGATTAGAAATTTGAGTAAGATTAAAGAAAGAATAAATATAGTTGGATTATTACCTAGATTTGACTATGGGTATATGTTTGATAGGGCATGTTTTATAAATATGAGATGGAAAAAATTGGGTGAGAGAAATGAGATTATGTTTGTGGATGTGTGGAATTTTTTTATTAGTAAGATGGAGTTATATATTAAAGATGGAGTATGCACATAGCAAAACAAGGAAGTGAAGTATTAGAGAGTTTGATTTATAAAGAATATAATTTGGGAAACTGATAAAGGGGGTGGAGTTTTGAACTGCAGTGTTATCAGAAAAAAGAAGAATGGATGGGATGTAAGAAATAAACAAAGGGTAGCTGATTTAGATATAAATGTACATATGAAGAGGAATTTGGTCTATAAAATTAATGGTAAGCAAAATATTTATAAATGTAATGGAGAAGAAAGAATTAAAAAAAATTTACAGAAGAATAGTTAGGAAAGAAAAAGTTGTTAAAATCAGGTAAGGTGGAAAGAGACCAGAAAACTGACTGGAATTAAACAAACAGTTATAAATGAAGAGTTTGAGGTACTAGCAATAGTGTGAACATATCTAAGAGAAGAAGAAAAACCTATACTGAAAGATTTGGTATGCCAGGAATAAATAGAAAAAAAGAAGAAAGAAGGGGTGGTGGTATAGTAGTTATGTCAAAAAAATATTTAAATACTTTTAAATGCCAAGATGAGATAGAGTTATGAAGACAAGAATAGATGGTGGCTATAGTGTATATAGCCGCTAGAGATAATCAAACTATAATGGAGTGGAACAGTAGCACATATGAATGCTTAGTTAATGCTATATAGAGTTTCAAAAAAGGATGAAGAGAATAATGGTTATAGGAGATATGAATGGGCCATATTGAAGAAATTGATGATGTAGATAACAAGAATGGACAACTTTTGAAGAATTTTTGTCACAGAGTGAATTTGAGCATTGGAAATTTCTTAAATAATTATGAGGGAAAATACACATGGTCTAGAAATAATATATTTCACAAAAGATATTATGTATTAATAGAGAAAAGGGGAATGAATAAAGTACAGAAAATTAATGTGTTTGATAATGAAGAGTGAGTATGTAATAGTAATCATAATTTCTTTATAATTAAAATGGTCAGTAATGTGATGAAAAAAAGTAATAAAAATAGAAAGGATAGTGAAAAAAGTGGTTGGAGAATGAATGATAAGAATAAGTTAGAAGAATATAAAATAAATGTTGAAGAAAACATGGAAGAGTTGGATGGAGATGAACTTAAGGAATGGTATGATGAAGTAGAAAAAGTGGCAAATAGAATTTTAGGTAAGAATATTCAGAAAAATAAAAGTAATAAGAAAATGAGAGTTAATAAAAGTGTAAAAGAGAACAAAAAAGCATGCAGAGAATATAAGTGTGCTATTAAGAACAAAGAAAGTGAAAAATATGTTAATGTTAAATGGGAAAAGTATTTAAAGAAAAAGAAGTCGGCAAAATTAGATAATTATAGAGAGAGAGAGAGAGAGTGAAATTAAATAATAAATTGTTGTAAGATATTAATAATAGTGGAAGAGATGGGAGTAAAAAAAATTGAAAATACATTAAAAGTAGGGATGTAGGGGAAAGAGAAATAATATATTACTACATGATGAGAGAATAGAATGTGGCTCTAAAGAAGAATTATAGACAATCTTAATTAAGTATGTAATGGATATAAAAAGATGTTAGATGTGAAGAATGGAGTGATTGTAAACAGTAATTTAAAGTGAGTGGTCTATCCTCATGCTTTCATTTCCAGTACTTAAGATTTGCCCATATATAACCATTTGGGTTGGAAAGAATAAGTGGATTCATTTTATTCTTTCATAAATACTATATCTTGTGTTGGGAATGAAAGTATTCATTTATTATTAACACTTGTAAAAAAGCACATGCACAATAGCTTGAAAAGGCTGATCTTTAATGATAACAAACATGAAAGCATATAGTAATGGAAATATTAGATTTATAGAAAATGAACTGGATGAGGCAGGGAAGAAATTGAAAAGTGAAAGGGCAAGAGGGTTGGATAAATGGGTAGCAGAAATGGTAATGACTTTAGCAACATAGGGCAAAATTAAAACTATTATCATGTCATAATAAAATGCCACAGAAGAGAGATTTTCCAGATAGTTGGAGTAATACAGGAGTAAGGCTACTATTTAAACAAAAGGGTAAGGATCATGATAAGTTAAGCAATTATAGATTTATAACAGTATTGTCAGTCTTAAATAAAGTTTTCATATAGGATGGCAAATGGATGAATGAAAATAATATAGTGGGAGAAATCCAAGGAGTTTTTGAACAGATAGATGTACAGGAGATAGTTTATTTGTAGTTACACAATTTCTAGTGAGTAGAAATACAGATAGACAGTTAAATATGATTTTTATAATAAAAAAAAAGAGAAGGCATATGATTGAGTAAATAGGAATAGATTATTTGTAACTTTAGTAAATTTGGGAATGGATGGAGCTTTTGTGAATATTATTCAGAGATTATTACTATACATATCAATTAGGGAACATAGAATTAGTTAAATTTAAAAATGGAATAGGACTGAGGCGAGGATGACCTCTGTCACTTATTTTGTTTTTGTTGTTTTTGAGAGAAATGGAGAGAGTAATAGAAAAGAGTGGAACTAATAAAAAACTGTATAATAAATAAAGTTAGCTTCAAGATGCCAAAATTCACTAAAAAAATTGTTCCCTAGTTTTTTTGTACTCCAGGAACTTCTGCATAGTATTTTTGTTATAGATTTACAAATAAATAAATGTGTTTACGATTCAAAAATTAATTATTTAATTTTGTGCATGGAAAAAGTGTTAAAAAGTTAAAATGATAAAAAAATTCTGATAAACAACATTAATATCAAATTGTCAAAAGTATTTTTTCTTCTTCTTTCTATTCATTAGAGATCATTATGTAATATTTTGAATTGTTGTAGACTTACATATAGGTAAGTTTGTTTTACTCAACTTTTGGTGGTCGAGAGGTCAGCGCGACTGCCTTGCACTTGCAGGCAGTTGCCCGGGTTGCGGGTTCACGTCCCGGCCGATGCTATGACACTTTAAAAAAAATAGTTTTTACTATTTATAAGAAAAAGAAATGTTTCAAATTATATACATTTAACATTGTGGGAACTGTTAAAAAGTTTTACAGTATATGATGTTGCAAACCAATAAAACATCACATGACCTATCACACCATGTCTTCAGTTTATATATTACTGTTTTAATAGAAGACTTTTCCACTTCCTTTTTTTGCCACTTAATATAATATTAAGAAAGCAATGGTAATTGCTAAATGACAGTGCTTAATAAATCCCTATCCTATTAATTTATGATAATAGCAAGGAAAGTAGTTTACTGTTTAAGGCTCGAACAGGATTGTTAGCAACAATGGAATATACACATAATTGGAGAAATGTGGGTCATTTAATCTCCAAGTTATGCAAAAAACACATAGAAAATATTAGGCATTTGTTAATTGAATGTAAATACTTACAAGCAGAAGGAATGCAAACAATGAAATTGTGAGAGAATAAATATAAACAAAAGTGATTATACAGAGAGTGGGTTCTTGGTTTTTATGCTTGATTTGGAAATAAATAAAGGGAATTTAGATATAAAGGCCATAGATTGGACAAATATATGGGATAGAGCAGGATAAAGAAGAATATGGAAAAAAATTAGGGTGGGGAAGGAACAGGATATGTAAGATGGCTAGCAGGTTTCTCTGGACATTGTGGTTGAGAAATTACTCACTTTAAAAAAAAAGAAACCATAGTCCATTGTATCACCTCACCTGTATTTTCTTATCAAAGATATTCAGTCTACTCTTAAGCCTATGGCTCTTATTAGTGAAGAGTTTTGAATTATATAAGCAAGATGGCTAGTATAACAAATGTAAATGATAGAATTTGAAAGAAAGGTGCATTAGATTGTAAAGTTTTCAGATGCACTTGCATAGAGATGAATTTGAAAACTATCATTGCTTTCTCAAGATTACATTAAATAACTAAACATCACATGATCACCATTTCTTATGCTTGCTCAAGCTGTTAAAACAGCCAAAACTCTCCATATAGTAGTGCCAACAAAAATAAAATTAAAGCAAAAGTTATTGCAAATTTGCCAGAGAGCTATATATAGACTAATATTAATCTATCAATAAAAGTAAAAATACAAAATAGACCCACTATTTTACCACTTGTTCGGTGGTTTTGGTAAAACGCCATCTGTTGAACATAAATAACAAGTGATAGCAAGTTACGTGAATAACTTGTTTTTGTTTTTCATAAATGTACCTTTAAAGTTTTCTTGCAATGATATATATTGCAGAGACTTTGATTATGTGGTGATACTGAACTGAGATCAGACCCATATAAATATCTGGCTTGCTAGGCTGAGTTTGAAGACTTTACCGGTCTGAAAAATTCAGCTTGCAAGCTGATAGAAACGTTTTGCATAAACACTTGAGAGTCAGTGTTTAGATCTAGTTTCTATACTCTATCCCTCATTGATGAGAGCAAACCAGCTTGAAATCAGCTGATCTGGGGGTGAGCAAATGAAAGAGGTAGTTAATTCTGACTCTTTTTTCTTTTATGTAAACAAATTTTACACTTGTTCAGTGGTTTTGGTAAAACGCCATCTGTTGAACATAAATAACAAGTGATAGCAAGTTACGTGAATAACTTGTTTTTGTTTTTCATAAATGTATCTTTAAAGTTTTCTTGCAATGATATATATTGCAGAGACTTTGATTATGTGGTGATACTGAACTGAGATCAGACCCATATAAATATCTGGCTATGCTAGGCTGAGTTTGAAGACTTTACCGGTCTGACAAATTCACGCTTGCAAACTGATAGAAACGTTTTGCATAAACACTTGAGAGTCAGTGTTTAGATCTAGTTTCTATACTCTATCCCTCACTGATGAGAGCAAACCAGCTTGAAATCAGCTGATCTGGGGGTGAGCAAATGAAAGAGGTAGTTAATTCTGACTCTTTTTTCGTTTATGTAAACAAATTTTACACCTGTTCGGTGGTTTTGGTAAAACGCCATCTGTTGAACATAAATAACAAGTGATAGCAAGTTACGTGAATAACTTGTTTTTGTTTTTCATAAATGTACCTTTAAAGTTTTTCTTGCAATGATATATATTGCAGAGACTTTGATTATGTGGTGTTACTGAACTGAGATCAGACCCATATAAATATCTGGCTTGCTAGGCTGAGTTTGAAGACTTTACCGGTCTGAAAAATTCACGCTTGCAAACTGATAGAAACCTTTTGCATAAACACTTGAGAGTCAGTGTTTAGATCTAGTTTCTATACTCTATCCCTCACTGATGAGAGCAAACCAGCTTGAAATCAGCTGATCCGGGGGTGAGCAAATGAAAGAGGTAGTTAATTCTGACTCTTTTTTCGTTTATGTAAACAAATTTTACACTTGTTCGGTGGTTTTGGTAAAACGCCATCTGTTGAACATATATATATATTGTAACTAAATTAAATTAGAAGCAATTATTAATTATTAAAATATGTTCATAATCTGTCATTTGTAACAGTATGAATAATATTGTAATGATGAATGATAAAAAGGTTGATAAAAGGCTGTTACTTTATAACTGATTACAATCTATATATTGATGAGTGACAAAATGATAGTTGCTATAATTCAATAACTAAATATATCATTATAGCCCGATTGCAACTATCCTAAACATTAATTCTGTCACATTAGTAATGAATAAATAAATTATCTCATTTCTTAGTATTTAAAATAACAACATGACAATTAAAACTATCATCCTTAAAGATTTAAAATATTTAGATATTGTGGAAGTCATTTGAACAATAAAACACACTGGCCATTGTCATCAAATAAAATAATATTAAATATAGCAACTGAATAAAATTACCCATTGTGAGATCCCTGGAGTGCATTATGCTTATCTCCAATACTAGGTTCTTTTAACCAAGAATCCTTCTCATTCCTCTTTCCATGTATATATGACCATTCACGGTCACACGCACACACTGGTGCTATTTATAACAACGTATAAAATTATCATATAAACTTAATATCATTAGGTTAGAAAGGGATAAAATCACTCTTTATTCAGTTTAGCTAAATACATGTGTTTTCCCATGAGCGCCACTAGATTGTTTTAAATCTAGATAAATATCTGTTTAGAGTGTACTGAGTTCAAACTCATTCGGTACATTTTTATCACACATGACTTGGATGACTAATGAAAAAAAAAATGACACTCTTCTATTTTACTTATGTCAATAAAATCATAAGATCCCCATATCACCAAAAATGTATATACATCAAGACTCTTATAGACATTGCTAGCTCATTTACGTATATTGATGAACAGACAAGTATAATCTTATTAATGGCTTCTAACAAGCATCGTGAAGACCATTACTGATATTGATGGCCATTTAACTAGATTATTTATCACAATATAAAGGTAAAAATGATGATGATGATATCATAATAATAATGATAATAATAGTGATGATGATACCAGCCATAGCTTTATACTGAACTCACAACAATAAATTTATCTTTATAAACTTATAGGCATTTTTAAAAATTATCCTATTTTAAACTGGGGTTTAATTATTACATTCACTAGCATTTATATGAGTTTATGTTTATTTCCTAAAATACTTTTATAGTTAAAACTAGGATTTAATAATACTAGTGATGATGACTAATCATCACGAATCTTTATGCATGATATTCAACTTTCTATAAATCCTTATTTACTAAATATATTAATTATGTTAAACATTAGATTTAATGATTATAATTTATGTAATCAATGATGATGGCGATCATAACTCTTGTATAGTATTATTTGAAACAGTGCTTTAATCAATAATACGATATTCATCTTTGATGAAGATGATCAAAACTCATGGACATAACATAATTTTAGCTTTCTATAGTTGAACTATAATTATAAAAATTTGGTTATTATCAAGCATAATCCCTAAATACTTAAAGGTAAATCAACATTCTAGTTTACTTAACATTTTGCGAGTGCTTAATATTTGTGAATGCTGATGATTCTTAATATATGTGAGCGATGATGATGAATTAAAATGATAGAATTAAGACAAGAAAATACAACAATATTTTTAATAAGAACTCGGAAACCAATTAAGATATATAATTATATTTTATTAATACTATTACTCTTTCTTTCTTTAAAATCAAATTTGCTAATTATATAAATGGCTTATTATTACATTAATTCAATATAGAACTAATACAAAATTTTATATACAAGTTTGTCATTCCGGATAAGTTTAAAATAAGCTGACCCAAAATGACATTAAAAATATATATTTCATGGAATGCTTACTTAAGACTTTCCTAACTTATTATATCATAAAAATAAATTTCATATGTAACGTTTTATTTCACTTCCATTCATATGTAAGCCTTGCTTTATAATTTCTCATATTTAAACTAATTATGTATAACCTATTCTTTTGACGTGTTTGTATAAGCAGTTACACATGCACACATTCGGTAATGTTAACATATATGTTTAAAATGTATACCCCTATATTAGAGATTAATACATAAATTACATTACGTATATAAAGAATATTCTTGCAACCTTTTAGCAAAATAAAATAAAATACATTATATCATTTTTAATATGCAACAAGATAAAAAAAAATAAACATTATAAATGCATATATTTATAGGTTGCTCATTATCATAACAAATGAAGAACAATAAAAAAAAACATTTCAATATTACAATATATAATATAAAAAAAATAATAAAAAAATAATGAAAATTTAAGTTTAAAGATTTCTAACTGTGTTTGTGTTATGTTATGTGATATTGAGAATGACTATTGGTAAACAAGCCCCCAATGTTTCTGTATCAAAGAAAAAAAAATAATGCTTTGACCAATAAATTAAGGTTTACTTTTAATAAGCAATAATAAAAGATCTGTTAAGGAAGGTTCATAGTTACCCGATTACTTTCACTTCTTATAAATGTCCTGAGTTTGAATTTTCAGACTGCTTGTCGTTGCTCCATTTAAGAAAAAGAAAGTTCTTGCAGATACTTTTAATATAAACATGAATTAATTGATTTGCTTATTTCTTCAATTTAAAAATTATTTATTGTTGATACTTTTGATAACGCTGAATTCGTCGACTGGCTTCCCTCTACCATTTCAAAAAGAGTTATTTCAAATATTTTTAGATAAGTATGAACTGGTGGATTTGCTTGTCTCTTCCATTTTTTTAAAAAAATAAATCATTGTAGACATTTTAGCTGACTGAGAAAAACTTTAACAAAAATTTGGTTCATAGCTTCAAACCTGGCTATATATGTGGCTTTTATACATTTTCTTTTCCTCTTCTTTCCCCTTCTCCATCCATCCAAAGGTAATGAGCCTAAAATAGGCCAGGAGCCTGAAAAGAAGCATTTCAAATAGCTTGTGTGGTTGGCTTTAAACTCGATCATTTTGTTGGCTACTATTCAATTGGTATATGAGTCCACAGACAGATCAGTGAGCTAACTCATGATGGGGATTTCAGGAAGCAGAAGAATGGTTTTAGCAATGCAAATTCATTATATTATACACAGCAAAATATATTAATATCATTTCATAAAACTGTTAATAACTTCTTCCAAGAAATTCAATTTTGTTCCATTTTCTCTTTACTTAATCTTGCTGGGAATTACTTATATATACACACATCTTCGTCTATACTGACTTTAAAACAGAGTCATTTTTTTTCTTCCTCAACTTTTAAAGAGTGAAAAAAAAAATCAAATCGCTCACTCTCCTTTTCCCAACATTTAAAAAAAAAAAACTGACTGCTCGCTACATCTCTGTTTAATAATAAGGAAAAACTGACTGATCTATCTCTCCTTCAATAACATGGAAAAATTGACTGATCACTAAATATTGTTTCATTCGTTTTTATTGCGAATTTTGGTCAAAGAAAATGACCACCTGCATATCTTATCTTGAGATAAAAGATCAAAAAAAAAAATCAGAGTTTGACAAGTTGATGTTCTATCGCGATTTTACAAGAAAATTAATAATCACCTTTATTACATCAAAGCACCCCCCTTTATAAAAATAATCTTAGACACAGATAACACAAACAATAAAGCTGGCAATCTAAAAAGCATTTTTGTTTTTATACAGACGTTTTCATTCTTTCACACTTTTTTGCACGTGTACATTTTTTTAATCTCCTAATCTACTAATCTGATCGCCTTATTTTACACTTTCTTTCTGATATGCTTTATTTTAACAAAGTTAATGTTAAATAATTTAACACATTATTTAATAAGAAAATATAATAAATCAATATTAAATATTATTACCTTCTCTCTCTATAACTGCTTATTTATTAACTATTTATAAATTATATAATAATAAATACACACATAAATCTATATATATATAAAAGAAATTTTTTTTTAAATAATATATCTGTGTGTTTGAAATGAGTCATATACATACAATATATATATATATAATCATTGCAGTAACATTATGAAAATAATATTTATTTTATAAAGTGCAGATTGTAATTCATCTGATTATGGAGAATTAAAAGGTGCTCATAGTTCTTCCATGTCAATGAAATATAAATGGTAATAGTGGTTGATAGAGTTATAAAAGATTGTGGTTAGTGCATTTATTTAGATTAAAAGTCTATAGAATACTGATATAAATAGTATTTGACAATCCAGATTATCAATCCAGAGATGCCCTCTGGTGAATAATTTCAGCCACACTAGATATCATTATAATATATGTATATATAACACAAACACTTTAGTATGTGTATACTATGCATATATAAATTAAGATAGTACAAATTAAAATTTAAAAATATAGTTATTAATAATTTAAGGGGCATATTTATATATATTTAATGGGTGTACTTTCTCTCATTCACATTTATTCAAAAAAGTGAAATATATATAATAAAAAACCATATCTTTACTTTTTTAAATAAAATGAATACCAAATTATCAAACTTTTATCACAATTACCTTTAATACATTTCCCCTAAAAAATGTAATAGCAGTCATCATCTTATCTGCAAATTTTCTTTCATATTCACCCATTTTCCATGTACTTTCTCTCTATATCATTCTTCTGGAATCCAATTTGCAACTTCAACTATCCATCTATTAACATTCCTTCTCATAATATATTTATCCTATCCATTTAAGTGTTTTAATTTCAATGATATCAATGATACCTATTTGTTTTCTCACACATGTATTTTGTTTTTGATTCCTTCGTGTTCTTCAGTAAATAGTGAGGTAGAAGTTACTTATATAATGTGATAATAATATAAACATTATTTTTATATTAATTAAGAGTATTTTTATGTTTTATACTAAAACTATCTATTGTAAGATTTGAATAATTATGAATATCAAACCATATGTCCATATAATAGTCTCATCCTTAAACAGATATCTGGACATTTGTTTAAGCAGTGAAAACATAGGATATGATCTGAAAATAAGGCATTACACTTTTATACTATTTAATCTAATAGCCTGAAACTTTAAAAAAAAGCCTTCAGGATTTTGTATCCATGCCAATTCAATATGGTTGTGAAAGTGAGTTGGTTTGGCTTCAACAGCCTTAGGATTTGTTGAAATTCAGGATATTGATTTGAATAGTATGAAAGAATAAACAATGGCAGTTGCATGCATAAATGTATTAGTTGCAACTTTGAATTTTTAATTTTCACAAATGACAACAAACACCAGAGACTATTTCTGAGATATGAATATTATTACACTATATAGCTGATTGCTCAAAGTTTGTGGTAAATAAAATTATGTTAGAGTACAAAGAACAGTTCTCAGAAGCACATGAGAAATATTATTGATATTTTTATATTAACATAAATTACTATAATCAAGTAGCAAGGCATTGAGGTAAAAATGAAATATTGATATGATTTAATAAAAAAATAGTATGTTAAAATGGAAGATACCAATTGTAGATAAATCAGTTTTATATTCCACCAAGTTCTCATTTTGATGAAAAAATCAAGAGATTTTTTTTTTCATATGTCAAAGTGTTGACTGGGAAGTGAACCCGGGCCAGCTGCTTGGAAGGCAGCTATACTACTCACTAGGCCACCAATGCTTGACAAAAATCAAGAGATTTTTATAGAGATATATTAGAAAAATTAGTGAATCAGTGTTTAGTATACCAAAATGTTCATTTTTGAGATTTGATTTTAAAATTGAAATCTGTGGTTTCCAAAAGACAAATATTTGGATATCTATTAGGTGATGAAAGTGAGATAATTCAACTGAATGACCATAGCATGCCAGGAATGTGAACATCAGATTCTAAAGAGTAAGATCCTTAAATTGGTTTCAGCTCTGGTATTTCTGGTCTTGAACTGCCTATGAATTCCCAAGCAATGGAGGTATTTGATTTTTATATTTATATTTAATACATTGCAAATAAAATGATTTATTAAGTAATTATTTGGCTGAATAATGAGATCATCAAATTGCAGTGGCATCTAAGACGTTACTGTTTATGGATATGATACAATGCTATGTATGGTTTAGTTCAGTAGTAGAATATCAAACTTTGGAATATAAGGATTAGATTCCAATTCTGGCACTGTGGGTGCCTGAACCTCATATGAACAGCTATAAAACCATTCAATTAGTTTATTTTATATAATGAGATGTAGATAATTACAAGATCCTTTTATCTATTTTGCCTGTTTTAATATCATATAAATACTGTGCTTCTATTTGGCATAAAATGACTCTAACAAACCTAGAAAAACTGTATTAAATATTACTAAGGCAATTACTAATGCCATCATCAAATTAATTGGTAACTCATTATATTAAATATTTCCCTATCAACTCAAAATAAATGTATAAAAGTTATTATGATATAACTTACTATAATCCAAAGGTCTTCTTACATAAACTTTTTGTTATAAGTCCAATCTTAAAATCATTTGTGTTGATCTTTTATGATATTATTGCATTTCCATTAATAGGTTCATGATTATACACAGTTAATTTGTACATCTTCTACAACTGACTTTAACAGCTTTCCACTTTAATATACACTACTTATCGCAATGTTAGTGACAATTCAGTTTGGGCATGCAATTGCAACAGTTGAATTTAATGATGTCAGATCCAGGTTGGTATTTTTGCAGATGCTTCTCTGGTTTAGCGCAGTGGTAGTATGATGAATTCTTAGGCCTAAGATACATAGATCATATTTCAACAGTCATTTTCAATATTCAAATGTTGTCATGTAAACTGTTGGGCAATAAACCATTCAATTATTCAACTGTTATTTCCAATGTTAATCTTCCTGTGAATTCCTGGGCAACAACCCATTCAATTGCTCATTTTCATAATAAAATATTTGTTCACAAATTAAATAGAAATATAATATTTTTTTTGAAAATAATGTAAAAAATGATTTGTACATTGCAAAACAAAGCCATTTCTGCAGGCTTCTCATAGAAGGGGGGGGTAAAGCTTTTCAATTGTCATAAAGAGAGGATTTGAATGATTTTTCTATTCTTGTTCCACCTTTTAGCTTAAAATACTTGGATATCCAATTACTGATCAATATTGGACCGATTTCTGACTATATATTACCTACCTAAAAGAAAGACCCAAGATTATTTAAAAAAAAAAATACAAGTTTTTTTTAGCCCAAATTAAAATTCATGTTATAGACAAATTAAATGGACACATTGTTATTAGACATTCAATTAGTAATAGTAATTGTATTGCAATTGTCTATTGCTTAATAACTTTTTTTTTCATGTGTCATAGCATCAGACAGGAAGCGAACCTTCTAACCCAGGACAACTGCTTGTAAGGCAGCTGTGCTAACCTGCTAACCACTCGACTTCCAATGCTTGACAATAACTTTCATTTTCTTAAAGTGCAAATGATAAAGTATGTCTAATATTAACAATTAAACGAGTCTTTATAAAACCATTTTATGTTAAAATTAAGACTATTGCATAAAGTTCTTGTCTATACATTCATCTAATCATTTACATGTTTTTTTAAATTTCTTTATTCATATAAACAATGAAGATTGCCAATTCCTCAACAAGCTTTGTGATAAATGCTTAGCTAGAGAAAGCATTTAAAATATCTGTCAGGACCCTCCCCCCCCAAACCTCTGACCATGGTTTCGTGTTCTGGCACTCCTCGGAGAGGTGCTAGGGTAGGTTCAGACACTATCCTAGCACCTCTATGAGGAGTTCCAGAGCATGAAACCATGGTCAGAGGTTGGGAGTCCTGCCAGAGATATTTAAATGCTTTCTTTAGCTAAGCATTTATCACAAAGCTTGTTGAGGAATTGGCAATCCTCATTGTTTATAACTTACAAGCTTAAGAGTGTAGGGTCATGTGATCTATGACTTATTTTGACTCTTTATTCATATGTTTTAAAAGAATGTATTGGTGGGGTGGATATTTTAAGTATATCTAAAAAGATATCACCCAAGAATGTTTAATTAAAAAAACCGAGGCTTAAAGTTTATATACACTAGGATATGATAATCTCTATTCTTTATAAATGATTAGTAATATTTATTGATGTATTTCTCTGAAGTGGTTGGTGTAAAAATAATGAGTACTGAAAGTTTGAAGATATCAAAACATTATAATC
Organism: Epiperipatus broadwayi; assembly: GCA_028023455.1. NCBI lineage: Eukaryota > Metazoa > Onychophora > Udeonychophora > Euonychophora > Peripatidae > Epiperipatus > Epiperipatus broadwayi. The sequence goes on from JAQFVV010006238.1 coordinate 6,762,845, forward strand.
AGATAATTTAGTGTTCATTTTTTAAAAAAAATTAAATATCAATGTTTTCAATTATGATATGAAACTCCAAAATAAACTTAATTTTACTAAAAATCAATTTTAGAGCAGTGAATTTTAAATACTTTTATCTTAGAAAAGAAATTTTAATGACGGTAATGCATTGAAATTTAATTTAAAACTAAATTATATACCACAATCTATTATCTACCAGCTGTTCCTAATCACATTAAAACATCCCAAAGATATTTTTATGTAATTAATGAAATCTAATTCTTTTTTTTTTTTAAAAAATTAAAAATTAAAAGCGTAATTAAAACAACACAATTTATTTGATTATAATATTATAATTTTTTTAAATCATTTCTGTAGTTTTAAATTACTGTTGATTTAATGATGCGTAATTAAAACTGTTTGATAACTCTAGTCTAGGGAAGTACAAAGTTTATTTAACTATTCTAAAGACTTATATAATAAAAACTAAAATTCGATTTTATTTACAGAGCTAATAATTACTGAAAATATTTTTCCTAATATTCAAAACATCATTAAATTACAACTGAAAATGAAATGCATTAACAGGTTATTACAAAAATGCATACCCTAACTGAAAATCAGATTTCACATCACCAGAACATTATTTTTTACTTAAAGTTAAGGACACTAATTACTTCTAAATTATTTTTTCAACTATGTAATTACTGTAGCAAAAGTAATTAATTAATTTATATATATTTTCTTATTCTCTAAATAAATTCTATAAGGCAGCGTTCCCAATTTTTTTTGTCCCTGGAACCCCTTGGTTTTTAGTAAATTATCCAGTACCGCCTATTCATTATAATAAGAAATAATCAACTGGAGAGGGTACCATGCAATCTGTCATGCATGTGAAGGAGATATAGATGCCGTGGAGACCTCACCTCATCTATAAAAAGACCTAAAATATTGCTTTTGGAGCTGGACAATATCAACATGGAATAGCCCAGAAATGATGATGAGATAATTATTTTTGGAATACATTAATAGCATATAATTGTTTACCTGCTATTTATCATACCCTCTTAGCAAGCTTCTCATTCCCCCTTAGGATACAGGTATTCTAGGTTGGGAACCCCTGCTCTAATGTCACCAATCAGTCTTTAGCCAATATCTTAATTTTCCCCCCTATATAAGACAAAACTATTAATAATACAATACTAACAATCCCAATCTTATACTTAAGCTGTAAAGCATTTATCTAAGATTTGGTAATTCAAAGATATTCAATAATTCAGTTATTTTTAATATTATGTTTTTACCTGCATAATATAATGCAATGGTAGAATATCAGACTCTGTAGCATAAATTCCTCAGATCAATTCCAAACTGGGCATTTCTGGCACTCAAAGTTCATGAACTCTTGAATAAAGAAGCAATTTAATTATTGATCTGAATAGTTTAGGGTAGTGTTAATGATCAGACTATGTAGCATAAAGTCCTTGAATCAATTCCAAACTGGCATTTCTGGCACTCAAACTTCAAGGATTCCTGAACAATGAAGCAAATTGATTATGGATCCATATGGTTTAAGTTAGTGTTAACGTATTAGACTCTGTAGCATAACGTCTTCAGATAAATTCCAAACTGGCATTTCTGGTACTCAAACTTTATGAACTCTTGAACAAAGAAACCATTCAATTATTGATCTGAATGGTTTAGGTTAGTGTTAATGTATCAGACTATGTAGCATAAAGTCCTTAAATCAATTCTAAACTGGCATTTCTTGTACTCAAACTTCATGAACTCTTGAACAGAGAAGCCATTCAAGTATTGATCTGAATGGTTTAGGTTAGTGTTCCAAACTGGCATTTCTGGCACTCAAACATCATGAATTCCTGAAAATGAAGCAAATTGATTATGGATCCATATGGTTTAAGTTAGTGTTAATGTATTAGACTCTGTAGCATAAAGTCCTCAGATCAATTCCAAACTGGCATTTCTGGTACTCAAACTTCATGAACTCCTGAACAATGAAGAAAATTGATTATGGATCCATATGGTTTCAGTTAGTGTTAGTGTACTCAAACTTCATGAACTCTTGAACAAAGAAACCATTCAATTATTGATCTGAATGGTTTAGGTTAGTGTTAATGTATCAGACTATGTAGCATAAAGTCCTTAAATCAATTCCAAACTGACATTTCTGTCACTCAAACTTCATGAACTCCTGAACAATGAAGCAAATTGATTATGGATCCATATGGTTTAAGTTAGTGTTAATGTATTAGACTCTGTAGCATAAAGACCTCAGATCAATTCCAAACTGGCGTTTCTGGTACTCAAACTTCATGAACTCCTGAACAATGAAGCAAATTGATTATTGATCTGTAAGGTTTGGATTAGTGTTAATGTGCCAGGCTCTGGAGCATAAAGTTCTTGAATCAATGCCTTCTGACACATCCAGTGCTCAAACTTCTTGTGACCTTCAAAGCAGTAAAGCTGCTTAATTATTTTTTTAATTACAGTTTTAAAATTAGAATCTAAAAGATATCCTTGCCTGTAGGACTTGAATTTTTAGAGATAAACCCTGCATATATTTTTTTTAATTTCTAACTTAAGAACTTTATTAAATGCCTATTTACTTATTCTTCATTTCTATTATTAACCAACTTTTCATTATTTGTTCCACATTAATATGTGAAAGTAAGGTATAAACCCTCTATCAACTAACATACCACACTGATAGCCTTTTATTTCAGAACGTTCCATATAATTTTTAATATAATAAGATTATAAGATCAATCAATATGTTGTTCATTTTTCTGGATCCCATGCTAGTGAAATTTACTATTATAAAGACCTATATTTATTAGATTGATTTTATAAAATAGTGTGAATAAAGATATATTAAAGTGCAGTGGTCGACAACCTTTTAGATATTGCAGACCACTAACATAATTTTTAAAGATACAATTATGAGCATTGAGTATGATATCATCATCAGCAGCAGCAACCATTTTTTCAATAAGGTCAATAACTCCTGTTTGTTTTGTTACCCGTTTTCAATCTCTTCTTGTTACTCCTAACATGCATCTCTCCATACTTCTTTGAGTTGTCTGAAGTCTCTGTACCTGTTTGTTTTGTTACCCGTTTTCAATCTCTTCTTGTTACTCCTAACATGCATCTCTCCATACTTTTTTGACTGGTCTGAAGTCTCTGTATTGCTCTTCTATTAAATCCCCAAGTCTCAGATTCATATGTAAGAACTGGTAAAACACTTTATTAAAAAACTTCCTTCTCAAACAAAAATCACTCCAACCAAGTTTAATTCTATGATTAATTCCATCCATTATGTTTGCATCTGTATTAATAATCTGACCAAGGTATTTGTAGTGTTAACTTTTTCTAACTCATTATAATCAATCTACATTACTCTAATCTTTTTAACATTTATCTTTAGTTCTACTTTTCTTCTTTCATCTGATAACTCCTGCAACATTTCCTGCAGCTCTAAAGCATTATTTGCAAAAACAACTACATCATCTGCAAAATACATATATATTTATTAATAATTTTAATTTTAACGCAATAATAAATAGTAGTAATATATATTAAAAATTAGTGCAACATTTGCGGCTATTGGTTTAAAATTAATCCTTGGCTCCAATGATGTCACCGCAACCGAAAAAGAGCTTCTATTTCAAGCCGAGAGCGATACTTGTTTTTAGTAGCTTTTACAGTTGAGAATATTTTCTCACACAAGTATGTCGTTGTGAGTGGAGTCAGATTTATTAGATATAAATATAAAGAAATACTTAAATGATTGTAATATTGAACTTAAAGTACAAAATAAATTAGAATATTATATTAATATATAGGGTATATGAGCACAGACTTCACTCTCCACTCTATCTAATAACACTGATACACTTAAACACATATATGTTGAAAAGATAAATAATCACCAATATACGTATTTCATGCTAAACCAGCAATCATCAGTTGGTCCAGATTAACATCTCCACACATATACACTATAAGTGCTCAGATATATATTAAGATAGACAATCCTTATACTTTAATGGACAGGCTTCAATCTACTCCACACTCCAACTCTTTAACCATCCATCCAATTCAAAATCTGATGATGGAATGCTCAAAGGCCACCCTGAGGCCGAGATTCCTGTCACACCCATGATGATCTAAGGGTCAATCTGAATCCCACATGAACAGGACATAATCCATTTAATACATATGCAAGGATGGGCAGACATCTCTACAATGTAATAACTGAAACACAGGCTTATTATATACCTGTGTCTATATATATGTAATATATAGGGTATATATATTATGAGGATCTGAGCACTTATAGTGTATATGTGTGGAGATGATAATCTGGACCAACTGATGATTGCTGGTTTAGCATGAAATATGTATATTGGTGATTATTTATCTTTTCAACATATATGTGTTTAAGTGTAATAGTGTTATTAGATAGAGTGGAGAGTGGTGGGTCATATAAAGGTCTGTGCTCATTTATATATAGACACAGGTATATAATAAGCCTGTGTTTCAGTTATTACATTGTAGAGATGTCTGCCCATCCTCGCATATGTATTAAATGGATTATGTCCTGTGCATGTGGGGTTCATATTGACCCTTAGGTCAACATGGGTGTGACAGGAATCTCTACCTTAGGGTGGCCTTTGAGCATTCCATCATCAGATTTTCAATTGGATGGATGGTTGAAGAGTTGGAGTGTGGAGTAGATTGAAGCCTGTCCATTAAAGTATGAGGATTGTTTATCCAAATATATATCTGAGCACTTATAGTGTATATGTGTGGAGATGATAATCTGGACCAATTGATGATTGCTGATTTAGCATGAAATACGTATATTGGTGATTATTTATCTTTTCAACATATATGTGTTTAAGTGTATCAGTGTTATTAGATAGAGTGGAGAGTGGTGGGTCGTATGAAAGTCTGTGCTCATATACCCTATACATTACATATATATATATATATATATTACATATATATATATATATATATATAGACACAGGTATATAATAAGCCTGTGTTTCAGTTATTATATTATATTAATATAATTTTTGTGTAAGTTATTTTGTAATTATTAGTTTTCATTTTGAGGTATATGAAAGTAAAATTAAGTTTGTATTTATATGTTTATAATTTATTAAAGAATTATATATATTTTTTTGTTAATATAGGTCCCTACTATCGCATTTTACACGCATATTCTAGAGGTTATAGCCTCTGTAAATATTACTTTCATAAAAATAAATAAATGTATAAATACGTGTTTGTTACATTATAATATATATGTAATTTTCTACTTCGTATCTACAAAACGTATTTAAGATTAATAGCGAATAGTATTCTATTCTTTAATAATTTTTATAGATGTATTTTCTTTCAAAATTCTTAATAAAATTTTCCGAATTTTAGTTCACTCAATTAGCAAGGGTGTGCCGTAGTCAAATTTGATGCCTAATCAAAGATTATGTTGTGGAAATGGGATGGAACAGATTATGGGAAAACTTAGGGTGGGGAATGGAAAGGGAAGGTAAAATGGCTAATAGGTTTCTTTGCGCATAGTTGCAGAGAGATTTCTGACTCCGTTTAAGAAGTCACAGTACATCACATCACATCTAATCATTTGTAAAGAATTCGGTATTCTTATTTTGTTACTTTTTCTATGCAGTTGACCGAGCAGGGGTTAATTAAACCCCATTGAAGTAGATGTTTTGCAAGTCACAGTAGTTTTTGTAACAAATCAATTAGCAATATAATGTTCTTGTTCTATTTTACATATAATAATAATACATCTTAAAATTTATTTTTTTATTTAAAAATTTTATTAAATCAGCTTAGCGAATTTAAATAATATCTTAATTTCTTTGCAGACCATTACAATTATGTCACTGGACTACTGATTGCTTACTACTGTTATAGTGAATGTGAGCTGTGGTTTTCAATCACAAGAGGCAGACTTTACTTCCATTATGATGTTCTTTCAAAGTTACTCTAAAATGAACAACATTGATGAATTTTTGGATGGATAAGGATGATGATAGAATGCAATGGAGAAATATGATTAAACAATCATCACTAAATGTCAAGTAAACACACTTAAAAATCCAACATGCATTGCAAATAATCACCACAAAATCTCATTTTTTGTTTTCTACATGTTTTTTTTATGGAATGGGGTTTTAAATGATCATACTTATTTACAAGTGAGTGCTAATGATGAAAAACTTTATCTCATCTGAATATTAAATCTGTCTAACATTATTACATATGAAATAAACACAATTTTGTTTAAAGCCAATAAACATCACATGACCACCACTTCTTATGCTTGTGTATAACTGTTGTTAAAACAGGCAAAACTCACTATGTGTGTGGCAATACGTATATTGAGTTTTGCCTGTTTAAACAACAGTTATATTATACACAAGCATAACAAGTGGTGGTCATGTGATGGTTATTGGCTTAAAACCAATTCTGCCTAATAAGATAGTGGTGGCTATGGTTATTAAAGAAGCAAAGCCACCAAAATGTATGGGTGCTGAACTGAGTTCAGACCCATATGACTATATAAGCTAGTGGGCTTGGATTGAATATATTAAGGTGTTTTCAGTTTAAGACTCATAGTTTTGTAGTTAAGGGGAGATAAAAGGTAGCTGCTGGAGGGTTGCATTAGATCCTAAGATCTAGGTGCAGTGCTCTCAGAACCAAGGCCCCTCACTGACGAAGGCCACAAGCCAGAAACTAGTCTGGGGATATGGATGAGTAGACACTAGATGGGGATTTTATGCACAAGCTTTCTGGCATCCATTGATTACTCTAGCTTGCTGTTCACTCAAATGTTTGTAAATATTATATATTCATATATGCTTTTCTATAAAGTAGATTTATTAATTAAGTTTTGATTTAAAAAATAAATCATAAGTGTGACTCAGGCTTCATATTTAATCCTAATAATTCTGGTATTTTACATGAAAAAAAAAAGATAACCAATACCAAAGGATAATTTATTTAATTTCAAATCATATTCTTAATCATAATTCCAACAGCAAACAATTAAATTACTACTGGAATTTTAATCAAATAAAGCATTTAAGTTGCACAACATCAATTAATAATTATTGTGATTGGATAATTTCTAGTCTAGTGAATGACTAATAAAAATTATTAATATATTTACATTAAATTATTTATACCAAAATTGTGAGGACAGCATGTTTAACACATCAATTAAACTGTAGTAAGCCAATAAACATCACATGACCACCTCTTCTTATGCTTGTGTATAACTGTTGTTAAAACAGGCAAAACTCACTATATATATTGCTACATCCAGCAAGCTAGAGTAATCAATGGATTCCAGAAGGCTTGTGCATAAAATCCCCATTTATTGCCTACTCATCCAATATGCCCAGACTAGTTTATAAGCTAATGGGCTTGGATTGAAAACATTAAGGTGTTTTCAGTTTAAGACTCATAGTTTTGTAGTTAAATGGAGATAAAAGGTGGTTGCTGGAGGGTTGCATTAGGTCCTAAGATCTAGATGCAGTGCTCTCAGATCCAAGGCTCCTCACTGATGAAGGCCATAAGCCAGAAACTAGTCTGGGGATATTGGACGAGTAGCCACTAGATGGGGAATTTATGCACAAGCCTTCTGGCATCCATTGATTATTCTAGCTTGCTGTGTGTGGCGATATATATAGTGAGTTTTGCTTGTTTTAAACAGTAGTAATTGGCTATCAATATTTACTGACCAATGATAAAGACATGTGTAAAAGATTGTGGACTGGGCCAACTGATAAGTGCTGATTCAATATGAAATGCATATCTTGGGGATCATAGATCTTTTTCACATGATTTTGGTCATCTATTTATGAAGTGTTAACAGTGGATGGAAACTAGGTCCTACATTGCATGACAGTGCTGAAGTAAAGAATACACTTCAGAAATATTATTCACTATTGGATAATCTCTAATTTAATAAAAGATTAATAAAAATATTATCATCATCATCATCATCATCAACCATTATCAATCCACTGCAGGATGAAGGTCTCCGAGTTTAATCCATCTTCTCCTATCTTTAGCTTTTCTTCCCCCATCACCCCTGCACACTTTCTTATTTCACCCATCCAACTCACATGTGGTCTCTTTCTGGGTCTTTTACAATCTCATTATTAATATACTTCCATTAAATGATTTGTGACAAAATTGTGAAGGCAACGAGTTTAAAATTAGTTAGGCTGTAGTAATTTGTTATCTATATATACTGAACAATGATATAAAAATGTGTAAGAGATTGTGATCTGAGCCAACTGATGAGTTCTGGTTCAGCATAAAAGGTGCATCTTGAGAATCATACACATGATCATATGTTTTTGGTCATATATTTATGATTGCATCCTTCTACAGTGTTAAAAGTGGATAGAAACCAGTCCCTACTTTGTATGAGAGTGATGCAGTGAAAATTACCATACAAAAATATTATTCATAATTGGATAATCTCTAGTCTAATGAATGACTAATAAAAATATTAATTTATTGAAAACCTGTTTGGCAAATGTTAAAATATAAAAAAAATACTTTTAGTCCACATCAAATGAACTTTGAGATTTTTTTTAAAAAAAACATCTCTTAAGCATTCTAATATGCGGAAGAGCTGAAATAAGTTTTAAAGTAAATATTTTAATATTTTTAAAAAAAATTATTAATAAATAAATAAATAATTTGTTACTTTATTTATAGTAACATATAATTTTATTTACCATTCTATTAAATAATAATAAGAAAAAATAGTATGGCTAGAATTTATGATATCTTCTTTGTCAGAAGAGAAAACTACAACATGTTATGCCCATGCTTTGATGATCAGTAGCAGTGTATATGAAATGTACTCAGATTATTCAATCTATAAATTTTACCAAAAAGAAAGTTACATATCAATTTTCCATCTAGTATTGAGAAAACGTCACTTATAGCAGTAACCATTATCTGATCCAACATCTTATAATTCAAGATACATTTTGCTGAATGTGGAATTTCTCAGATAATAAACAGTAATAGGATTTGTCTTTCATGTAGGCAGTCTTAAATCAATTTATTTATTGAATGATCTATAAACTGTTATCTAATTAATATTAGCTAAAGTGTAAAAGTCCTAAAATAATCTGTGTTTATTAATTGAGAAAAAAATTGGATGTAATATGATAACTCTTTCATCCTGATTAGAAGATATATTAATGAGAAGTCTGTGTTTTGATTATTTAAATCTTTAACTAATATTGTATTTAATTAAGATGAATATAAACTATATAAAGAGGGAAAACTCTGAAATTGCTTGAAAATTCTCACTATTTAAAAATCTCCAACTTGCATTGCACTTTAAACCTAAAGTTTTAATTGTCACAAACCAATCAACTAACTACTTCACTATGAACTTAAACTACATAAAAATAGTATGTATCAAATATTACAAAGGAGAAGATGGTACTTTTGTAAACCATCTGTGATTTTTTAATTCTTGATACACATTTACGTAAAATTTTTGGAAAAATATGTCTTATTAATAAATAATGTCTATAGGGCAATAACCTCCTGAACTAAAATTAACTTAGTTACTCATTTATAAACCAATGTTGGATGATAAAGTGTGTACACAAGAGACAACTATCTATAATAATATTTTTACTTATCCCAAATTTGAACCCTAGATCATTGGCTGGCAAGTGAGTACACTAGTTTTCACCATAAAATTCTTCACATCAGATCTGTACTCATTATATGTAAATTTTTCTGTTTGAAGTTTAATATAGTGATAGGATAAAGTAATCAGGTTATTAGTCACAATATAGGTCATGGAACATTCAAACAAGAATATTGACAGTTTGAACTTTGACTGTACTAAACTGCAAAAGGTATTACATGGTTGACAATAAAGTAGGCTTAAAAAATGAAGTTTTTGGATTAAGTTTCAACTAAATAAAATGATTATAAAGAAAACTAAACGGAATTTTAATTAAACAAATTAAAGCCTACCACTTTGGTGCTTAAGCAGCACTTGACCGCCGAAATAACTGATTATACGATTATCTTTTGCTATGTACAGTGCACATAAGATGAAAGGTGTAAACTCAGAGTTGAAGATCTCTGAATTAATTTTTTGTGTGTGTAAAATATAAGTTTAGTCAAATGAAAAGAACTTTTGAGTTCAATTCTCTGACACTTCTAATTTGAACATCGCTGATTTCTCTAAAAACTTATTACATGATTATTATTATTAATATTACTTTAAAATTTATATTTAGACACTATTTCATTTTCTTTTATAACTTTTTATAATGCTTTTCTTTTTTTAAATTTTAATTTAATATTTTTCACTTTATTTAAATATTTGTTTAATAAAATTAAAATCTCATTTATGTTGGGATATTTATGCAATTGCGCACAAAAGCGCTTTTTTATGTATTTATAAAAATAAGAATCATCAAATTAAACTTTAATTATTTCTTGAAATAAAATAAAATTAATATTTAAGTCTATTATGTTACAAAATATAATTTTGCTTTTAATAGAAGCAGTAAGTTTATTGTTTATAATTATTTAAATGCTTAATAATTAAAAAATTAATTGCATTATATGAACATCATTAATTTTTCTTTGATAAAAAAATACTTGGAAACGTGATGAAGTGAAAGGAATCCAACGAGAATGGAAAAGTTAGCATTTCCAAGAATTGTTTTATAGCGTGAGAAATATAAATGATTATTCGCCTTTCGTTAGGAATTGTGAATTTAAATTTTATATAAAAAATGTAAAACGGTTTGTAAATTTGTACATTAACTGTAAATTAAAGCAATTTAAAAGGGGGAATATAAGATAATAGAATTAAACATGAATTCGAAATTATGTATAAATAAAAATAACACGAAGATGAAAAATGTAAAAAAAATATAGGCTAATCTTTTTTTAAAAAAAAAAAAATCACGAGGAAAAACTAAATACAGATTTCAAACTTTTTAAGATATTTCCACACATTAAAAAAAAAAAAAAAAACTAAAATTAAATTTAAAAAAAAAAAATCGTAAACGAAATTTAAAGTGTAATGAACATAAATATTTTCAATATATATGTAAAACTAATAAAGGAATCGATACGTTAATCGCTCCAGCGATTTTGAAATTTTGAGTCCATTCTTTTACCACAGCACTAAAACAATTCCACCAGAGAAACCTTATCTACTTTTTTGTTACTATGAACATTTATGCAAAAGTTTGTATTTTAATAATTTGTGTCAAATAAATTATACTAACAATTTAAGCTTTGTATATAATATAGATTTGATGACTACTGTATAATACGTATATAGATGTTAATTAGTTAACACTAGTATAACAGTCTGACATAGTGGGAAATTAAAAATTAAAAAATGAGGATTTTATTCCCCAAGAGAGAAAGAAACAAAGAGACTGTATTTATTTCCTTTTTACTTATAGGAATTTTGTAATGTTCTGAATTATTTATTAAACGCATAGATCGTATAAAATTAAAGAGAAAGGAGTTCATCTTTTTGACATTTGCGCCTTACTGATTTTATAATATCTCAACAATGTCATGTTGAGTGCAGAGGAGACTCTCAAACCCAAACACAAGATAGAGTCTTTATAAAGATAATAATGGCCATCTTATCTTTAATCTAATTTCTGATTTATATAGGCTAATCTCAGTAAATTGAAGGATTTAGCGAATGTTAATATATGTAAGAAAGTAATGGATGTAAAAGTGAATAGAGTAATATATTCCCTCTCTCAAACCAAGATGCTTTAGATTGTCATATATAAATTATAATTTAAATCAAAGATAGGATGGCCAGTCTTATCTTTATAAAGTCTCTGACTTGTGTTTGGGTTTGAGTCTCCCCTGTACTCAACACGATATCATTGAGTTATTATAAAATCAATAAGGTTAATATATTAAAAAGGTGAACTCCTTTTTTTTAATTTTATAGGAATTTTTAAAAGTAAAATATAATAAAAGCAAAATGAAAAATAGTAAAATATTTTACGTATGATACTGATGTGGATAAAAATGGATAAAGTACAGTTTAAATATTTACATTAAATATATATGATGGATTTTACCATTATTCACACAGTTTTTAAATTATTTTAAAGCCAAGAGTATTTATTTTAAAACATTGATAAAATTTATGTATTTATATCTGTTACTCTCTTTTAATTGTCTTTAGAACTTAGCTCTCACTTTTTTTCCTGCTTTTATTTGTACAAAAAAACAATATATAGTTGTGTAGTTAATTGTCTCATTTTTCTTCTTAATTTTGATTTACCCTCTCTTTCTTTTACTCTCTTAAACTTTGTATAAAGTGAAAAAGCCCAAAGCAAGGGAAATATCATCTTCACAGTACCTCAAAGAGATCAATCAAATCTAATATATAACTCATAAGGCTAGTGAATTGCTTGCTGTTAAGGGTTCTTCAGTGATTTTTCATTCTTGATTTTTACTCTCTTTTAATATATATATGTAAAATAAATCGTATCAAATTTTTAATGTATATCTATGCTATTTCTTTACTTATTATATAACAAAAAGTTAAATCAACTTTTGTGAATGTAAGTTTTGGGAATTTTTTATCAATAACGTAGAAAGACAATCAATCACACTGCTAATATAGTGACTTGGTTCTTATATAAATATCACTAGTAAAATCTATTCAGTATTAAACTGTGAATGACAAATTTAGAAAACTTTTTTCTTTTTTTATATAAAATAAACTTTATTAATAACAAATTATATACAAGTATTAACATATATGCAGGAGGGGGAAAAAATTACAGGATATATGATGCGTAACTTATGAAAACATAATCATTACGACTAGTGCTTGAGGACCAAGGAAATATAATTTAGTTTTATGTAGAAATGTATAATTTATATTCTTAGTATTATTCTAAAGTAATGTATAACCAAGAAGTATAATTACTTGTGAGTTTTCAAGAAAACCAAGATGGCAGCCCATATTTTTGATAATCTACAGTTTCAGAATCCTCCAAAAATGTTTACAAAATGTTATATTTAATAGTTATATTTTATTTTTTATTACTCTTATTTTTTAAAAAAATCATTGTGGAAAAATTAATTACAATATTTATAGTTCCTTTTTTTTAATTAACTTATTATTAACAGCAAAATAATAAAAAATATATATATACAATATTTATACTTTATTCATGTTGGTAGCATGCAATTATCTTGTAACCATTAACACACACTTTTTGGGAGGGCAAGATCCTATACTTTTGGAAATAATCATTTGTATCACATTCTGTCACAGAAAGGTTCCAAATTTTTATTATTATGACAATCTACAAAAAAAAAAAAAAAACTGCTAACAAACAGAAACACACTGGATTGAACCAAAGTACGACCATGTTAAGAGTGTTTCATTCTTCCCACATTAATATAAAAACGTAAAAAAAAATTGAAATAAAGCTTCTTAATGAAATTTGTCAGAATTTATTTCTTCTTTAAAAATTTAACAATCAATTTATTTATTTTGTTTTAATTTAACAACAAATAAATCTTTGGTAGATTATAGGTTCTCGAAACTGTACATTTATCAAAAATATGGAGTGCCATCTTGGTTTACTTGAAATCTCACAAGTACTGAAATATATCTTCCAAATTTTTCTCATAGTACTTCTAGATAAGCATGTAAATATGTATTATAACACTTACTAGTATTTTTTTAAATGCTGCATTTTTTGTTAACAATAATTACAGAGCAGGGAGCAAGCTACATGGTTCTGAAAGTTTGAATAATTACTATGCCATTATAAGAATGACTATTTTAAAATATTTTTTACAGGAAATTGTTTAAGTTTAATTATATGCTTATGAAATACAAAGTGCCATAAAAATAAGAAGTATGAACATATTTGAAAAATATATATTATATCTTCAGAATGATTATTACACAGTTACATGTTGGATCCAGATTCAATTGAAATCATTTAATGAGGAATGTTTTGGTTGGAAATATGTCAAATAGTAAGTTAAATAAAAATTTCAACTACATTGAAGAACACACATATTTTGGAATCTGATCGAAATTTTGGCAATCTATTAGAATATGTAATTTTTTCAAATCTTTAAATGAGACATCAACTAAAGATTTACTATTACATTTCTCCAACAGATCAGCATGCTTGAGAATATGATCAGTAAAAAGAGAATGACTTGCATATAGAAGTGGAAAAATCAATGACATAGGTGGAATGAGCTTTAGGATTGGACTAATAATAGCTTTGACATATTTTTAAGCACTGATTAGGACATAAATGATTGAGGACATATTAGATTAAGATTACCTTTATAAATAAAAAACAGGCAATCATAATTGATAGAAGATGTGTTAATGATCCCTAGATGAATGACTTTATTCTCGACATGAAGATATTTTAATCTAGTCTATATGGACACATCTCTTTAACACAAAATCCAGAATTACTAACATTCTTTTCCAAATAACTTTGATGATTAAATCCATATTTAAATATATAATAAACAAACACAATTGTAGATAATTAAAATAAATTGAAGCTTATCATATTTTTAATGTGTCATCTACACTATTTATTCAGTCCCTGGAGAGCAAAAAACAAAAGAAGTAAGAATTGTTTTATTCTCTATTTCCAACTGCCTAAAAGTAGATTAATCTGTTTATCAATATGTCAGCCTCATTTTTATTTAATTATTATTTTGATATTGCTTCAATTAAGTTCATTTATTTACAATACTGGTATTTTCTTATTGCATATTTTAAATATGGATGTGACTGTTCAGGAATATTTAGAGAGAAAAAGAAATATTATGTAATTACTTAGTGTGTTAATGAATTATATTAAAATGAACTTAATTAAAATAAGATGACTAAATTGATTATTTATAATTTAACATTAAATAAATTGTCTTACTGCTATTAATATCAGAAACAAGTCACTGCATTGAAATAGAGATGGTTATTTCCCTAGGCTGTAGAAAAGAAAGATTATAAAATGTCTTATAGAAATTGGGTAGATATTTTCACCATGTGATGACTAAAGAAATAATGTAGACAGTGCTTTGAAGATCTAACATTTTTTTCACATTTTTTATATTTACGATGCTGATGTGGGTTTACTGTCTTTTATTATATAACAAATATACTAATAAATAATTTATCTTTTAAATACCTATAATTGAAATGTCACATGGCTCTTCACTGATGAAGACCACAAACCAGAAACTAGTCTGGGGATATTGGATGAGTAGGCACTTGATTGGAGATTTTATGCACAAGCTAGGTGCAGTGCTCTCAGATCCAAAGCTTCTCACTGATGAAGGCCACAATCCCGAAACTAGTCTGGGGATATTAGATGAGTAGGTACTAGATAGGGATTTTATGCACAAGCCCTCAGACATCAATCCAGAAACTAGTCTGGGAATATTGGATGAGTAGGCACTAGATAGGGATTTTACGCACAAGCCTTCTGGCATCCATTGATTACTCTGGTTGGCACAGGGCGGCACTACTGTATGGAGAGAGTTTTGCCTTGTTATAATTGAAATGGAAATAACTGCATTCCATTGAGCTATGTGACACCAAAACCATGACAAAACGGATGATTTTTGACATCGTGTAATTCAGTGGGAGGTAATTCTTTCTATTTCAATAAAATATATAACTAATAGTTTCAATTCAATATTACTTGATTGAAGCATATGAAGAAAGACATTTTAAAAAGGTAAGTAAACAACACTGTTCAATTGGCTCATATCACTGTAAACAGCTACAACAATAGTACAAAACTGTCACCAATTGCAAGCTTTCATAATCAGTGGATGTAGGAAGGTTTGTGAAAAAATCACTATCAAATATCTATTCATACAACTTCCCTAGACAAGTTTCAAGCTTGTGGATTTCATCAGTAAAAAGCTTTGGATTTGAGAGTACTGCTGGAAGATTGCATTTAGATCCTAAGATTCTGGATGCAGCACTCTCAGATCCAAGGCTCCTCACTGATGAAATCCACAAGCTAGAAACTAGTCAGGGAATTGGATGAGTACACACTTGATAGGGATTTTATGCACAAATCTTCCTGCATCCATTGATTATGAATGCTTGTACTTGGTGGCACTACTGTATAGAAAATTTGGTACTTTTATTAAGAGCATGTGTAAGCATATGAAATGGTGATAATGTGATGATTTTATGGAAAACAACTACACGTAAGTAAGTGAAACAAAAAATAACTTTTTGCAAATAATTATATAGTTCAGTTGATAAAACACAAATATGTCATTAAGCATTACAAAATAATAAATTAATCTGCTTTTTAACCTTTTCTGCAATAAGATTTATATTAGTTCAAACATTCAAAGGATCAAAAGAATTAATAATTTCTAAAGAAAAACTGGATTTGGTGGTTTTCATTTTTTTCCATTCAATTATAATAATAGTAATTTTATTTTGAATTTTTTAAGATGTAAAAGGTTATTTTCTTTAATCAATTCAAAACTTCTGACTTTAGTAGATAACCAACAAAACATTACATAACATTAACTTAGCAAACTTTCTCTATTTTGTTGCATGTTGTGTAAGCTTGAATAACCAATGGATGCTAGATGGATAAGACAGCTCTGGGTGAGGGTGTACTAAGCATGACCATTCAGCATCTATTAACTTCTACAACTTACACAAAATGAAGAAAAATAGGAAGAATACACACATTTGCTAATGAGTTCAGTACTTACAAGATGGTTTTCTGCTACAAAGATCTTGTTTTGAGATACTATTTTAGTAATAACTCTGTCGCAAAAATGTAATAAATTCAAGGCAATAATAGTATTGTAAATTTCGAGAAAATAATAATGATAGTTGAAGGCTTTTGTTGCTAAGACATTTATAAGATGTTTGAGCACACTTAAAGCATCAGAACTGAAATTGACTTAAGCACCCTACACCCATAGTCTGATACCTTACCACATGTAAAGTGGAGAAAATACTAAAAATATTAAATGCCAATATTTTATTTGAATATTTAGTGTTAATATTGTCCCTAATTTATTGATACAAGATTCTTTATAAATAAAGACATTAAATAATAATCAAGTAGTTTATTACTATAGAATTCATAAAAAAATGGAATGCCAGAAGTGGGAAAACAGAATGACCTTATGCAATGAAGTATAATTTTCTCATAAGGTAAAAAACAATTCAATATAATATATATCTGAATATTGATGAAATATTCAGATTTTCTGAATTGATATGGTATTCTTCAATGTCACTAAACTATGATAGAAGTAAGAGCATTGAGTTAGCACAGCTGCCAAATTAAAATTGTCCCATGTGCTTGTTTTCATTTAAAGCTTTCAATAGTTAATTCCAATAAAAGCTTGATTATCTTAATGTATAAATAAAACATATTTTATTAAAAAACCCACTTATTTAATATGGGGAGTAATGCACTACCCTCCCCTTTGTTTTCAACCCCAATCTGGGTTGTTATATTTAACTTATGGTTGAAGTTAAAAAAAAAAAATTTTGATTGTTTTTCAAATTAAATAAAAATGCTCATCATAAAATATTTTTATATATGTATTATTTTTTTTATTTTTTAGTCTTCAGATATTTTGCAATGGACTTCCTATATTTATTTACTTTCAAATTTAAAATCTGAGAATAGAAACAATGCTACCATATTTTTAGATTTCTTTGTACAGGAGAACTCCCTTTAAATCAACAAGTTTTAATTAAACCATCAAGAGAAATTAAGATTTTATTCTTTATTTCATTTTCTTTCTAATTTAATTAATTGTAAAACTTTTTAATGAATTGATCAAGAAATTCAATGAATATGTATTTTAAAAATATATACTGCCATCTAGTGTGCACCTCCGAAAGTGTATGTTAAATATATTTACTGCCATCTAGTATGCACCACTGAAAGTGTATGTTAAACATATATACTGCCATGTAGTGTGCATCACTGAAAGTGCATGTTAAACATATATACTGCCATCTCGTGTGTACCAACTAAAGTATATGTTAAACATATATACTGCCATCTAGTGTGAACCACTGGAAACTTACTAAACCAATACCAATGCATTTTGAAAATGGTTCTGTCAATACCATTAGGCTGACCAACCAGTTTGACAACAACTATTTCATTATCATATTGATTGTTACTGATACCTAACTTATGTTCAATACTGAAAGAAATTTATTCAATAAAAATATATGATAATAATCAGTTACAAGATTTGACTCAAATAAGCAAACAAACATACAAAACAAGTTTTTGAGATAGATAAAAGTGTTTTCAAAAAAAGATTCTATAAATTTATATTTATAAAAAAATCTGGGTTGAAATAAACACGTTTATTATTATAGTTTTAATAGATTCTATTACTTTTTTGTCAATAGTTATTTTTTAAAAATATTCTGACGCTAATAAAGGCATAAAGATATAATAAATTTTTTACATCTAAGAATAAAAAGTGAAAATATCTATTTATATTTAGTCAATAGACTTTATAGCATAATTAGTAATACCTTCACAAGTTAAATACATGTCTTTAAATTCAAACTCATCCCATTTGAAGCTTAGAAGATTTAAAGTTACAAATTGCATTAATAAATTTGTTTTAGAATAAATAAGTAAATACTTTTTAGTAAATTAATCATGATATCCAATAAAAGTGTGTTTTAAAAAATGTATTGTCATCTAGTGTGTACCACTAAAAGTGTATGTTAAACATATATATTGCCATCTAGTGTGCAGCACAGAAAATGTATGTTAAACATATGCCATCCAGTGTGCACTACTTAAAATTTATTTTGAAAATATATACTGCCATCTAGTGTGCATCACTGAAAACTTACAAAATTAATATCAATGCATATTGAAATTTGGCCGGCCAATATCAATAGGCTGACTGATCAGTTAAATATTTCATTGTTATATGGACTTCCTATCAGATATATGATGCATAGGCAATAATCAACCACATCTTGAAAAATAAACAGACTACATGTTCAGCAGAGAATATATGTAAAAGTATTTGGAGATCACGATTGTTTTTTCTTAGCCATTGCAAAATTCACTTATATTTTTATTCTTGTCTTATTTTCAAATGCATTTTTATTCCAAATATATACAGTTTAATGGAGGAAAGAAAGTAATGAATTCAAAATCTATGATTTCTGAGTCAAATACCACTCCAGAAAAGAAATAAAAAGAAAGCAGTTTGGTCAATTGAATGAAATTAGTATGTTCTACCAGTCATAAAGGTTCATAAATAAAACCAGGTAAACAATGAGAGAAGAAACAAGCTTGTGGTTAAGACTTGTAGAGGTCCCTACCTTCACATTTTTAACCACACAAGCTTTAGGTTTATTGCCTTAGTAAATATTACTTACTAATTATAATAATAAACAGTAGCAAATTTTCCATACAGTAATGCCATGAAGTTGCAAGCCTTAGTAATCAATAATTTCAAGAAGTTCCATGCATAAAATCCCTAACTAGTACCTACTCACCCAATATTCCAGACTAGTTTCTAGCTTGTGGCTTTCATCAATGATGAGTTTTGGATATGAAAGCACTGCTAGAAACTAGTTGGGGGAATACTGAATGAATAGACAATAAATAGTGATTTTATGCACAAACCTCTTTGCATCCATATGGGTGGGAGAATTTGCTACTGTTTTAGTAGCATGCGCAAGTATAGGAAACGGCGATCATGTGACGCAATTTTAATAATAAGATAATTTAATTATTAATACTGTATAAAAAATTAAATCAGTATTACGTTTACTACGTTATTTTGTTAATCAGCTTGGTTGTATATAGAATTATAAGGTTATTAAATAAAATTACCTCATGAAAAAGAATATTTTAACTCACAGTATTTATGAATTACGTAACTGCACATATAGTTAACGATGATAGACACAACATTCCAAACATAATTGAAGTTTGTAACATTTTACATTAAGAGCAACTTGAGTAAATTTAAAACTATAAAAAATACTTTTAAAGTTGTTATTAAAAAGTGACTTTTGAAACCTATTAGTGTTTTTAAAAGTTTATAGACAGCTGGTTAAATGATGAGATGGGTAATGTCATGTCATAGGTGAGACAGAGAAGCGGCTGTCTCAGATGCCTCATTAAAAGAAATGCCAAAAGGTGTTCCAGTTGAGAGAAAAAAAAGTAAAATAAATTGAATATAAAAATTCTTACTTAAGCAAATGCTAAGATAGGCATTATTAAATATTAAATATTTAATAACAAATTATTGCTACAGAAAAGTTAATAGCTCACAAAATTTTAAATAAACACATAAAAGAAAAACCCAGGTTGTAATACATGTATTTATATTTCACTGAATGGTTTTGTATATGTAGTAAAACACACATTTAGTTTTTTTTTATATCTGTTTATTTTAAAAAACCACAGTGAAATATAATCAGACCATCAAATATCACATGATCACAAACTTTATGCTTACACAAGCTGTTTTTCCCAGAGATAAAACTCTCCATACAGTAGCACCACTTAGTGCAAGCCAGAGTAATCAATGGATGCAGGAAGGTTTGTGTATAAAATCCCTATCTAGTGCTGACCCATTCAATATCCCTAGCCTAATTACTAGCTTGTGGCTTTCAACAGTGAGGAGCACTGCACCTAGATCTTAGGGTCTAATGCAATCCTCCACCAGCCACCTTTTACTTTTATTTAGCTAACTATAAAGATTTGAGACCAAAATGAAAACTCAATAATGTTTTTCATCTAAGCTCATTAGCTTGGTGCTTTTGGTTTTTTACTATTCACAGGTATTAAACCATCAAACATCACACAATCACCATTCTTTATGCTTACACAAGCTGTTTTTCACAGAGACAAAACTCTCCATACAGTAGTGCTACTCAGATACATGGCTCCTCACTGATAAAAGACACAATCTAGAAACTAGTCTGAGGATATTGGATGAATAGGCACTAGATAGGGATTTTATGGACAAACCTTCCTGCATCCATTGATTACTCTGGTTTGCACTTTATGGTGCTATTGTATGGAGAGTTTTGCCTCTGTGAAAAGTATAATCAGTTTGTCTGAAAATCTATGATAATTGGTATTCTATTTGTAATTGTATACTGGATTATTTCCATGATTTACTTTAATTGTTGAATGTTTTTTTTTTCAAAAAATTTGAACTTTAAAGAACTTTTCAAAATAACATACCAATTAATATGCAAGACAAAGTTTAAATTGCTATTATTCTTGAAAATGTTGCATTTTGATGCAGTTGGTGGAGCTTCTGACATAGGATCTGAAAGTCCCATGATTGATTCTGGTAGTGGCAGGTTTAGGGCTCGATCTTCTTGTAAACTCCCATAAAGTTATAATTTTTATTTTATTTTTATGAATGGTTGAATGTATGTTACATTTAATTAACCAAATCATATATTGGATACATAGAGCTGTTCAATTAACCAAACAAAAATATCTTATTTTCTTGAGCTGATAATATCAAGAATTTTTTGCTCTTCTTTTGTAAACCTAATACTGACCCAGACTATATAGGGAAATCTTCATAATATGTACAGTTCTAGTAAACAAATAACTAATTAACTTTGCACTATATATATATATATATTAATGGGTATTGCATTGATTTGCCATAACCTTAATTTGAATTCAAACAAAAAAAACTGTATCTGAATATTCTTAAAGAAAATTTAATAATTTCTAGAACTGTGATCTTCATTCCATTCTTCTATCTTAAGCATGCATAAGCAATGATTATATATAGTATACTGCTTTAAATTTTTTATCTAGACTGGTAAGTTTCTAGAATTTGCCTTTATTAACAGAGACTATAATTCAATCCTAGAACAGATGCACCTTTACTTTTTTAAACTCTTCAAGACAATAACATGAAATTAAAAAAAATCTTATATTTTAAATCCAATCTATAGAGTTGAAAAATAGAAACGGACTGCAGTTGTTATAGAAAAGTGATCTCAAAGTATATAGAGGCTAACCTTATGCAAGTGAATCAGTTTGAGTTTGAAATCTTTGGGTTTTTAAATTTCAGATTAATAGCTTGAAAACTGTAATGAAGTTTAAAAGATAACTCCTAGGTGTATGAGTGCATTAGTTCTACTTTTGAAAATTAGTCTCTAAGGCAATGGCTGGTCTGGAAATGGGGTTTTATAGCCCTTTTACACCCTGGCATTTATTGATTATTCAAAGTGTCAGTTGATGACTTCGGAAAAGAGTAAGATAATTAACTATTCTTGGAAGCATATAAGTAAATGTATGAGCTTAGTAATTATGGACCCGGTTCAAAGCAAGTCTAACTTCTTTATAATATTAGTAAATAAATATTAGATGTTGATGGATCAAGAAAATATTTACAGATAACAATTTTAATAATGTAATCGTTGATTTTCCAATAGAAAACAAATATGCTGTTTGCTGTACAATGAAATTTAGGAAGAGGATGCTTATGATAATTTTGCATATCATCTTCATCCTTGTTTTATGTGTAGTTGTATTAAAATGCATAAAACAATCTACATTAAAAGTTATCTTTTTAATTATTTTTTTAATAATTATTTTTTAAATAAAGTGTTATTATTATAGCATAAAATAAAATGGCTACAGCTGAATAAATTATGAATTCAAAGGCACACCAACGGTGCAAGCCAAATAAGATTCATACTTTAGCTGAGGGTAATTAGATGACTTCTGTATTTAATTGTATAAAAAAATGGTGTAACTATAAATTATGTGAAATATCTCATGTTTTTTCCAACATTTTTTCAACTTCTTAATATGAGCTGCATTACATAATTAATTGATTAGTCAAACATTCATTAAGTAATGGAATATTCCAATTGTTTTTGTAATAATAACAAAACAATTTTATGCCAATTATTTAAAATTATTAGATGGGTAGTATGAAATCAAGAGCAAAAATGACTTCAAAGCTCAATCACTCACATTTTTGGTCAGACTTAATAAAACAATAAAGTAATAACCATTCAGTTGTTTTTTACAGTGGAAGAATAGAGAATTTGAGAATCAAAAGTTTTTGGATTAAGGATTTTAATAATTGGCTGTGGGTCATGTGACACTGGATTACTCGAAAGTATTCAAATATCATTAGATCATAACTTATCAGTAGATTACTTACTTTATCTTATACAGTGTAGCACAGAACAGAGTGATAGACGAAGAGATAAAGATTTCTTTAAGTAAAGTTCAACGTATCAAATGTCACATGCCTTCCCAAGTAACTAATCATTTGACTGGGTAAAATTGAAAGCTATTGCATGACTTTTATTTAACACTTAGCAATTGTGCAGATGTTGATAAAATGGCTTTATTAAGAAAATAATTGAAGTGCTTTCATTATTGTGACAATCGTTTATTAATTCTTTTAATCCCCCTCCCCTATAACTTTATCATTATTTTTAAAAAAATTAAAAAGCCATTATTACTCTATTTGAATATAATGGTTTTTATTATATTTCGTTTCACTAATGGTTTTGACTATCCACAGTTTTCATTAGAGCTTCTTTAAATTTGTTTAAACATTTTTAAAAAGGGCGGGGGGGGGGGGGACAACAGCAACTGCAAAAAATCAACAAAAAATTGTGACAAAAAAAAGGAATAAAATTATTTGGAGATTTAAAATATATAAGAAAACAAAATTAAACAATGGCAATATTAGGCTAGCAACTAAAAAAGGTGGTTAAACCAAGTGTCAATAGATATAGATATTGGAATGTAAAACACAATCGAAAATATTAGCTAAGAAGAAATAAGAAACAAAGAACAATCAATCGCCTGTTGTTCAGAGATCATATGAGAATTCATATAAAGTTTAATCACTGAAACTGACAGAATTAAGCTGTGACATATGGACATGGAATCTGCCACTCGACCATTGTTCTAATTCTCACAGGATGAAGACATAGTCAAGATTAAGGAAGATATAAATATTTTGGCTATTATCTATGGTATTAAACTTCAGAGTCTATCCTTATTCTATTGAATTAAATAATTTAGGATACAGTGAGAGCTAATAAAGAAAGACAAAAGATTAAGTTGTGATTTATGGATCTTGAGCTCTGGAATCCACAACTGCTCTAAATAATGAAGATATAATCAAGATCAAAAAAATATAAATAATTCAGCTGTTGTCTATGGATTTAAATTCCAGTGTCTACCATTTTCCCTTTGCTTTAAACAACAAAGAATGAAGTGAGAAAATAATCAAGAAAGTTATAAAATTTATTTTAAATACAAAACCGTAAAAATAAAAATATTCCAGTCCTCTCTTTTTTTCCAGTCTTTTCTGATTATATCTCAATTTACAAATTAGTACAAAGGCAAATTAAAACTGAAATTAACATGGTAAATAGTAATTACAAGTGTATAACCCTGCACACTTTGGCATAGTCAGTAAGAGATTAAGGTTCCAGGATCGACTCTGACACTCGTAGGCCTAGACTTCAAACTTTTTGTCAACTCCCAGAGCAATAATGCTATACGCTTTCTTTTTTTACAAGCAGATAAATGTTTACACCAAAAAATATTATAGAAAAATATGAAATTTTAATTTTACAATTTACAGATATTGATAAAACATAACAAATATTGTTAAAAATTCTTAAGAAAATTTGTAATTTATGTATACATCTATAAGTTTATCCATTAATTCAATGACTAGCTTTGTTTTTAACCATCATGTATTTTAATATTACATGAATCTTCATTAAATTTAATCTTCTCATAATACATACTGTTTGTATTCTTTAAATATATATTACTAAAATAAAAATTATAATAAATAACTATCCCAACTAACTATAAAGTTTTAACCAATCAGACTGCCCATTAAATATATATAAAGATTATATGTAAGTTAAAAAGACATTGGCTTAACATGCAATCTGATTGGCTAATAATTTTAAAGTGGTTTGAGATTATTGTTGACATAAATATAGTCTGAGATTAATTGTAAATTAGTCATACTGAATCTAGATGAAGTAAATTTGATTTTTTTCAAATTCTAATCAGAGTTCTCAGTTTTCCAGACCACATATA
The DNA here is from genome assembly GCA_028023455.1 of Epiperipatus broadwayi. NCBI lineage: Eukaryota > Metazoa > Onychophora > Udeonychophora > Euonychophora > Peripatidae > Epiperipatus > Epiperipatus broadwayi. The sequence continues at coordinate 6,788,068 of JAQFVV010006238.1, forward strand.
ATCCATCTAACTGTCTAGTGCTCAGTAAATGGGTATTTAGCTATTCTTGAGTAAAGGTCAAACTAAAAATAAAAAAACAGCTTCAATCTCACTAGCTGGCAATTAAAAATTCCAATAAATAATGTTTTATTTTTTCTTCTTTATAAAGAGCTCTTGGTTAAGACCTATGTCCTTCTTGGTGGAACTTATGCCCATCAGCAATTATTATATATATACATCTAGTTTCTTTTTGATTTTTATCAGCGTATCACTCTTTTCAACCCACCATGTCATAAACAAGTGCAGATGTTCAGAGTACCCTTTTTATTATGTATGCACTTCATAAACAACTTTTGTTCAAAGTAAATCCGATATCAAATACCTTAATTCCCAAATCCACATTGATAGCAAAATAGGGAATGTTTTCTATCGACGTTTAGCATATATAGATATATGTTTTTCAGGTATATATATATGCATTATTTTTAATCTTGTTAACATATATAGAATATGCACATTTTAAAATATTATTTTTGCAAAATATATTTTTTTTCTCAATGGGTAATAGAGTGATATTTTTCAACTGAAGTCAACTTTCAGTTTGATAACACTAATGATGTCTGAAATTTGGGTTATCAACTATCATCTTCTATTGCTCTCACAGACAGAAGAGCCAGTGTCACAAACCGTACTTATTTTTCTTTTTAGTTTTTTAACAACTCTTCTTTATAAATTACATTCTGAAAATTTAACTATTGATTTGTTTGGTGAGGTTTTAGTTTTAAAAGCGACTTTGACAGAAAAATAGGTTTCATAGACTTCACCTTGAGTTGAGTCTATGATAACCTCTGTGGTTAATGGCTTTATCTTTTTTTTTTATTCCACTAGCCTTAATTCAAAATAATTTAAAATACATAAAAAAAAAAGCAACAGATTAATAGATGTTTTCACCTCCATATCTATAATTATAAGTTGCAGTTTTCCAATTATTAACTGATATAATAAGGATAGCTAAAGTATTAACTTAATCTCTGTTTTTATTTTTATGAATAATTTTTTATTTCAGTGTGGAACATGATCACTTTTTTATATATATAAAATTTCTCCGCACCAATACTTAAGATAAATTTTATATATTTTATACAAATCAAATAAGTAGATCATTAAAATAGTAATAGTACCCCGAGATGTCTCAAAGTTCAGACGCAATATTACTTCTGGAACCGGACTACAATAACGCTGCACTAATCCATTTAAAGCAAGTACATAATTTTTTAATAAAAAGTTAATACCATTGATTATCTGTTCACAGCAAGAATGACAAAGTTATTCATGACCACGTTTTAAAGTTATTTTTTAATGCTTTGTCTTTAAATTTTTATATCAACTTATTATCTTATAAATAACTATATTCTTTTCATATTTCTTCTCTTTGCAGACATATTGATCACTATTTGCAGAGAGTAGTCAGTTAAACTCAAGTTAGGGCAGGGAACTGTCCATAGTACATAGACTTGGAGTTTTTCTGAGGGAAGTCAATATGGCTGAAAAAATTGAATTTATTAGAAGGATTCACAACATTTTTTTAACAATTTTTGTTATTGGTAATAACTACATATTTTAAATCTCATCAATAATAACAGGTTATGAATTCTTATAATTATTGCATTATATTATTATTGTAAAAAGGTACAATATATATATATATAAATTTGATATTACTTTACAAATAGCATAATATATATATATATATATTTAAACAACAAAAAAATATTACAATAAAAAAAAATATAAACAACCATAAAAAAACACATAAATTATATATATATCATTAACAAACACTAATCATCTAAAATAATATACACTAAAAACCCACTAATAATTATCCCAATATATCTTTCAAACCCATCCTCTTTCCAAATATAAACATCCATCATACACCTGTATTCATACAACATAAAATATATTTTATAAATAATATTATGAAGTTAAAAGAACACTCTTTATTCATTTATAAAATTTTTCATACACTAATTTTCAATCTAATAATATCTATTATATTTGACAACCATTCAACATATTTATTACAATACTTGATGATATTAACAAATAATAACATTTTATCTATATGATAAAATTAAAGATCCCAATATTACCAATTTATACTATAGACAAAATTCTTATAGAATTACATTATATATTAAAAAAAAATATACTCCCAAACAACATGTAAACCATTATTATATTGATCATTTAATAAATTATTTATCACAATAAATAATAATGATGATGATGATGAAATATCATAATAATGATAATAATATAATCATAATAATGATATAAATGAGACACCATCTTACAATAACTCACAACAATAAATTCATCTTTATAACTATAAAATTAATAAACTAATGATGATGATCATCAAATCTCTTATAATATTCAATTTTATAAACCCATTTAAAATATTCATTCTAAATAATTAAGATAAATTATAATAAAGAATAACTTTAAATATATTTAATTTTTAATAACATGATATCCATCTTAAAAATCTAAATTCATACACACACAATTTTATTCATTTAATATAATTACAAATTATTTATTCTCCATAACCTAATACTAAAAATCAATTTACTATTATTTTCCAATATTCGATGTCAATATAAAATAATAATAATCAAATGATATGAATTAAAATAAATAAACAAAAACAAACACAATATTCTAATAATAAAACCAATTAAATATAAATTATATTTTAACATACTACCTTTCTCCTTCTTTACAACACAATAAAAACTATAATAAAATCATAATAACAAACAAACCTTCTTATATCTCAAATAAATAAATCAATATAAAATATCTAAAACTATTTAAAATTTTACACATAAAAACAAATATATTTATTCCATCAATACCCATTAACATTAACAACATTATTAAAATCACATCAAAAAACTAAACCAAATAAAAAAAACTTTTTTCATAACAAAAAAAAAATATAATTTTTAAACAACAAGATAAAATAAAAAAAAACATAACAATATCTAATTCATTATCATTACATCTGAAGAACAATTAAAAAAACATTTCAACCTTACAATATAAAAAATAATAAAAATTATTTAAAGAAATATTTATTTGAATATCAAAACTATAGACCAATAAACAAAAAAATTAATAATTTTAATAAAAAAAAAAACAAAAACTTAAATTCAATTTAACATTTCCACACAACAACAAAAAAAAAAACAACTAAGAAACAAATTTTTTCAATTCCTATACACTTTGATCTCACCATTAAAAAAAATATAAAACTTTAAAAATCCCTAAAATAATCACAAATGATTACAATAATATTTTTCTCCTTCCATCCATCATAAAAGATAAAAAAAAATAAATTTAAATTACATTTTATAAAGACCAAAACAACACGAGACATTATAACAACAATTCACCAAAAAACATTTTAAATACTATAAAAAACAACTTTCATTCCCCATCTTAAATAATAAAAATTTTTCACAAAAAAATACCCCTTTAAAAAACCCCATTTCGAAAAAAAAAACAAACAAAACAATTTGACACTCTCAAATTAAATACTTAAATAGACCTTAAAATTCAACTGACTGACAAAAAATTTTTTAACCAAACACAAACTTTATCACAACCACAATTTGACTAATGACACACCACAACCCCTTAAAAAAAGAAACAACAAACCACCACAAACACCAGACCCTTTCCCACAACATCTCGATCCACTTTTTTAAAAAATTCAAGGAAATCAAATCATACATCACGTGACTTAATAATTAACTCCTTAATAGTTAACTTAATAGTTAACTATTAAATAAATGCTGGACTTGAGCTGATATTTTTAGATCTAATGTCTGAATATCCTAGCACCTCACTGACAACAGCCATGGCTAGAAACTGGTCTGAGGATAGGGATATTTCAAAAAGCTTAAGAGCTATTAACACTCATTATGTAACATATATATTATAACAAAACCCTATTTACCTCTCACCAGACAGGTGTGTACTACCGAATAGGTATATGATGTATCAATATACGTGTCTGTGTATTTTTATTTAATTAAGTGATTTGACATAAAATATTCTTATTCAAACTTACGGGTTATTCTCACAACTGTAATATATCCCCAACATGTATTTATGGTCATCCAAAGGACACCAAGCACCAATCCTATACGAATATAAGAATTACGCGAAGTGGACATATTACCAACAAGAATACTATTTACATAATGTGAGAGAGGTTTTGACCATCAGCTAGCTCAGTCTCATGGTCGGGTGGTGTCACAGCCGTGAGTAGCTACGAATGAGGTTAAGAGTTCTCTTTTATTTTTATTTTTAAACATAAAATAAATAAAATAATCATGAAATAAATAAATGGATTTATAAACAATTAAACTAAGTCAATACTCTACTTTCTTGATATATTTATTTAATATTATAAAAAAAAACAATATTTAGCACTCTGTCATTTCAAACTGCAATCATACATCATCCTTTTTAATAGATCTCTCATACATATTTCAAGTAGTGAAGGTCGATATTACGAAAAGTTTGTATCATGTGACTTTCAACACTAGTTACTTTCTTACGTCCATAATGGAATGAAGCTTTATAGAAATCTTATAAAGTTAGTTCGCACATCACCACTGATTATTGAAAATACAAATTTTTTTTTTTTATAAAGAATATTTATAAAGATCAATGATTAAAGTTCTTTACCTAACCTTCCTGGGAAGTAGTAGAAGCAATTTTTATTTATTTATTATATAGTTCCATTCCGCAGATAAATTAGGCAATTCAAGGTAATGATTCAAGATCTTTAGGTCCGTTGGCCAATGAGGTTCATTTGATTCCACACTGGAATTATGCATTGTTTCGAGGCATCATGGTTTTATTGAAGCAGCTGCAGCAGGTTGGAATCAGGGGCCTGAATCCGATGCGGCTTCTCCTACCCCGAGATTTCTTTTGAAATCGCCATTATATTTTTAAATACTAAAACCGTTTAGGTGTTCACTATTGTAGCTCTGCCAGAAAAAGATCCTATGCATTCTGGATGGTTCGCTTTTATAGCTCCCTCCATTCATTCTAAAAGCTTTTTTATCTCACTTCCAATTTTCAATGTGGAATAACCAGATCTGTTAGACATGCAAAAACTTGTGTCATAGCTTCTATTGTAATATAACAGAAAATAAAATCTCATTCTGCCGAAAAACTCTAGTTTTTTCAACATGAAACAAAAATCTCATTTCTCTCTTTTCACTACTTAATTCATTCATACACGCATTTGTCACACACACATATAATCATTTAAAATGACAGAGTCCCCCCCCCATGTTTATGTATTTGTAACCACCACCATGTATTAAACAAAAATTAAATATTATATATACCTACATCTATATATGTTTGCCGATTAAATAATTTATTGGTGACTGGGTTCGAACCCATTCTGTCACAATATATATACACACAGCAAGTATCAAGTCATATCAACTATTATTTAAAAAAAAAAGCTAATGAAGATGTGTCACTTATTTTAATAGTACAGGACCTGATCATTATAAACCTTTTTTAATCATTGTCTAATCATTGCTTTTTACTAACTTTGATAAGTGTATTAGTCAAGTATATTATTCACCATTTGCTCACCCATCAATTCCAATCTTAACCATTTTTCTTTCCATTTGTGTTTTTGATTGGGAAAGCAAAATGTACATAACACTTATGAGATATTACTAATGATTTACTTATGAAATATATATAACAAACATATCCAATTTTTCAACATATTTGCATATTTCATTGAAGAAATTTTGCATAATTTGAATACATATTTTATCTTTTATTAAAATTGATTTAGACAAGCCAGTTGTTATATTTTAAGTTTTAATTAAACTCAGTTAATATTGACACTATCATAAATCTTTCATAACCTTTATGAATTGGTTCAATGCAAAATGATTAGCTCTGAACCAAGATGGTAGTCAAATCTTTTTAAAGTAAAAAATGCTCTGCTCCATGGATGGCATTGATGCTTGACTAAATTACTTTTAACAGCAATTGCTCTTTTTTGTTAAAACATATTTTATAACCATGTATTTTAGTCTCAGATTGTTTGATGGCAAATACTATTTTAAATGCAGTTGCATATTACTATTACTGTGGTGTACGACTCTGCACCATATTATGTATATTGGAGGGAGCAAATTCCATAGGGAAAATTAGCCACTTATTTTTTGTTTATATGCCTTTCTCAGAATCTATAATTGTTTTATCTTCAGAAAGTTTGGGTCAAAATGCTTGTAGATATAATTTCATATTATATCACTAATTATTATATTCATATTATCTTCCATTTTCTTAAAGTATTGATAACATGCAAAACTGTGAACATTATTATCATCATAAAATTACTGTCTTCATATAAGCTCTTCAAGGTTGGTAACTGTTTCAGGTTCAGAAAGTTTGGGATCCAAACACCTATTTTTATAATTTCAGATTTGTTGATGAATATTATTACCTTTCACTGTTGTTTTAAGTAATGATATCATATAAAATTGTGGACATTATTATCATTGTCATAGGCATAATGTATCTTGAAATAATTTCATATGTGTCACTATGAATCATATTATGTGTCAGTTATTTTAAATACTGATAGTAATAAACTTGTGAACATTAGTATTTTGTTCATATGCATTCTTTAGTTTGTAATTGTTTTATATTCAGAAAATGCAGAGAGAAAAATATTGATGCATTTTCCAGTTTATCAATGATCTTATTATTATTATCTTCAAGTTCTTTTAAGTATTGATAGTATATAAAATTGGGAAATTACCATTGTCACCAAATAATTTTAATTGATTTTCTCACTTTATTTGCAACTGGGTCATTTGAAAACATTTGACATATTATATTGGTCCATTGGATTAACCAATATTAGATAATTAACTGGATTGTAGATATTAAACCTGGTTGAAATATGAAAATAGTTCAATGCTTTGTCCAAAATATATTCAAGGCAAAATCAGAAGAAAAAGCAGGATTATCACCATATAATATATCTCATATTAGTATTCATCAGGAAATTAGGATAATGGAAATTTGTTGAAGATTCTCATTCAAAATATATGATTAGTGATGTAGTTTGAAACAAATTAGCGAAATCGGAAAGATAGCTAAGGCATTTCATTTCATATTCGTAGTACACACAAAGCAGAAGTAATATAGTTAATATTAATATTAATTCATCATTTTGTATTTATTTATTACGTGATTTGTTTCACTGACATTTTATTGACATACTGAAAGTAGCAAACTAATCAACAGATCCATTAAAATGACCAAAGCAGGTTTTTCTTTTTGTAAATAAAAAAAGACATCTGACTTTATTACTCAGGAACTGTGAATGCCAGATTCGATTCTGAAACATTCCAATTCAAACTCATACACTCTATCAACCGTGCCTAACCATGTGGACTTTTTACAAATGAAAATGGGCAAATGGATTCAGAAACTTTTACATTTTTAATGTCCATAGTGAATCTCAATTTAAAAAACAGCTGATGTCTGTTTCCTCCTCTAAATTGTCTGCAGATATCTTTGAATTATTGCATATATTATATAGCAATATAGTTTAATTAGTTATCATGCAAACATAAAATGCCAGCATGCTTGCTTTATGAGTTATAACATAAAATGGAACTGTGTTTTGTATTTTATTCATGATAAAATAATGTGTCAACATTACCTTCTATTGACACTTGAAGAGATTTAGACTGTAGCCATGATTCCTAAGAATATCTTCAAGTGATATTCTAAAATTTCATAATAGTAAAGAGAGTATTGAAGATAATATATGCCATAACTCATAATAAAGATATGCTAGCAATTTCATACTTTTGTGTTGAATAGCTAAACCATGTACTATGTGACACATGCATTGAGTTATAAAAGGGCACTTCAGAAAGTTTGGAGACAGAACCAATCACTTTTTTTCTAAGATACTCTTATACTGCTTTAATAAAAAAGATAACAATTACATTACAATGATATAATGATTTGTAACCCATTACTTCAAGTCATATCTCTAAACTATTTTTTTAAGATCAAGTATACAACAGTGCTTAGTCATTGTGATTACAGATGCATGGTATGACAAATGTTGATTCTCAAAGGATTATAAACTATTGGATTTGAAAATCTACATTTTTAATTCCATACTAGAGTGAAGAAGTAAGACATGCAATTAAATTTATGGAGAAAGAAAAAGCTCCAGATAATGGTGGAATTATAATTGATATATTAAAAGAAGCAGGTGAAGAAATAGAATTTTTTTTAGCAAAGTTATATACCATAAAAACTAAATGATAAAGTTGTACCAGATGATTGGAAGAATGCAACCTATCAGCCTTTTATCAGTTTTATACAAAATGTTTATTAAGATAATTACAACTTGTCTACAGAGAACATTGGATTTCCACCAACCAAAAGAACAAGCTGGATTTAAAAGTGAGTTTAGTACAGTAGATCATATTCAAGTATTGAGAGAAGTTATAGAAAGGACAAATGAATATGAGTTGCCATTATGTTTTGGATTTGTAGATTATGATAAGGCATTTGATTCTATAAACATTTCTTCAGTGATTAAAGCATTGGATCATCAAGGTATAGATCCAGGATATTGTCATATTTTTAAAAAAATATTTATAAAAATGCAACAGCGACAATTAGATTACATAATGATAGTAGGAAAGTCAACATTCAGAAAAGTGTAAGACAGGGTGACTCCATATTTCCAAAACCTTTTACAGCAGTGCTGCAAGAAGTATTTTGTGGATTAAAATGAGAGGCTAAAGGAGTGAAAGTAATTGGAGATTATTTAAGTCATTTAGATTTTTCAGATGATGTAGTTGTTTTTGAAAATAATGTTTTAGAGCTGCAGGAAATGTTGCAAGAGTTATCAGATGAAAGTAGAAAAGTAGGAGTAAAGATAAATGTTAAAAAGACTAAAATAATGTTTAATGGATTTTCTCAAAATATGAAAATAAAGACTGATTATGAAGAGTTAGAAGAAGTTAACAGTTACAAATACCTGGTCAGATTATTAATACAGATAGAAACACAATGGATAAAATTATTCGTAGAATTAAACTTAGTTGGAGTGCTTTTGGTAGAAGTAACTTTGTAATAAAAGAAAATATGTTTATGTGTTTGAAAAAGATTTTTAATAAATGTGTTTTACCAATTCCTACTTATGAATCTGAGACTTGGACACTTAATAGACAAATAATACAGAGACCTCAGATAACACTCAAAGAAGTATGGAGAGATGCATGTTGGGAATAACAAGTAGAGATTGAAAATGCAATATATGGGTAAGAGAATAAACAGGTGTTACTGACCTTTTTGAAACAAGTGGAGTTGGGCTGGACATATTGCTAGAAGAGATGATAATAAATGGACAATTGAAATCTTGAACTTGATTGCAAGAGATTGTAAAAGACCCAGAAAGAGATCACGTATGAGAAAGGGTGCAGGGGTGATGTGAAGAAGAGAAACTAAAGATAAGAGAAGATGGATTGAACTTGGAAAGACTTTCATTCTGCAATGTATTGATAAGGGTTGATGATGATGATGATGACTAGAGTGATGATTCAAAAAGATATCTATATTAATTGAAATACCTAACAATTGTGATGATTTTTGTTTGAAAAAAAAAAAAGATCATCAAATCGAGAAAAGTAAAATTTTTTTAAAATTCTAATTAAGAATTTTGGTGCGCAGCACAATGACTTTTTTTTTTTGCAATAAACATAATGGTTCACAAATATTATGATAAATATGAAAATTATAATCTAAGGTGTGGCAGTTTAAATCAATTGTTAATGTGTGACATTATAGAAATTATATTATATTGCAAAGACTAATCTATATATTAAAAAAGCATGTATAGGATGAATAAAGTTATTTTGCAAAATGACATTGTATATCTTTATGAATGAAAAAGAATGCAAATGGCTCCAAAAATATGTTTTGCTATAAACCAAATCCTGTCATTTGTCTCCAACCAATCTCAGAATTCAATGTTTGTTATTGTTCTCTTTACTGGTCTAATAATTACCGTATTAAATCAGAGTACATTGATGACATAGTTTATATTGAAATATCTCATAGAAATTATGTCTACATTTCTTTTTCTAATCATATGTGATTGGAAGTTTACAAAAAGATTGAGTATCAAAGTGGTTAAACCAGACTACGATCCATAGATCCTGAGCTCAGAATTTGCTACTCTACCATAGTAGCAAACCAGGTAACATAATTTCAAAAAAAGTTAATGTATATGGTGTTACTTTGCTGCAGTCTATTGTAAGCTTGAATAATCAATATATATTGAATGATAGTGCTTGTTAAATCTATATTTAAAGTTACCCTATCTATATACTTCAAATAGTTTCTGGCTTATGCTCTTCATCAGTGAGAAATTTGGAGTTGAAATAAAATATTAGTATTTTTTCACCCAATGTATCCATCAATCTAATACCTTTTACTTTTTTGTTTATTACCAAAATATCAGTGTGAAATTTAAAAAAAAAATCTTAAAAGTTTGAATCCAAGCCAAGCAGCTTAAATAATGATTGACATCAATTCAATAGCTACATATTTTGATATCATCAGATTTTAAAAGAACTATAGTCAAAAACTTGTCTGGTGATATAAACAGAGTAGCAGTGGGTATAGATTTATTAAGATATACTATCGGGTATCGCAAATAGAATATATAGTAATAATGCAGTATAAAATCGAGTGTTTTGTAAAGGATTGCTAAGTTCTGGCTCACATAATATATTTAAACAATGTAAGACCTGATGCATGAATAAAATGAAGAATGAAACATAGATTTCCTAGCCATATATTATTATCTGTGCTTAAATGCTATTGTAAGAAAAGCTATGAACGAATAAGTCTTCATTGAAGCTTAGCACTTTAAAGGGCAAAGTGTGACCTCATATTCATAGCACTGAGATATCCATAATTGGGTTCACATGTATCTATATATAGACAGTAAATTTATTTAAGTATATTCAAATCATATTACCCATTTTTTGAAAGGGAGAAGCAGCATTAGAGTTGTTGGTTCTATGCCACAATTCTTTGATATTTATTTCACTCGTTGCATGCAGTGTTCGTGCATTACTACAGAACCATTAAAATGATTAATCAATGGCTCACAGAACAATTAGATTACTATGCTTATGCTATCAAGTCATCCTTTGAATTCATAAATATAATTAAAAGTTCAAAATTAGTAATCCAACATATAATAGTATCTCTTATCATAACCAAACTTTATGACTCCCTAAACAGAAAGCATCCTATTAATATAGTAAAATCAGAATTTCTCAAATCTAATTATTCCCTAACATATTTTTATTTTTTTCCCTTTACTTTTTTGCATTTCTTCATATATATATATATATATATATATATATATGAAGAAATGCTATAAATATAAAGTATATATATATATATATATATATATATATTACTTTAAAAGATAGAGGAAATTCAAATCACTCTGAGGAAGGCTGCAGGACAGTTGAAACTGTCAGGAAAATAAAGAAATCATTAAAAATATTTTTTAAAAATTAAATTTTTTTTTGCATTAAAGTGTATATGAGGAGAGTTAATGCAATATATATTCCCTAACATGTGTTAATTTTATAACAGACTGTCTTAACTGACTAGACAACATTGTTACTCTATTTGATGGACAATATTATAACATGACAGATGGATGGCCAGTGGGATTATCCATAAGTGAAATTATTTATCATATAAAAATTGTAATCCAAAGTCCTTCCCAAATACATTGAAAATACTCCCCAATTTAATATACACACATTATGTAGATGATGTGTTTATATGCTGCCCAGAATTTCTAATCAGTAAACTTTAAACAGACCTTGAGGTTAATCCTGCATTACCTTGGAGCATCAAAAGGGAAGACCAACAAATAGAGCTAAAACACCTAGATATCCATATCCTAAAAAATAAATTCCACTTAAATTATAAAATGCATATCAAACTCATAGAAATAAGAGATTATACACATTCTAAATCCATCTCTCCCAATTCTCATAAAAATGCAGGTTTATTTTCATTTCGGTACAGAAATCACTACTTTTGCAAGTATGAAGCTGCTCCAAAAGCCAATATTTAGCAATACTAACCAGGATTGGCTTCAAATATACAGTCTTCAAAAGAAAAGCAAGAAATTTTACAATATAATAAGAATAAACTTTCCCAAATGTAAGAAACCTTGGATACTGTTCCCCTATATACCACACAAAACCAAAAATTTAAATAGAATTTTTTCACAAACACATCAAGTAAGCTATTGTACCCTCACCACAACAAACAGACTGATAAGTAATTCTAAGAACAGGCTCCATAATGATTAAACTGCACATGCTATATATAAAATTGCATGCCTCCAAGCAGAGTGCAGTGCTATTTACTGCAGTGAACCACACATATAGCTCTCTATATGGATTTATCAACACAATTATATCTACAAACAAGCGACAAATATTCCCATACATAATACTATCTTTCTTGATTAACAACATGCAATGGGTCTTATATTTGAGTCCATAGCCATCAACTTTACATACAGCATTCAAAATGACTCTAAGCAAAAAAGTCGAAACATGGTATATAACCAACAACTCTAATGCCACAAATAGAAAGGAATCCTGCTTCCCCTTTCAAAGAAATGAGTAATATGATTTGGATATATTTAAATAGATTTACTGCCTATATATAGATACATGTGAATCTAATTGGCTGATGTTTTGTTGTTAAAGTCTAGTTAACTTTGTATTGTGTAATGAACTGCAATTATACATTATTTTTTAGCATGCACATGTATTTAACACAGACACTTTTTATGTGTATAGTATCACATATAAATTAAGATTATAGTATAATTAAAAATATTTTGAGGGAACATATTCATATTCAATAAAAAAATATTGTATTATATTTTTATTTTTAAAAAATATCAATAATGGAGATTTACATTTCCATTGCAATTTTCTGATTTCCATTACAATTATGCACATTATGGATAATATTCATTTTCTTCAACAACATTTTTTCTCATGGAAATGTAATGATAGACTCATTATTACATTGTGATATTTTACTTATTTTGATGTTTTAAATGTGTATCAGCATTGGAATCTTTACAGTCATTCCTCCTTGACATTACCATGTAATTCTCAGTTAAAATGTAAATTTTAAGCTTTCTAATCCAATGACAGAATATTTAAAGTTTTTATTTTCTGATACTACTAAATCAATAATTTTCATTTTATCTCTTAAAAAGATATTTAATTTTTTATAAATTTTGTCAAATATTTAGATTTTCATTTAGAAAGTATTTTATTATGTAAATTCTGTATCACATCAAAGCAAAGAATAAAATATATAAACCTTCAATATAATTCAAATATTTTTTATTAATAAATGTGATTCATACAATGAATTTTAGTGCTTTTATTTTTTGTTTATTTACATTTTTATATACCATAAAATTGAGGTAGTATATACTGATATAACATATTTTATCTGTTTCATATATTGGTTTGCTATATATTATTTTATCTCTATTATGAAAGAAATAATCAACCAGAATACTTCATGAATTTTATTGCATGCATAATGTATGATGTAAGACATAATCTATCAGTAAAAAATAATGCCAAATTGCTTGGAAGTTCTTAAATCATCAAAATCAGAAATGATAGAACTGGAGTATGAATCTTGGAACTTTAGCTTTAGGTTTGCCACCCTACCATTATATTAAACAATACAATATTTAGATTATTAAAGAACCAAGACACATTGCATACCATAAGACTTGTTCTATAACAAAATAGGATAATCATTTTCAACCATTACCAATCTATTGTAGGATGAAGATATGTCCAAGTTTAATAGTTTCTCCAATCTCTAGTACCTCGTCTCTACATCATCTTAGCGCTCTTCCTTATTTCATTCATCCACTTCATGTGGTTTCTTTCTAGGTCTTTAATCATTTCTTGGAATTCAGTTTAAGATTTCAATTATCTATCTATTTATCATCTATTCCAGCAATATGTCCAATTCAGCTCCACTTAAGTCTCTTAATGAATTCAGTGTTGTTATAATGTGTTACCATATGTGTTTTGTTTTAGATTTCTCCTTGTTACTCTTGATATATATCTTCCCTTATTTCATTTTTTGAGGGTGTGTATTCGATTATTTGTAGATATATTAAATCGTTCCTGATTTTCACAGAATATTATACTTTCTGTTAGCAAAAATGAGGTAACAGATCTTAATCACATTGCCATCAACATATGTGGTTCATCATGAGCTAACAAAATGGAAAATTTTCTTAGTTTTATTTGTTTTTCAATTTCTGAAAATATTTAGCAGACTCTGGGAAGTAGGAGATTTTTATTTAAGGCATTACAGTGACTAAAACAAACTTACAAAGTAGCTTTTAATAGGAAATATATATACCAAATTGAAAACAAATCTTAGATAATTTTAAGCAACAACCATATTTGAAAACTCCAAGAAGCAGCTCACACTTTACTTTAGAGTCACCTATTGTGAGTTACTGTAATAAATAAATAGTTAGTGGTAGGGCTATCATATCCATTGGTTTTTAGCTTAGGGCTTTAATATTGAGATTTAAAATCTGTAGATACAAGCATAATATCATTATCATTTGATGTCCAGTGATAACCCAAGATCACAATAATGGCTCTGAAGTAAAGGAGAGATGATTTATCTTAGCTTACAATGTTTATGGGCATATAGTTATGTGTAGAAACTCCTAATTTCATTTAAGAAAAATCTAATTTACTTCGCACCACATTATTACTCTTTAAGACATGAAATTACAATGAACTGGCAAATAGCATAAGTTATGACATGTTTAATACTGCAAAAAAGTTTATATAGAATTAGACCAGATTTAAAGAGAATAGTAATTTTTTACATATGAGGTTTTGTTGTAATAAAGCTTTAAAAACTTCAGATAACTTAAATTTAGATTTCTTGGTGTGAAAAACAATTATATAATGCAATGGAAATAAATTAAAACATATAATTTGGTATATAAGATTTCATACTTTAACTTTTCCACTTACTATAGTCACAATGTAAATTTAAGATTTATAATAAGCAGGAAAGCAGAACGGAATTGCATCCGATTATATATATAAAAATCTCCAAATTAAAGTCATTTTAATGCCCAAATATACATAAAATATACCTTAACCTATGAGAGAGATGGAAAAAATATATCATGAGTTGCATAAAATTCCCCCAAAATTACTACAAATTATAAGTTAGTGGAGATTGGACAAAATTATATAAGCTAATGATATATTATTCTTTGGTAAGACATCACTGATGATTAATCGTAATAATTTCCAATTTTTATTTTTACTTTTAACTTTGAGTAGTTTTTGCTCTTCCATTCGTCTTTAGTTGCGTTACCATAATATTATTAGGCCAAGTTTCTGCTTTTTACATAATTTTTTTCTATTTTTATTTTGCAATAATTCTTACTGTATTAAAATGCAATCTGTATTCTAGAACATATACAGATATTCTTTAGGGCATACATATAAAAAAGTAAAAATAAAACATATATATATATGGATATTTGTAATAATAAAATAAATGATCGTGATTAGCAAGTGTCACTGTGAAAAGCATATTCTATTTTCTTACTTTGCTGTGGTTTTTACCATATTCCACTGAGATGGAAAGATAAATTACTCATCTGAGATCTGTCGCATCCCTAGTGAAGCTGACTGAATAATGACGCATCAGATTGGTCTCCCCTCCCCCCTTCTTTAATTTTATTTTCAAATGGTTGATTTATTTTTTGAAAAGAATTTGTTTGCGTCTTTACATTTATTAATGATTTTTAATATAATTGCAAAAAATATTGAAATTTTATCAATTTAAACCAAACAATTTTTAAAGTTATTTATTTTATTTTATTTTTAAATTAGTGCTTGACTGGAAAATATTCACATGACAATAATTCACTTAAATGTTTTGTTTACGTACATAAATACATACAAATCTACGTATAGTATAAATTTATTTTAATAATCTTAAGGCAGTCGTTCAAAATATCATATGCTATTTGAAAAACCAAAATAGCAAAGTTGAGCATAATATCTCCATTAAATTGACGATACTTCTTTAATTTTTCTCTGTAGAAAATTTATCCACTTTGAATCTAATTAGTATAATCTTCTCATAGTAAAAATTGTAAATTTTACCTCGATTTGATTCCAAAGCGTGGATAACACAATCCGATGATACTAACCACTGCAGCACATTTTATGAATTTATAATATTTACATATAGAATAGATTTTTTACGTAATACATATTGAACATATAGACAGCATATCAGTTTATTGATTTTATAATTACAAACCTATTAATTATAAAAAGAAACACTATTTTGTTTAGTCAATGCAATATACTAATAAACATTGCATGGCTATACTGTAGTCTGAAAAATATGACTTCAAATAAGAATAATAAAGTTACACCAATACATCATCATCATCATCATCATCATTGCCAATTATTATCAATCCATTGTAGGATGAAGGTCTCTTCAAGTTCAATCCATCTTCTCCAATCTCTAGCCTATTTTCTACACATCATCCCTGCACACTTACTTATTTCATCCATTCATCTCACAAATACACGAACATAAATAAAATCACATAGCTCAAATAATCAAATATTTTTATCAGATTGAAGATGTGCATCCACACAACTCAATAACAGTAATACTGCATCTTTACCCACAAATATATACACTGCAATCATTAGAAAGCTTAAGTCAATAAAAAACTATGACCAGAATGTGGTTCCCATCAGATTATATAAACAGGTTTAAAGCAGAGTCTTTATCTCAGGTACTGAAATAATGCCTGGTTTTTTTTTTCACTCCAAGAAAATATTTCCCTCTTTTAAAAATATATCTTTGCTGTATTCATTGAATATCTCAGAAGTTATTCTATCACATTTTATTACTATCTATTGATTGCAAATTTTTATAATAAAAGTTGCTGGTGAAAAAATTAAAATATGAAGATATTGCTAAAAATTTCATTCACCCAAAGTATTTAAAAACAAACTTAGTATTATAAAACAGTATGTTTTTTAAATAAAGCAATTTAACAATATCAAAGTATATTAAAAAAATACTATAAAACTTTCAAATGCCTTTAGTTAATCATCTTTAGGTTATGTCACTCCATTTATATTATAATATATAAATATGTTTTAAAAGTATATAAATATAGTTGAGAGATATCTACTTCAACTACCGCATACTGATTTCCACACTCCATGAATTATTACAGTGCAATAAGTAATTGTTTAGCTGCCATACTATTTGAAAAGTTAATGAATCCCTCTGCAGTAAATACATTTTGGAAATCCAGCTTTATCAGCCACCTTGAAATAACATTAACTGTTATCCATGCAAATATAACAACTGTTTATCTTCAAGTAATCCAATCACATTGCATGGACATTTATTAGCAGCTACTTCCATGCAACAAATGGGCAAATCACTACAGTATTTTCAGTGTATCCTAATGGAAAGATGACTGCTTTTTTTCTCCCATCTGCTTGCTGCTCAACTTTGAATCAATTCATGTATTAACATAGTATGTAATTTAGCTAGTCATAACAAAAATTTAAGGCTATTAGCATGTCTGATTTGATGAGTTATAGCATGACATGTGGAATTGTGATTCATACCTTCATTGATAATCTTCAATGCTTTCACTGGAATTGTGAAATCTTGCAAACCATTTGAAAAATTATCACAATCCATGGTTGCCATACACACTTTGAATTATTTCAAATGTTTTAGTGAGAGTTTTTCCTGATTTAAAACAAAAATGAATGTCAACACATTATTCCATCACATTTAATGTTATAATTTATATCCAAACATGATATCTATTTAAACTTTTTTTGATTAATAGTTAAACTATGTCCCAACTTAATAGATGTATTGATTCAGAGATGCCTCTGCAGGCATACTGGTAAAAACAGTCATTTGTCATGGAGACACAGCATAATCTTGGGTGTTTTCTTTCAGCGGCTGCTTTGGAGTGATACTGTTCAACCACACAAAAGTAACAATCTGTGTCTTATATTAATTATTGGAAAATTGACAGACTGTAATGTTTAACATTAAAATATTTTTTAAAAAATAAACTTGTTCTAGCTCATTAAAAGTTTTATGCTCATCATGTGACAATTATTGCATATATGCACATTATCACATTGCTTGAACTTTGACATGAAATGAATCAAAATCTCCTTATAAATATTAATATTATGTGAGATTCATGCAACACAAACATGCAATGTGTTGGGATTTATGATATATCTTAGATATAATACTTAAATATTTGTACAGTAAAGCAATCAACACTAAACAATACCAATATCATTCACAATCGACAATCTTCTGTATTTACATTAAATATCCATTTAGTCTTTAGCATTATTAGATTTGTTATAATTATAAATATATGTTAACTATATTGAAAAAAGCTGTCTAACAGTTTATTTTAGTTTACATGCATAGCCAACTTTAAACAAACTATAAAAAAACTTTTTTCAATATGGTTGCCATGTATTTATAATTTCAATTATTTGAGTTAAAACATATAATTTTATAATCAGTATATTATATTAAATATTTGTTTACAATTACATATATACAACACTGTTTTCCACTTATCTAATTATCTCTTGGTACATGGATTGTTGAATGAGTAAAAGAAAGTAGACATGGCCTAAAAATTCAAAGCCAGAACACAGTTGAAAGTAGTATATGTTACATTTTTATTAACAAGCTTGTTCACTATGAAACTGATATATAATTATAATCTTGAAATGACAGTAAAAACTCGCTGATTTTTAATTAAGTAATTCTTAGGTCGTAGGATGTTATAAATAATGATAGAATCAGGTTAATTCAGCTATATACATGTTTATTAGCTGAATATATGGCTTAGCTATAAATTTTATATAATCATATACATTTAAGCAGAGTCATTATTTCATGCAATTGGATCATGTTTAACTGCTTTTTTATATATTTAACCTAAATAAAGTATATAATTAATTTCCCAGCATTCAGAGTCTATATTTTAAAAGATTTTGAATGTACAAATATGTTAGTAATTTTATAATAATTTACAAATACAATAAGAAATAAATTCAGATCTATATTTTCATAGATATTACATGTAAAACTCTTACGTATGTTAATAATAATGTAATATACTAGCATTACTTTATAGAGTAATTAAGAACAAATCGAATTGACATTTTTAAAAATTTAGCTTCTAAATTTGTACCTTCTGTGAATATATTTAAATTGGTTTGTTGCTGCAATTTGTGGTAAACAAAAAATTAATTAAAGTACCTAGTCTTTTACATAAGTATGTTGATGTAAAAAAAAAAAAAACAAATTTTAATTTATGCATAAAGATAGACTACAATATATTGTTGCTATTTAAAATTGTATGATAACAGATTATCTAGGATATATTACAATTCCTGAGCTCCATGTGGCTACCAAATCTATTCTATGTAGCTTCTGGTACAATGTTATTTTTCATTGTGTATTATGCTATAATATTAGAATATTTTATATTATAAAAAAACAGATGTTTTGAAACTTAATTTTTTAATTTTTAAATGACAATAATTAAAATGATTGCTAACATGTGTTTTATTATGTTATTTCATTGGTAAAAAGTGTTTTGGCATTTGATAACATCTGTAGCTTCTGTCAAAGTTAGGTTCAAAAGTGATTACTATGATGATTTTGCATTAAATAACATTTTCTGTAACTCTTGAACATTCAGAAATGCTTGAAATTATTACATATATCTTTCATTAGTGAAAAAATTTACCATTCTTAGATTATATAAAAAAGATCTAGAAGGAAACCACATGTAAGATGAGTGCAGACTTAGAGGCTAGGATTTTTGGCAGGTAATATTAACTGACCATGATAAACAATTGAAAATACAACAATTTGATAATGGGTTGGTATAATTTTGAGAGAGAACACACTATGGTGTCACATGAAAATATTGCACCCTGAGCTAATGATAAAACCCTCCTTCCATTATGAGTACTGAAAGCACAACTAAACAAATTCCAACAGTAAAAAGCTTGATCCAATCTCCAAAAAGCATAATTTGATTTTATATTCAACTTTAAATATAAATTTCTTAAATGTACATTAATACCACTATTTTATAATTTATAATCAAATTATAGTAATCATTATCTATAATCTTGTCATATTTCACAGGAATACCTTTTAATAATTAATTCAGCATCAAAATACAGTTTTCTTTTTTAGGTGTAATTTCTGAGGTTCAAGTTATGTGGTCATTTTATATGCTGATCACCAGAACTTGATCATCATCAGGCCCCATGTTGGGCATCATTTTAATGGGATGGAGTATTGAGGTGACATGTGGACATGGGAAACTGGATTGTGCTTGGAGCGATCTTCAACTTTCAATGAATCAGTTATCACATCTGTGATCTAATTCTTTATGGATTACTTTTATATAACAGGCAGAAGAAAGAAAATTATCACATATTGACAATTTAGTTAAGTTAAATCAAAGATGCTTTAAAAATACTTTTATTATAATCAAAATTTTCTATATGTTGTTCATTTCAAACACATTCTTAATCAAAGGTGTGCTTATAAAGTAATTGTACTATTCTCTATAAAATTTTCTGAACCTTTATCAATCATATTGTTTTATGTCATAATTTTCCAAATGAGTTCTTTGGTTTTTGAAGCACTAATGTTTTTAGTTAAGCTGTAAATAAATGTAACCTTTCAGATGACAATGAAGAAATGAATTCAGCTTACCTTGGGAGTAAATCATAAAATTCAACAAAGTTTACAAATAATCAGGGTTAGTTGTTTTCTTAAAAAATTAGGTCAAGATTATTCATTTTCAGAACTTTAGTAAATATCAATACATCAATTGATTCCTTCATCTTACTAAAATAATTTGGATATTTCTCCTCTATCCAGCACTAACCATTGTAAGCTATTATGATTACCAAATGATAATTTTAGTTATTAATTTATTTTTCCTACTAAATAATGAAAGATTAGAAGTTCATTTCTTAAAAATATGATTTTTCAAAATACTAGATTGGTTGTATTTGATATATTTTTAAAAAATATCATAAAAAGAAAATTTAAATTCTAATAGAAAATAAGAGCAATGCAAATTTATTCTTAAAAATGTAGAATGAAAATAAATAAATAAATAGAAATTATCTCAGGACAAAACAGTAAAAATCAATAAAATTTACAAATAATAAATATTGCTAATTTATTTAAAAAATAGACTTAAGATGAACCTTAATACAACTATTACACTAGACATCCATTGACATTGCAATTTCTTTGTTTAGATTTAATGATAATCTTTATCATTGGTAAAAGCTTTCAATAAAAAAATTAAACTTTTAGCAATTTTAATGTTATAAAACCATTTAGCAATTTATGATTTTAATTCTAGTTATAGAAACAATGTTCAGTACTTCAAAAAAGTTTCAAATAATTTCAAGAGAGAAAACCAAATCTCCTCAACAGAAAATACATGATTATTTGTGCTCAATATAAACTATTTTTACCACAATACTGATAAAAGTAAATACACTTTTATTTGTGTTTGCACTTTTTTTTTTGTAAAATTATTCAATATATATTTTTTAACAAGTATGTGATATTATAGTTTCTGTTTGAATGTTTGGATGAAAACCAGCTTACTAAAAAATTATATTTTAAACTGTAAATACCTACTGTAAGTAATTTTATTATTGTTTTTTTAAGAGGAAAATTAATTTTAATATTTTAAAGAATATTTTTATTTAAATTTATGTTCAATAAAATTTATTTAAGGCAATACATTTTTTTTGTTAAAGGCATTTTTAAGTAAAAAACTGATATGATTTTTTTTTATTGATAATGATATGATTATTTTTCACTTGCAAAGGTAATATTTTACATATAATAATATTTTTATTATTTAAATTAAAATATTTAATGAAATTTATCAAAAAAATTACAGATAAATCAAGAAAATGATTTTTAATTAAAAAGTACAATTGAAAGAAAAATGAAAAAGGTCTAAAAATATGTCCATAAATGTGATCCAAAACAACATATTTAACAGCTTAATAATACATAAAAATTCTATTAATTTATACATATTTTCAATTCTCATCTCCCAAATAAAAGTAAATATTTTATGGAAAAACTGAACAAAGGTTATAAATAATTTGATGTCATGTGATCACATAAAAATAGGGGTTATAAAATACATGTTTTATGGCTTAGGTACAGTGTGAAAGATGATAGTTTTTTAGTTCTACAACTTTCACTACTGTTAAAAACAATACATCTTTTAGCTTAAAGCCTTTCCTGAGGTTTGGTCTATATACAGCAAAAAAAAAAAATGAAGACATTATAATTAAAATATTAATATCTATTTATAAGAATATAAATAGATAAATTCTCTCTTTAATTTTTATGTGTAGTAGATGTAAGCTTGTTAGTATAAAAAAATAGATTCCTTGCAATATATTTCTTCTTCTATTTAGCAATTATTAATAGATAGATAGATAGATAGGCAGTCAGAAATAGACAGTTTGATAGATAGATAGATAGATAGATAGATAGATAGATAGATAGATAGATAGATAGATAGATAGATAGATAGATAGATAGATAGATAGATAGATAGATAAACAAATATATAAATAAAGATAGATGCTAAAGGGTAGATAAGTAGATGAATTAATAGATGAAAGATAGATGATGGATGAATGGACAAACTGACAGAATGACAGAGATAGATTTTGGGATACATTAATTGATAGATAGGCAAACAAGTAAATAAAATGTATAAATGAATAAATGACGAATAATAAAAAAAATTAAAAAAATATTCTTTTAATAATAATTTTTTTATTTTAATAGTTAAAATAAAACATTTTACTACCTTTGTGCAATAAATTTAATTAGTAATAAAAAATAATGTTGCTTTAATATTTTAATATAGACAAAGGTTTTAATAAATTATAAACGTTTTGAATAATCTAATAAAATCTTTCAAAAAATACTCATAAATTATACTAATTTTTTTTTTCAAAAGCAATTTTTTTATTAGAATTTCTTAAAAATAAAACAATAAAAAATTCATTTTACAATAAATGAATTATTAGTAATAAATTTGAGTCGCAGTTCTGAACAAAACTAATAAACACTTGTGCTTGCATTGTTGTGTTTATACTGTATTATAGTCAGAAATAATATTTTTCATCATTGTAGAATAGCACACAACTCTGTAAATAAATATGATAATTATTATGTGGATTTATAATATAAAATACATATTAATTATATGTAATATTAAAATGGGTATACTTAACCTAGATGTAATTAAAGGGATTTGAACCCAGACTTTCAAGCTCCCTACAGTCATTCACTCTATCCAATATGAAGTATATGTTTAGATACAATAATTCACCTTCATTACGATTGGTAATTATGAAAGTCTAATTGTTAGCAGTGCAGCTAATGTTTGGGGGATATGCTGTGACATCCCTTTTGAACCTTCATATTTTTAGTCCATCAGAATTTTGCCTCTAGCTAGTTCAAGTGTGATTGTATCTAGAAATTTGTTATTCCAGGTTTAGGTATGATCCATTATGTTCAATAGTATTGTTAATAATATATATCCTGCTGTTCAACAACTGGAAGTTGTCTGCTGCTTCCTGAATATCTGGAAGTTGTCTGCATTGTCTGTTTTTGTCTAAAATGGAACTTAATATATAGTGAGGTTGTTGTCATTACTGAAAACAATCAGATTTATTGACTTAGCTTTCCAATGGGTCTGATTATGTTATTAAGCAGTTCATTTATTTTCATTATTGTTTCAGTGACCAATCTTATTTTAAGTTTGAATCCGATCTTTCATCGTACATTGTAATAAGGAGGGTAAACTCAGATGAATTAGAATGAGTTCACAACATGCTCTAATATCTTTGTCATATGGTCCAATTTTATAGCTAACACTTCTTTTTACTTAATCAGATTTATTGATCCTGTTTTGTGATTGACTATTTGGATTATGACTTACATTGTTATTTTATTTGTAGATCTATATTGTACTCTGAATCCGAACTGAAGATCTCTATAATTTAGGCAAATTTATTATTAAGAGTGAGCTTAAGACAGATCTAATTTTTTTATTTTATTTTATTTTTTTAATTGCAAGTATAAAAAATTCTACAGGAAATATTCTAATCGCTCTATGTAGAAAAATAAGTTTTAAGTTAATAGCATAAAATTATTTTTAAAGTTTTAATATATATATATTAAAATTTCATTATTGCTTTTTATTATCTAAACAAAACATTGCCTTATTTAGAAAAAGTATATTACATTTACAATATTCATTCTCTTTTTTTATAGTAATTCAAATGCTTTTCTACCAGACTGAACTAATCAATATCTATATATTTGACATTTAAAATAATAATTTTAATAATTACCTTATTTCCTGTTTTTCACACAATGAATATTGATTTTTTTTTTTTTTTTTAAATTTCGTTTAATTTTTTTTTTTTTTTTAAAAAGAATAAATTGCAGAAAAAGCCAAAAACTTTTTAACAGAATATTATTTTATATATATACGAACAATAAACAATTGATTAATGTTAGTCTGCGATGATGAATGTTTTAGCATGGTGTATAACAAACACATAAGTCAACCTAGTATGATAAGTCATAATGTTTAGAAAACATCGGTTAACCTTTTTTAAGGAGGGGTGGGGGTGGAGGTGAAGAAACCAAGAGGTCACACATTGATAAGTATATAAATTTTTTACAGATTGTTGTCTTAGACAAAGTAGACAAATTGATAATATAACCTTAAATTCAGGATTCACAAATCTCAACATTCTCAATTTGATTCACTGGTCAGGCCAGCAGTATCAGAAGTATAGAGGAGAATAATTTCACTTAACATATTGTGTTATATTCTAAACAGTGTGCTATAAATGTCAGTTGAATGTATCTGAAAAGTGTTTAATATAGTTTGAATTTTTTTAAAAACATATAATTAATATTAGATGATGGAAATGGTCCAACATATAATTACAAAGAATTGATCCATTTCTTCTGAATTTTCATTGGAAATATAATGATTTACACTAGAATTATCCAATTTTGTTCATATTTTAAATAATATGATTCATTCTATAGTCGGATAGTACCGAATAGACCAGTTCTTTTTTTGATTTAGGAAGTTGACTAATATTATATTGTGTTGGCAGTTGAATGGATGCCCAGATATAAACCAAATTAATATGCACTTTAAAGATATTGATATTAAAATTTATACAGCTCTAAACATAAGATGCTAAAGTATATAATGTTAAGAGAATAAAAAATAACTATGGTAAACCCAATTTGCTTTTAATAAGATAACCTATAAATCACTAAAAAGTTATGTTATGAAGTAAAAAGTTGACAGTACAAGAACAAGTATAAGCAGTCTGACAAAATGCAACATGTGTTAGGTCTTTCTGGAGACATTCTCTTTATGTGTATCAACAAAAGTAAATCTTGGCTTGATTGATGTACTATAATAGTAGTACTAATAATAATAATAATAATAATAAAAAGAAATTATTTCACACTCAGCTGTCTACTATATATATATATATATATATATATATATATATATATATATATATATATATACAATTTTAATGCACAAATCAGCGCATAACAGCAGAGCTTCTTTAAATTAAATCACAATTTATTATAAACTTAATATAAATTATAATACATAATAAATAATGCCTGAGCGCTTTCAAGAGAACTTAGCTCTCATAATCATGGGTAACAAAGAGTAAGCGTAACAAGGTTGCTATGTGTAAATATATGCAGATATATGTAAATTAATTGAACTATATGCGTAAATCTAATTAACCCATTTCTTAGAAATTTTATAACACGCATCTTTCCTATTCATAGCCTTATCATCCATGGCAATAAAACATGCCTCCTTCACCTTTCTCTTAACATCATTTCTTTCCCTACAAATTATTCTTGGATTTTCAGGTTCACATGAATGACCAGTTAATTTCTGATGCATTGCGAATATTGAGTTGTAAGCTGGGTCTGCTTGGGCCTTGTTGTAAGAATATCTGTGCTGGGACAATCTTGTTGAGAGAGTTGCTTTCGTTTCTCCATAGTATGATGCCATGCAGTTATTTTCTGGGCATGAGATATTATAGACAGCCTGAGAAATGTTGTTGGGTGTTACAATATCTTTTGCATTGTTGATAATTCTATTGCCATGTATGATAAGGCTATGAATAGGAAAGATGCGTGTTATAAAATTTCTAAGAAATGGGTTAATTAGATTTACGCATATAGTTCAATTAATTTACATATATCTGCATATATTTACACATAGCAACCTTGTTACGCTTACTCTTTGTTACCCATGATTATGAGAGCTAAGTTCTCTTGAAAGCACTCGGGCATTATTTATTATGTATTATAATTTATATTAAGTTTATAATAAATTGTGATTTAATTTGAAGAAGCTCTGCTGTTATGCGCTGATTTGTGCATTAAAATTGTAAATAATAATAATAATAATAATAATAATAATAATAATAATAATAATAATAATAATAATAATAATAATAATAATAATAATAATAATAATAATAATAATAATAATAATAATAATAATAATAATAATAATAATAATAATAATAATAATAATAATAATAATAATAATAATAATAATAATAATAATCATACTAATAGCAATATAAACTATTTTTAAATGAATTTTAGATGTAAGACATGAGATGAAAAGCAATAGTAATAAAACTATAAATGATTTTTGAGAATTAGTTAGAGTTTTCTCAATGGAACAATTAATATAAATTAGTTTAAAATTAATACTGTTTATTAATTAATTAAATTTAATTGTATAATTATGCAAATATATATATATATATATATTGAAAAGAAATCAAGTCATACATCATGTGACTTAATTTAACATGTTTGTACTACAAATGTTATATAATGAGCTTTGATAGCTCTTAACAGGCCTTTCCGAAAATCCCTATCTCCAGACTGGACTGAGAAAGCCAAAAGTTCGAAATCAGTCTGGGGATAGGGGTATTTGGAAAAGCTTGTTAAGAGCTATTAAAGCTCATTATATAGCACACCCATATATGCCAAATTCGTTTATACCAATTATTGTCTTTTTTCAAATTTGTTTTTTTCCAAAGTCCTATGATAAGCCAGTTTTTTTAAATATTCCTTTCTTCCATTATTTTTCTTCTCATGTTAACTTTTTAGAGATCTGATATTCTTTTATTAAAGTGATGAATTCTATTTCCAGAAGTAAATAGGTTATTCTTGAAACATTATACTTGGGAGTTCATATCCCAGGAAATGTTTCTTTATAATATTCAATATGTTACTCTAAATACCTATCACTACCTTTAATTATCATTTCTTAACTTTACCTATTTTAGAACTGTTCATATTTTTTCCTTTCAATATACATTTTATTCTGTCAATTTTTTTGTTAATTTCTTTTTCTAAAATCCATGTTTTATATCTTTAGATGTCAATACTTTTTAGATTGTTTTTAAAATATATATTTTTGTCTTTTTTATAATATTATGAATACAATGCATAGATTTAAGCAAGTCTTTATAGCATTTAATGTTTTAAAATAGGTCTGCATAATTGTATTCACAGTTTGCAAAAGATAACTGATAGTTACTCAATGAAGTTAGATTTTGTCATAACTTACCACCTTTTTATTTACTTAGAGCTTCCTTACATGTGTCTTATTTTTTAATATTTAATCCCTATTTTTGCTCTGCAGTTATTGATCAACCGCAATCATTTTGGTCACTGTAGAAATATAATGAATTCAAATCTCATTTTCATTTAAGTTCTCCTTATACTAACATCTTCATCTCTTGAATTTTCAGTACAATCTAAGATAGATTTTAGGTTTAGTAATGACCATGAATTTTTTATGTTAGTCTTTCATGGCATAAATGGGTTATGTAATATCTATTGGTAATACCATTGAAGGATTTTAATGGTGTTTATACAGTGTTTAATAATGTTGCACACTTTTATAATGTGCCAAAAATTAGAGAATTGCATTCTATTACATTTTATTAAGACAAAAATCAATTAATGGTCCAAAACCAACTTTTGACAGTCATTCTTCTACTAATTGCTATATGTATAGTATATGGCCAATTCAGGTTTTTGATTCTCAAAATATTTGTTTTTCTTATTCATAACTCTTTCCCTAATCACTATTTTATCATTTTGCTTTATCTATTTATTGAAAAGATAAGATTAATTTTACAAAAATCTTGGTATTTTACCATATTTTAAATGGTTTGATAATTGATTTCTTGATTATTTATTCATATTATTTTTCTTCATTGTTTCTCTTTTTATTATATTCACAACAAAATGTTATATAAAAATATCTATGAAAATAGAATGGATGTGATGCACTGTGACTTCTCCTTAAATGGAGTCAGGAATCTCTCAGCAACTATGCCCAGAGAAACCTGTGTGCCACTTTATCTTCCATTCCCCACTGTAAATTTTCCCATATTCTGTTCCATCCCATTTCCACAACATAATCTTTGTCAACTTTATAGCCTTTATATCTAAATCCCCCTTATTTTTTCCCAAACCCAGCAGAAAAACGAATAATCCACTTTCTGTATAATCACTTTTTTCATATTTATTCTTCCATAACTTCATTATTTGTACCCTTTCTGTTTTCAAACATTTACATTCAATTAACAAATACCTCATATTTTTTTTTCTTCCAGACTAAGTAACCCATATTTTTCCATTTACATGTATATTCTCTTGTTGCTAAACATCCCATTCTGGCATTAAACAATAAACTACTTTTCTTATTATTATCATATATTAACTCGCATTTAATATTCTGTTTATTTCTATATATATATATTTAAACTCTTTTTACTCTCCATACTAGTTCTCCATCTCTCTAATATCTTATTCTTTATTAATAAATCTACTCTTTCATCCCATTCCTTATGACTATAACACTCAACAATCCTCCCAACACAATCATTTCATCTTTTGTATAAATATATTGATATAAATTCTTTATCCAAATCTTTTGCATACCACATTACCTTTCTCACCCATCTTGTTGCCTTCCCTTTACTTGTAACCCAATTAAATATTATTTTGGCTATTCTTTTATTATCCATAAACTGCAATCTACCAAACATTTTCATTTTACTTTTTGCATCTCTCATATAAAAACATGACCATCCCATTTCTCCTTGAATTGCTTCCCTTGCTGTCCATATATCTGCATCCAATGCATGTCTTCCTACTGCCCTTTGTAGTTTTTCTAAATAATCTAATACCCCTTTACTAACACATAACCCATCATTACTATATGTTAACCCTGCTACTGCAACTCCCATATAATTCTAGCAACATCATATTTATTATATGAAAACACTGTTAATTTCTTTATTTGTCTCCATCTAGCTGTGAATTAATTAAACAAATCTAAAAGCTACAACAACAAAATAGAGAGTAGAATTAAACTTAATGCTAGATGTAAATAAGGTACAATTAATTATGAAATTATATTTAATTTAGATGGAGAATAAAAAAACTGTCTCTTATTTTTAAGAATCTCTGCATTATATAATTATAGAGCAGAATTCCATTTTTACATCCAGCATTAATATTAATTCCACTCATAAATGTCAGTACTTTGGGAAAAATAGCTTCATTTACATCAAACAATACAAGTTTAGATTGTCCACACTATTCCTTAGTTTTTCAATGTAGTGTGATTGATTTGTTTAACTATGTCATGGCTGAAAGTAGATTAGTCATCTGCACACTACTTTCATAAACATTTAATGCCATACAAGGTTTAATGTGTATTACAGGTATATTGTTCTGTCACAATTTTTCTATTTGCATTATTTTTCTTGATTATATTACTTCTGTATGTCATGTTGCTACTTTACTTTTAGTTTCTTGATACATCAATTCACTTTTTAATTTTAGTTTATTTGGATGTTGGGTCATAAATTATCACATAATACTAAATCATCCATGCACATTACTACTGTTACGCAATGCTTTATTTACCACTCTCTTTTACAGTTTACAGTTTCGATCATGCCAGCAACCTTCTTCAGAACTTCTGCAATAAGAAAGATTAGTTATCATAGATTAATGGTTATTTTTGGTATCACCAATCTTGATATTGTTTTTTTTTTTTGGTGATTTTGCTTCCTAAGCTTGTACACTTTTGTGCATGCATTTTCTTAGTTTATTATTTATATATTTTGTTGTTTATCACTTCTAATACTGATAATTTATTTCTAAATTTACTGCATAGTACAATTTTATATGATTAACTTGGAGTTTTTATATACTGTATTCTCTTGGAATTTTTACTCTTTTTACATACCATAGTTATATGAAGAAGTTATATTATGATTATAATTAGTTAAAAACAATAGCTACATTATTGTTGGAGAACCTCCAACAAAATCTATATATTTTTACCTGTTGACTATTTTGCTATATAATTAAATAAAGTAAGATTACTATTAAATTCCAAAATGTTTGCATTTAGATTAAAGAAATGAATAACTTTGCACTGATAAGATCTATACGTTTTTTTCTTAGAGTGCATACCCCCATGTGGTCAATATAGGAAATGCTCAATTTGGTTTACATGATGAAGAGAAGAAAAATAAATCCTGAAGTGCTATAGCTTTTAGACTAAATAGAATCTTTAGTATATCAATAAAGCAATTGCCTAGAGAAGTTAATTTTATCACAAATCCTGGATTTTAAAATTGAAGTTGGACCATGAAGCAGTTGTTTCTAATAAAACTATTGCTAAAATTTACAGAAAAGTTTTATCTGCTGAATTTTTGACATATGAGCAGGAACAAGGTCAGTAAAATAAAATTGTACTTTTTAGATGTATTTAAAGTGGACATCATGAACATTTTTTGTTACCACATCTCTCATCTAAAAAATCCATTATAACTCATCGTCATCATCATTTTCAATTATTACCATATCCCTGATGGATGAAGGTCTTTTGAAGTGTAATCCAGTATTTCTGATCCATAGACTCTCTTCTTCACATCACAGCATCAAACTTCCTTATTTCATTTATCCATCTCACATGTGATCACTTTCTAGGTCTTTTGTGATCTTAAGATTCCAAAATTTTATGAATTATTATATCTTTTGGCAATCCATGCAACTTATGTTCATTTCAGTTCTTTTAATATTTTCAATGATGTCAATGATATCTGCTTGTTCTCTCATCCAAGTATTTTGCTTGCAATATTTTTTATTGCTCCCAACAAATATTTTTCTATCTTTTTATTGGATAGTTTATAATCTCTACATTGACCTTCTGTTAAGTTTCCTAGTCTCAGATTTATAAATAACTGATAAAATAATTCTATTAAAAGTCTTCCTTTTCATAAATGGAACTATATTCCCCTTTAAAGTTACTTCTAACCAAAAACATTCTATGTTTAATTTTGGAATTTATTTCAATCATTATATTCCCATCTGCATTGCTAATATGGCCAAGGTATTAATATCATTACCTCTCCTAATTTATGATTTTTATTCTTATATTCAATAGTAAAAATTAACACACACACACAAATGATGGATTTTCAGTTCAAAATTTCATTTTCTCATAGTTTTATAATTGATAGTTCTTTAATTACTAAACAAAAAGCTTG
Organism: Epiperipatus broadwayi; assembly: GCA_028023455.1. NCBI lineage: Eukaryota > Metazoa > Onychophora > Udeonychophora > Euonychophora > Peripatidae > Epiperipatus > Epiperipatus broadwayi. Next base: position 6,820,155 of record JAQFVV010006238.1, read on the forward strand.
ATTCACTCAATAATAGCTAAAAACTAGTCTCTACATAATATCTAAAACAAACTAAAAAGAAGATTCAATGTCAAATACTATGTAATAACATGTATATGTCCTAAGAAATTTAGTGCATTGGTGAAGTAAAAAAAAAAAGCTCTAAAGAACCCTGAATTAATACAAATTTAGTCATGTTCAGTGTCCACATATTGCATTATTCCCTGGTTGGCAAACTATTTCATATTTATTTATGGTCTTGTGATGCTCATTTGAATATTTTTGATATGTGAAAAAAAAACGTTCTCATTAGTATTCATTTAATTAATTATTTTATTGACTCTAAAATGTCTTTTTAAAATCACTTTAGTGGAGTGGAACTATCATGCTTAGTTTATCAGTTTGGTGCTTAAACATCGCATAATGTCACAAGTGGCTGCTCATATAATTTTCATTTATTTTCATGTTTATCACATTGATGGGAATATAATCTCAATTTAGTTATAAGTTTCTTGGATTAATTCTCAGTTGAGGAAAAGTCAAACATCATTTGACCTCTTGAGCAATATTATTGTTTTGTTTTTAATAATAATAATTATATGGTCATTATTAATACTAAGCAAAAAACATCTACCATCTTCTAAAACAACTTGATATACGATTATTGATCAAATAAAAGCTCAAATATCATTTGGTCTCTTGAGCAACTGATTATATAATAATAATTATTGTTGCTTCTGGGTTAATAATATTAATAATTATAGGATCATTATTAATATTCAGCAAAAAAAATCTATGATATGCTGAATAATTTGACATATAATTATTGACAAAACAAAAGCAGATCTCTATGTCAACATCTTCAATAAATTTGAGGAACCAATGGTCATCAGATGATAATACTTTTAAATTTTCATCTTCAGAATGGTTTTTAGTCTTTGCTTTTATTAATGAGGAATTGAGATTCAAAAATAAAAGTAATTCTCTTATAAACCACTTAAAGCATATCTGAATCACTTCCACACTGAATCCCAACACCTTAATGATAAAGACAAAACTCAGAAGTCAGTCTCAAGATGAGAAATTATATATGTGTGTGCGTGCGAAGGGGGGTTGAATGCAGGCAATGAAAAGATAAGAAATTATTAAAAAATGAAGAATATTTAATGCTGTAGATATTGCTAGCAGCTATGAATGTTTCTTTGCAAATAATATCTTAAAGATTAAGAAAATATTGCAAGAATTATCTCATAAAAGCAAACTATATATATATAAAACTTAAGATATATGATAAAATTAGGCTAAAGAATAATCAGTAATTATTCAAATTAAAAAAATAATAAAAATTAGTAATCATAAATTAGGAGTTAATGATTTCAAATACCTTGGTCAGATTATTCATTTACACGAAAGCATGATAAATGGTATTAATTGTAGAATTAAGCATGCTTGGAGTGCTTTTGATAAAATTAACATGAAATATGCTTATGTGCTTGAAAGAAATTTTTTTTTATATTCATCTGAGATTTGGAAACTTAAAAAAAAGATAGATATACAGAGACTTCAGATTATGCAACAAAGTTTTGTATATTGAAATAAACAAGAAAGAATTAAAAACAAAATGCATGGAACTGAAGAACAAACAGATTTCGTAGGCAACATTGAAAGATGTAAGATATTGAACTAGAGCTGGGTATACATTTTGATAAAAAAAGTAATAGACGAATAGTAAAAAAAAAAAAAAAGAAATGCTTGAAAGTAATAAAAAGTGTGATCTCTGGATGTGATATTGTTGTGCTACAATTTATCGAATTTGGAACTACAGATCCAATGTATCATTGCCCCAAACCATTCAGGATAAAATAGTCAAATGCTTCATTACTTCTTATTTTATGTGACTTTTGAGTATTGGAAATAACAGACTTGAGCTCTGATTCCACAGATCTTGAGTTTTAAAGGCTTCCCCTCAACCATTGCAACACACTATGTAGAAATAACAGAATAACTGAAGTTTTAAACTAAATCCAAAGTGATTGTAAAAGACCTAAAGAGAGACCATGTGTGAGGTTGGCATGCTAAGAAGTTTAATGATGGGCAACAAAACAGAATAAAATAAGTTTGAAGTGATTTTCATTCTGCAGAGAATCAAAAATGGGTAAAAAAAAAAGGACCAAACAGCAAGTTTAAGCATATTTTAAATTATTAGCTCTAATAAACAATAAACAATAGTGTTTTTAAAAAACAACAACAGATATTTGAAACAATAATATGTGTGTGTGTTTTAAACAACTAACATTTGGATACATGAAGATTTTCTGAATATAATTTTTGGATTTAAATTCAAGTGGTTACAGTCCAAAGACCAATCATAAGAGATAATGGAAAGTTAGCCCATTGATGATTATATGCTTAAAAGGACCAACTAACTCTTAAATTCAATCTTGACAGGCAGAAAAAAAACATGCAATTATTCTCCTAAAATCACTGCTCTTCGTAAGTACCAAAAGTATCCATAAGTACAATGTACATCATTGGGGCCTTATATTATTATTATTTTAAGTGTCATAGCATTGGCCGAGACGCGAACCCGCAACTCGGGCAAACTGCCTGCAAGTGCAAGGCAGTCGCGCTGACCTCTCGATCACCAATGCAAGACAGGCCTTATATTATTTTTATAAGCTTTTGGACTAGAATTGTATTAGATATTGGAATATATAAATTACTGTAATCAATGAAATCATTATGTGAATTTGTAACGCCAGGCTTTAAAATTCTGTAATTAATTAACTCCTCATTAAAATACGTTTATTTAATTTAATTCTTTAGTCTCAATAAATATAATAATTATTATTTTTACAATTGTTATTCTTTTGGACTCTTACAAATTGTGTGAAACGTCATTTATAAATCGTAATATTGTTGATGATTAAAAAGTTGAGAAATGGTATTCCTTAGATAATTAATGGGGATATTTTTTTGTCCTCTAAATTTGAAAGGTTGGAAATAAAAAGGAAGATGGATTTAAAATAGCATTAAAAAGAAAAAAACTAAAAAATTTAAAAGTAAAACCAATTTTAAAACAATTCTTTTAATGTCAATTTTTTGATGGTTGTTAGAAAAATTTATTAACCTTTACCATCTAAATTTCTAATGTAGCCAAATAAATAAGTAAATAAACGGAATTATTATCTACGCATCTCTACATTTATTTTAAACTACAGTAAATCATGCAACAGAGAAGCGAATCTTAGCCAATCCTAATTTAGGTCAAAATTCCCAGAAGTTAAATAAAGTAAAATGAAACTACTAATAAATCTATTACTTGAGTGAACAAGAAAAGGAATACTATTTTTCACCTTAATTCTTTTATGTCCATCAAAAAGACTAATAAGTTTGAAGGTTAAAGGTCATCCCGATAATACGAAATTCATTAGTCTACTGGAAGCATTTCAGTGTCTTTCTAACCAATCATACGGCCTCTGAGATTAGCACGGCCATCTGCTCACTACTTTGGCAATAAAGCAGTAAACTGTAAACATTTTGAAATTGATATTTTTATATTTATCGATAATTATATCTATGCATATTAAGTATTTATATATGAATAAGTATGAATATAAATATCTATAAGTATGTGTGAAGAGTGCCAAAAGCAAGAAATAATTTGACAAGGTTGTGAAAGATGAGAGAAAGATAAAAACTTAATGGCTTATCTTATAGAAAAATAACTTTTATTACTATCAAAAATTAGAGAAAAGAACAGGAAAAACTGGAGATAAAAATTAAGGTCATCATCATCATCAACAACCATTATTAATCCAATGCAGGATGGTCTTTCCAAGTTCAATCCATCTTCTCCGATCTCTAACATCTCTTCTCCACATCACCCCTGCACACTTTCTTATTTCATCCATCCATCTTACATGTATCTCTTTCTGGGTCTTTTACAATCTCTTGAAATCCAGTTTAAGATTTCAATAGTCCATCTATTATCCTCTCTTCTAACAATATGTTCAGCCCAACTCCACTTCAGTCTTAATTATTTCAATTAGGTTAGTAACATCTGTTTGTTCTCTTACCCATATATTGCGTTTTTGAACTCTTCTTGTTATTCCCAACATGCAACTCTCTATACTTCTTTGAATGGTCTGATGTCTCTGTATTGCTCTTCTATAAAGTGTCCAAGTCTTAGATCAATAAGTATGAACTGGTAAAACACATCTATTAAAAACTTTCTTTTTCAAACACATAGGCATATTTCCTTTTAGTATCAAGTTATTTCTACCAAAAGCACTCATTATGTTTCCATCTTTATTAATAATCTGACTTAAGGTATTTCTAACTGTTGGCTTCTTCTAACTAATCATAATCAATCTTTATTTTCATATTTTGAAAAAATCCATTAAACATTACTTTAGTCTTTTTAACATGAATCTTTAGGCCCACTTTCCTACTTTCATCTGATAAACTCTTGCAACATTTCCTGCAACTCAAAATCTAAATGACTTAAATAATCTCCATTTACTTTCACTCCTTTAGCTTCTCCATTTTAATTCACAAAATACTTCTTGCAGCATTGCTATAAAAAGTTTTTGAGATATGGAGTCACCCTGTCTTACACCCTTCTCAATGTTGACGTTCCTAGTATCATTAAATAGTCTAATTGTTGCTATTGTATTTTCACTAATATTCTTTAAAATGTGACAAAATCCTGGACCTATATCTTGATGATCCAATGCTTTAATCACTGAAGAAATGTTTATAGAATCAAATGCCTTTTCATAAACTACAAATCCAAAACATAATGACAACTCATATTCATTTGCCCTTTCTATAACTTCTCTCAATATCTGGATATGATCTACTGTACTAAAACCACTTTTAAATCCAGCTTGTTCTTTTGGTTGGAATGTTCTCTGTAGACAATTTGTAATTATCTTGGTAAAAAATTTGTATAAAACTGATAAAAGGCTGAGAGACCTATAATTTCCAATATCTTCTTTATCACCTTTTTAAAATATTAATATAAATACTGCATTCTTCTAGTCATCTGGTACATCTTTATCATTTAGACATTTGGTATATAACTTTGCTAAAAAAAATTCTATTTCTTCACTTGTTTCTTTTAATATATCAATTATAATTCTGTCATTACCTGGAGCTTTTCCTTTCTTCATAAATTTAATTGCATGTTTTACTTCTTCATTTAAAATTCTGGGCAATTGAGAAGATATATTAGACATAGGAGGTACATGTTCTTTATTACTATATAATTCTTGATAGATATCTTCTATCCATTTCATGATGTCATCTTTTTTTTTAGTAATAATTCCATCTTTTTTTTCTTATTGCAGATATAAATTTTCTACCAATACCAAAATGCTATTTTACACTCTTAAAACTTTTATTCTCTTCTACAACTTCCCTTGCTAGTTCACAGTTACACTTTCTTATATCATTTTCACCCCTTTTCTGCACCATTTACAAAATTCAAGATATTCAATTCTTTCAAATGCATCATTTTTGTATATCTTTATATTTCTTTTTTTTTTTCATAAATTCTCTAGTCTCAGTAGAAATTTTATTGACCAATTGCTGCTTTTTTCTACCAGCTATCTTTGTTGCAGTTTTTAAAAGTGTATCAGTTATTTTCATATTAATTTCATTCTAATGTAAATCATGTACAAAATCTACTAATACTTAAAACCAATTTGTAAGTTCTAATTTGAATTCATTAGAATGTTTCTGAAGATTAGGAATGTCAACTGTAAATATTGTTTTTCTTAATAATTTTTGTCTCTCTAGTTTTGCATTAACACATATCTTACATTTTACTAATCAATGATCACTTTTTGTGTTAAATTTATTAAAAACATTACAATCTTGAAATATGTATTTTTTATTAGTCAAAATACAATCCAATTCTGCTGTACCTTCATTTGGATGCTTCCATGTCCATTTTCTTTTAACATTTTTTTCAAAAAAAGAATTCATAATATAAAGTGTTTCTTTTTCTGCAAAATCCACAAGTCTATGTCCTCTCTCATTTCTATTAAAATAACCAAAATTACCTACAGCAGTTTCATCTTTCATTTGTTTACCAATTGTAGCATTAAATTCTCCCATAATAATTTTAAAATATTGTTTACTCTGATCAAAAGCCTTTTTTACATCTATATAAAAATCTTCTACTATTTCATCACTATGAGAACTTGTTGGGGCATAAACTTGAATTTTCTGCATTTGGTATCTGCTAATAAGTTGTATAACTAATCTTGCCACTCTGTCCAATACATCAACAACACAAAGTTATTCTTCCACTTTTTATTTATAGTGAATCCTACTCCACTTGTATTTCCAATATTTGTGTCTTTATATTAGAGTACATGTCCACTTTTTAAATTAATTATCTCTTCACTTTTTTTTCTAACTTCACAAAGTCCAATAATGTCCCATTTAATATAAGACAGTTCTCCTAATTCTTGCAATCTTCCTTCATTTGAAAATTATCTGCAGTTGTAAGTACCTAAATAGAAAGTCATCATCAAATGGCAGCCTGGGTCCATGATCAGGGAATTCTTAGTACCCTTCATCTTTGGCCACCAACTGCTGCCTTGGTTGGTGACTTTATAGCTCCTGGGAATAAGGGTCATAATTTATTTTTGTTGGTCATGATTGCATATATCAATTGGAAAAATATTTATTATTTACACATATATTCATTCTGCCCTACCAGGAAACTGTGACGACCATGGTGTTTCTTGATCTTAAACCCAGAGGTAAAAAACCAAAAAACTCACCATGCTGGATAATGTGTGTTGGTGAACAGCCCATACATGTCCATATAATATATGAATAATCGGATAGTAATAATAGCTGCAATGACAGTAACGTATGGGGTGGACATTAAGATTTTGTCCTGCTCAGTTCCTTTAAGGTTTCCAAGAGGACTCAAAGGCTCTCATTTCAGTTAATATCAAGCTCTTTTCTGCAGCCAAAAAATAAGGTAATATATGGACAATGCTTTTGTCAGAGGTATAATGTTAATGGGGAATACTTATATATATATATATGCAATATTTTAAGTTAAGTTTGATAAGTTATCTATTGATTATTCAAGTTTATAAGAGATAGCGCTGGAGTGGAATAAATAATCTGTTCCTCATAAACTTGTGAAAGGTATGGTCACATGATCTCTTATATATATAATTAGTAAATAAAAAATATTAGTCCTGCATTATTTTGTTCATTGGTAGAGTGATACCCTTTGGAGTTCGAAACTCATGGATCAGAATCCAGCGCACTCACTTCTAGTGTTTTGATCTTTTTACAAACTCTTAAGCAATAAACTATTGTATTATTTTTCATATTAATATCTATAAATATTCATCCACTAACACTTCAGACATATATATATATATTGTGTAGGTAGCTAAAAATCGCTAACCGTACAACCTACCTAAGCAATCTTAAATAATAAAATATTTTTTTTAATTGGCAGGTAGAAAGATAAAAATATTTTGCTAAAACACTTTTTGATAATGTTTTTATATTTTTAATATTTTTTTTTCTAAACAGTGGAATAACTACTTACTAGGTAATTATTAATGATGGGCAATTGACCGTAAAAAAAAAAAAAAAAAAAAATTATTACTAAGAAAATGCCAATTTTAATAAAACTGACAATGACTTAAATAAAAAAAAAAAGCAATAATTATAACAGTAGAAAATGAATCAATATTTTAAATATAGAATGAGATAAAAATATTATAAATTTATTTTAGAACGTGTTGTATTATTTTTTTTTAATGAATCGATGTAAAAAAAAAAAAAAAAAATTTAAAAGCTGAAACGCTTGTTTTCAAATAATAGAAATAGCGCCAAGATAAAAAGGAAACAATTAAGAAATCGTCTGCTTTTTTTTCTTGTTGGCAAGAGAGATCGGTCAAGCTAGTTAGATCAGAAGGATTATATTTTTATATTGTTCTACAAAATAGACAATTTTTCTTAATTAATTCAACATTCGAATAAAAAAATAAAAGAAATGGATGGAACATTAATCTGATTTATCCGATAGAGAAGTGGAAATCATTATTAATTCAAATTTTTAAAAAAGAAAAGTAACTTGATGTTTGTTTAAAATGAACTGAGCAAAAAGAAATTAAAACAGTTAAGTTTTATTCTCTATAAAAATATTTTATTAGACTATAAATTTATGTAAAGTTGTATATATATATAGTTCAAGCATGAAATATTTTAGCTAAAGAGCATAACTGTGTCGGGATTGAAGCATTGTTCCTATCGACTATGGCCATATAAAAATATCAAGTCTGATTGCTTGAGGAGTTGACATTTACATCGGATAAAAATCTATGGGATGAACAACACACCTAACTACACACAGACTGCCCACTGAAATACGTCAGGATGCCCTGTAAATCAATCTGGAGTTCTACCAACATCTATTTAACAAAATACATCAACCGTAAGGTCTTTGTATAAAGGAAAATTGTAAATTATGTTTTATTTTATTTTTTATATCAATTTGTATTTTTTTGTTTTTAATTTTTATCTCATTTTATATTTGGAAAAAGCGATTGCTAATTATATAGAGGGAACAATCCAATATGGGAAAATATCAAGAGAGTAAGGGAGGAGGTGGGGATAGGTTGAAAAGTTTTTTTTTTTTTTAATAAAATTTAGATTTATTTTCTACTGACAGATGTGAGATAGAAATATGCACAAACAGTTAAGTGCTTCACTAGACTATTTTACTGTAAGAGATTTATTATTATTATTATTATTATTTTTTAAAAGCCACTGATATAAAATATGTACCACATGACACGACTAATTATATATATATATGTTACTAATATTTCTTAAGATAAATTGAATAAATGACTAACATTTTTCTTTTAAATAGTATTCTTTATCTTATGTTCTATCATATGCTGTGTTGTGTTATCATTATATTTTTTCACGATTATTATATCTGAGGTTGCAGTTAAATTTACTTGGAGTTGGCAATTTCATTGTGAATTAATCATTTTTTCATTATTATCATAATAAACATAGAAATTGTAAATACATATAGATATCCAAGTAATTTATGGGCATCATTTTTTTTTAAATATTTTTCTTTATTGAGATTTTTTTTTATATATATATTTTTCTATATAGAAATTTTGTTTGCTTTTCTAAATCGTTTAAGAATTTATATTTATGTTTAAATATATCCTATTTTCGTTTGTAAATAAATATTATGAAGTTTTATAAATTAACAAGATCTCTGTAGTTTTGCTGATCCAGCATTTACATTCAATTAAGCACTTACATTGCATTTAATGGCCTAGGTTTTTAAACATGCACACATCCACATTATTGTTTAATAAGCATGGGAGAGAACATTAAATACAAGTTATATTTTATTTGATAGATAGGATGTATTGTTTAGTCATTGATTAAGAGTATGCATAGATACATACCTGTTAAAAGAGTCGAATGCGAATTGTTCCTGAGTTCGAATATCTGAGGCAACGGTTTTGGAAAAGAGTGGTGAGATGTGAGATGAACTGATTTGGATTGCATGTAGATTTTATGGATTATGCTTATGATGGTTTATTGAAAATGGATGCAATCATGAGTCAGGTGTTTCATCGTTTTATCTCTAGCATCCTACATGAAGATCCTAGGTCCAACAATAGTTAGATGCGAGCTTGCTCTCTTTCACCTATATTCATGGATGAACCGGTTTGTTGCATGGGGCGCTAGCAACTTTGGGATATGGCAGATAAGTGCACCAGCACTTTTAGATTGGAAGTAAGTTGGTATATATTATGGAAGAATTAGCTGATTGTCAAAGTTGATCTGTGTGTGTTCAAATGTATTTGCAGACTGGAACATCCGGGTATATATCGGACCATATATATATAATTAGCGATTGCTAATTATATATATATAGCAAACAACTGTGGGACCATACCGTTACAATATATATACTAATTTTAATTTAAAATATCTTATTAGGCTTTAATTTGATGATATAAATTAATGTCATTTTTTATTTTGAAGTTGCAAATTCCATGTTCATTTTATTTATTGTTTTCTAAAGCAAAATAATATTATTTTTAGGTTCCATGTAAATTATGGCAGATTATCCATGTTCTTATGCAACAGTAGTTTTTTTTCTTAGAAATAGTAACTTATCTGGATTGGCCTCTCTCTCTCTCTTTATATATATATATATATATATATATATGAACATGTTAAAGCTAAACTTGTTATAATTAACCACCAAGTGCTTTCTTCCACTCAGTATATAATTCAGCTAATCCCTTCTAAATACATTATGCATAATGATTTACTTATAAAATCATCTACTTAAAACTCCACATTTACTAGAAATGGGTCAAATTCCTGTCACTATTTGCAAAATTTACAACTACAATTTCTTTCAGCTTTTATATATTTATTTTATGCAATGTCTTGTACAGAGTGATGAATTTTGAACTCAAGGACTATGGGCCTCAGCCTCTCACTTTTGGAGTTTGAACTTATTACACATTTTTAAGTAATGACCACTTAATATTATTACCTATTATGTTTGGATTAAGTTGGTTTTTTCAATTTGTCATCTAATATTAATTTTTGCCTACTAAAAAATGTCATCTGTGATATCACACTAATTAAATGAATAAAGTGATATCTTTGGAAGATACAGATAAGAAAATTTTTAAAAGTATTATTCTTAAAAGTTAAATCAGTCATTCTAACCAAAGGTATCCATATTATATTAAATATAAAAGTCATTATCTCTTTTAAGCTATTTTGTTGACATAGTTGTTTGTGAAAACAAACAGTACACATATGATTGCTTATCATATAAATATGAAAAGTTATAGTTTTCTTATCAGATGAGATTATTTGTTTTTAGACCTGTGGTAAATTTTATAACACCTTGTGGTTGTATTTATAATTTTATTAGTATAGGGTTTTAAAGATCAATGGTTTCATCAATAGTGGTCACAATCTATTTAATTCTCCTCTTTAAAATATCATTATAGAGTCATATTAGTAATTAAAGATCTTCCACACATATCCTTTTGTATTTTGTAAATTAAATACCTTGCATTTGAACAGTATCTTTATGTTTCTCTTAAACAAATGCTTATAATACCAGTGCTGTAATAGAAAGTATGTTGGTCTAACAATATTATGGTCTCTAATATTTTTAATCATTCTGTCTAATCTTTTAAAGTTGAATTAAATTAGCACCTATAATAAATTTTAATTAGTAAATTCATCAACACATTGATGCCTTTTGTTATCTAAGCTTCTACACAATTGAAAATGTGACTGGATTTCTCTACAAGCTGCCAGAAGCACCATTTCTAGATCAATATTTCTGCTCCTTAGCAAAATAATGTAGCTATTATCCACAAAAATGTTAAGATAGTAGCATATCTAGATCATGAGATATACCATAAAATATATGGTAATACATTTCATCACTCTCATAAATTATTTTCAATGTTCTTTCTGACATTATCATTAGAAAACTTTCTTGCTATAATAAGCATCATTGTCATACACAATTTGAATCATTTCAAACATTACACCAGCAGTTTCACTCAATTAAAAAAAGTTGATGCTATCACATTGTTCCATCATGTGTTAAATTATGAAACATACTGTCCCATTTAATGTCATGATTTGTGACACAGATATACCAATGCTTTAAAATTTTTGTGATAAATAGTTGATGTCATTATGTCATCTGATGATTCAGATATTGCACTGTGGAAATGTTGAAGAGAGAACCAATTAGCAATCATTTTTTACTAGGATACATTGTTATATATTTAATCATGAGGGTTTGAATCATTATTGATGATGAAGATGCTCTATTTGCCATCAATTTAGGTGGCTTTAACATTTATAGACATAGTTCATATTTATTCTGAATGAGATAGTTTTCCATTTTGTTTCTAAAAACTGTAATGTCTATTTCCACACCTACAAACTGTTTATTTAAGCCTGTACTGGCTTTAATTATCTTTCTAAGTGCATTACTGTGTGCTGGAAGAATTTCTGCTTGCAAACTGTAAGCTTGAGCTTATATCTTATTACTCAGCTAAATATTAGACCACTAAAAACATTTTCAAAAAGAATGTAATGCAGAAATTTATTCTCAATGTATTCTGCAGATTATCTATGGTCAAAAGTTTATCCAAATTTTAAAATCTTTGTGAATATTCTCTAGATTTATCTTGTCAAAATTCTAACTAGATTTTAAAATCCGTGTCTATGATTCTGGTTAAAATTTTTATTTAATCCTTTTCCATGAAATATTTTTGTTTATTGCTTATAATAACTCCTCTCATATACACTTTAAGTGTAAAAACATTTTTAATAAAACTTCATTATTTTCCTGACAGTTTTGACTGTCCAGTAGTCTTCATCAGAACATTCTCAATTTCCTCAACCTTTTAAATAACTGATGAAGAGTGCTGGACAGTTGAAACTGTCAGGAAAATAAAAAAGTTTTATTAAAATTTTTTTTTGCATTAAAGTGTATATGAGAGGAGTTATTATAAGCAGTATATATATGAAAATATGAAGAAATGCAAAGAAAGTAAAAAAAAAGAATATGAAATATTCCTGCTAAACAGTAACCATTATTTGGATTTAAGTTTAATTTTGATACAACTTGTTTTTTTGCAATAGGTATCCAAACAATTTGATGTTTTCAGTCCACTTATTTTTATGTAAACAATTTATTTCAGACTATCACTACAAAATAAATAAGTAAATGGTTTATTACTTGGAATTTCATAAAAAGTTATTCAGCAGAAATGACAGAGCTATGTATCAATTAAAGGATTTTAAGCTCCAAGATCTTTTCCTCTATCAATGTATTAAACCACGTAATCATAGAATGTCAGATGCTGGGACTCTAGGTCCTGGATCATGCCAAAACTGTGACTACTGTTTCTTGAATTCTTATGAACTTCTGAGCAATAAATTGAGTCCTATACAAGAACCATTAAAGTAGATTTTGATTCTTATCATCCATCTTTAATACTTTTTATTGACAATTTATTCTAGATTTTAATTTGATAAAAAATATATATTTTAAAAAAGGATTGTTTTAATACATACATAAATGCATTGGGATTTCTTTTAAAAAGCACCGTGCATAAGATAAAGTATTCTAAGTGGTTTACTAACTGGACAATTATATAAGCCATCCAAAAGTTATTAGCTGTAATCTTTGCAATAATATAATTATAAATAAATATATTACAATCCTTATATGTTATTTTCTAATCAATAGTAACTGTGTTTAGATCTTGTTGTCCGATATAATGTGCAACATGTTACTATAATCAATTAATATCAAAAAAATATATAAATATCTTTATAATAAATTAAGTTTGATATCTGGTCGTTCCATAATATATGTAATATACAAATCAATATATATATATCAAAATACAGTAAAATTTACATAAATTATATTTTTAGAAGTATTTTCGACTATGCGTTTTGTAGTCTTTATGTATAGTCGAAAGTACTTCTAAAAATAATATAATTTATGTAAATTTTACTGTATTTTGATATATATACATATTGATTTGTATATTAAATATCTTTATAATTATAAGTGCTTGCTATTAGCGATAATGTTGTCTTTTTACTAATAAGTTTTATGTTGTCTTTTTTACAGAAAAAATGTGACATTTACAACAAATATACATTTATTAAAAATCATTTGTTTTTTAGATTAAAACAAAGGTTGCTTGAGTTTAAAAAGAAATAAAAGTTTATGAAAGAGAGTAAAGAAAAAATATCTTAGATATTTTATTTTTATGAAATCAGTTCAGACCATAAGATTGTGCTTGAACTGGATAAGATTGTCTTCTTTGAAAAGAATGAAAAGTATAACATAATTAAAGAATCTTTTTAATAAAGATTTATGATATGGAAACTATTCATTTATTTAAAAGGTATTTTGATATCAAAGCTAATCAAAATGTGAGTTAAAATTATAAAAGGATAGCATATGTTTGGTTCTGTTATTTCACATTTGAAAAATCTGCCTTGTAAGAAAACCACAGGTGAATTGGATTTGTAATTCAATTTTGGCTAATAATTTAATTGTGAATTGGTATATTTAGTTTAGTACATATATATATATATATATATATATATATATATATAGTACATATATATATTAAACTGCACATCACATGATCACCATATATTAAACTGCACATCACATGATCACCATTTCTTATGCTTGCTTACAAGGTTATTAAAACAGGCAAAACTTTCTATGCAATGGTGCCACTCAGTGCAAGCCTGAGTAATCAATGGATGCCAAAAGGCTTAAGCATAAAATCCCCATCTAGTGCCTACTCATCCAATATTCCCAGACTAGTTTTTAACTTGTGACTTTCATCAGTGAGGAGCATAAGATCTAGGTGCAGTGTTCTCAGATGTTACTCTGATTTGCACTTAGTGGCACTACTGTATGGAGAGTTTTGCCTGTTTTAATATATTAAACTATTTTGAACATTTGATTTTATTTGAAAGAACAGAGATAGTATGTAATTTAAACAGTAAGGATTTTCATCCTAACATGCACTGTACTGTTTTTTTACATCTCAATGATGTCTTGATGAGTATTGAGATAAGATAGCTATTCTTATCTTTTCAAAAGTCTCTATCTTATGACTTAATTTGAGAGTTTCCTCAATACTTAATAAGATATCATAGAGATATTATAGAAAATGGTACAGCACATGTGTTAGGATGAAAAAATCTTAATGTTTAAATTAAACTATTTTTAATAAAAGCACATTGCCCAAATTTAATTTTAGGATCAATTTTATCTATTAGGTTTTTATCTAAATATTAATTAAAATTATCCATTAATTATCCCTGCTAACACTGTGAAAAGTCCATTATTCTCTCTGGAGACACTTTTTGTAATTTTTTAACATTTGATTTTTACTATTACACTGTTATTCTACATCAGAATTTAATAAATCGGTCTTAATGTGGTAGAAATATATGATTACAAATGAAAAACATTCTTAATTTTATATTTGAACTTTGCAAAGATTGAAAAAAATGAGTTTGTAATTAGAACAAATGATGTTTTGTTCTTTAACAGTCAGCCTTGTTCTTTCTGCAATATTTTATATAAAGATGTTAGAATGTCATTTCTAATGCTGAAACATTACATAAACTCTCAAGTAATACATTATTCAATTTTTTGTTATGCATGGCTTGGCATGGTGATAGAGTAGTAAGATTAAAGTTCAAAGATTGTGATTTAACTCTATAACTTCTAGTGTTCAAAATTTTTGTGAATAACCAATAAAAACATCACTTTATTAATAGTAGAGCTCTCCAAACACCACATTTTTGATATCCATTATATTCTGTGCATTTTTGTGCAGTGGTCAAGTGATTGGCTCAAGAACTAAAGATTATTGGCTCAAAACACAATCTGATGCTTATGACTGAGTAACTGATTATTTTTATTTATTTTAATTTTACTATAATATTGAAATAGTTGGAAGCATTTAGTTGTCATATTGTTATACAAATTGGTCTATGCTTTCAGTACATTAAGAAATAATACCTTATATTCAGAAATAATTCTGCTGGAAGAAATAAGGAGTTTCATGCCAACTTACTCATTAATTGCATAAAAAAATAACTTCAACACAAAATAGGATAGTGAATGAAATTTTAAATATTTTGAGCATATTTACAAAATTTTATTATGCACTTAGAATCATTTTTATTTAATTTGTAAAGAAACTGAAATTTATAAAAATAGCTTCAAATAAGAATAAATGCTACTTTTTAAAAAAAAAAAAACAATACTTTTTGCATATAATCAAGAAAAAACCCCTTATAATCAGTTGCTATAAAGAAAATTATAACAGTTATCATGAAACCTTGAATTGGTATACTTATTCTAATGTCCACAGTGTAGTTTACTATTTATAGATTCTGTTTTTTAAAACTTGGTAAAAAAATCTGTTAACACAATTCTCTGATTGTATGTTTTATGATTAAAATTATTTTAAAAAAATTTCTGATTATAACCTGTAAAAAAATATTTAAAATTTGTTTTAACTATAAAATGCTGCACTGAAAATACAACTTGTGTTATAAATGAAAGTTTACAGTAGGGACATTTAACACTAATCTGTAAAAATAAAAATCTAATAAAGATATTTTTAAAAAATAAAATTGAAGCAGGAAAAATATTGAAAGAATTTAAAATAATATAAGTTTGTTAGAAACTTAGCATAAAATGCCACAAAATGATAGCATTTTTTTAATATGAATATTCATATAGTAAAAAATTTAATAAAAAATACTTAATCTTTATTAAATTCAAATTTAAGAAAAGCTCTTGTTAATAGTTCTTTTAAAAGTATTACTTAATATGGAACAGAAACAAAGACTATTAGAAGAATCAATAAAATAACTAGAAAATTTGAAGATGTAGACATATTTAAAAGAATGAAGATAATGTCAGAAATTCAGGAAATCATACAGAACATATGATTCATGTGATGAAAAATTCTATAGATGCACATTTTCTCACTAAATTAATATTCAAACAATGATGACCAAATTTTATAGGTTGTAGTTATTAATTTTATTCATCTAATTCAAATTATTGGCTTCATTTTTTATCACCTTATAATCCTAAATATTACAATAATTTTATCAAATATTATACAATTAGTCTTATGCAGCACTTAAGATATTATATTAATTAATTAAAATTTAATAATGAAATATATCATACAATTTTTTAAATTGTAGTGCTATATTTTAAATTGAAACTTAGGTTAAATAATTTTTTTATATATAAATGACTTTGTCTTCTGTGGTAAAATAAAATTATTTTAGCTTAGTTATTATTAAAAAAACATTTTAGAAATGACAAAAATATATTAAAACAATGAAATAATTTAAAAAGTATTTATATAATGTAAACAATTCTTGCTGTAGATCAATAAAAAAAATGTTAAATCAACAAACCACTGACATTAAAATGTTGGCTATTGGATATCATAATAAACATTTCAGGCATTTTTTGTTGTTCATCTAACATTTTTCTGTCATTTTGTAAAAGTTTTATTACTAATTCAGTTTCCTAATATTTTATTTGCACAAGGATGCTGATAAAGAAAAATTATTATACTTGTATTCTATGTAATGATTTAGCTATAATACGGAAAGACAAGATAAAAAAATAATATGAATGTCTGAGAAAGAAATCCATTTTAAAGCTAAAATGGGGTAAAACTGTCAAGATCTAAATTCTGAATATAGTATGCCTTTTTAAAATAAAAAAAAGCTGAAACAAAAATACATAAAGGGTGGGAAAAAAATTACCACATTAAACAATATATCACAAACAAATAGAAACTTATAAATGTGGATTAATGAAAAGTAAGTGGTAGATAATAGCATAGATATAACTTATTTTTATTAGTTTCCAAAGATCAATTTTAGATGTCAGTGAAATATATAAAAGTTGAATATAAATTTTATGTATATTTCCATTTTTGATTTTATATTATAGTTTCATTGTCTAAATAGTTGTGTGGGGTGATAGCTTTGCTCTTGAGTGAAGGTCTGGAACAGACTAGTCTAAGTATATGCTCTTCAATGTATCGATAACAAACATACCATTTCAAAATGTATTTTTAGAGCAAATTACGTTCATTATATAGAACTCCACTGTATAAGAATAGTAACAAAATTATTGAAATATATAAAAAGTGAATAATAGTTATTTATTTTTAAAAATGAATTATTCTGAGATTAGAAGATTATGAAAATGTGTTGAAAAGATTGTGAAAGATAAAAGAAAGAGATGAAGGGGGGGGGGGAGATAAATGATTCTTAAAAGTGGAGTTATTGTTCTAAAAATAAGATAAAAAAAAAAACAGAGAAAATTGATCTGGTTTGGTGTGTAAAACCTGTCTTTCAACGGACAACTGATGATGATTAATAGTATTTCTTAAAAATAACTTAAATATAAATTATTTGTACGTTTAGTTACAATTGCTTTTGAATTTTCGTGAATAATTTGACACTCATAATGAAGACGGAATAATTCATATTTAATTTTTTTATTCTTGACTTGAATTACATCAAGTTATATATTCATTTCATGTTTTCGCTTAGTTAATCTTATTTATAAAATTCAATAATTTATTATTTTTAACTAAATTCTCTGAAGTAGGGGCAATGGAAAATAATCAATATTATTAATTGTACTTTCTAAAAATAAACTATTTGCAATGAAAATAAATCAATATTTTCTCCAGTTGCATTCAATAATTTTTTGGAAAAGTCATTCAGTATTTAATTTTAAAAATAGTTTTTTCTTTTAATTTTTTAAAAGTAAGTGGTTTGTTATTTGTACATATCTTTCTTTTCCACCTGCATGAAGTAGGATGGAATGGAAAGATATGTGTTAGAATAGGAACAATCGAATAATAATGCTTGATTTTTATCACTAATATTATAATTTATTAAAAAAATATTTTATATAAAATTTATCATCATCATCTTTATTATTATTATTATTATTATTAATATTATTATTAGAAGCGAATATATAGATTCATGGTGATCATATTAATTGCATATCTCCAGAAATTTTTTTTTTTTTAATTTTTAGAATGCTTAAAGGAATTTTTACTGATATCCATCCATCTCGTTGTTATTTTTTAATAAATTAGCCTCATGATATTACAAAATAGAACAATATTAATGCGATCATGAATACTTCAAGAGAATGATCCATATCTTTGTCTGTCTTGCTATATATGACCTTATTGAACATCTTCACAACTATTATTAATTCAGCAGGATTAATTTTATTTAATATCAAGATTCTGTTTTCATATCCATAAAACATCACAGCATAAACAATTCAGTTTTTTAAAAAAATATTTTTTTATTAAACAAACAGATATTTTTAGATAGCTTGACTTTATAAAAGGAGTAGAGATTTTAATCAGGAGATAGATTTATTATTAGTTCTATTAAAATCTTTTAATTCTGTCATGAGATTCATTTGACAAACATTATGAATGTGCTTTTTAGGTCATGCATGGACATTAAACTTGAATTTGATTTATAAAGTGGATGAGCATCATAATCATGGGTGGCCTTGAGTCTGTCAATAAGTCAATGAACATCTTGAAAGATCATTTGAAAAAAGACATTTGTATGAAACATCACAAGAAGTCCAGTTTGTAAGAGATTTTTGATTGAGGATCCAAAAAGAGGTTTTTTATTTGAGACAAATTTTAGATGATGAAACTATAACTTGAATTAGTGGTAACTTTGATTTTACCACACATACTTTAAATATATGAATAAAGTTATCTGAAAATAGGTTAATGGCTCCCAAATTGCATTTTTCACCTGACTCTTTAACTGATCTGATTTACAATCCAGTATGAGGTTGTAATTTCAGTCAGCTGAATAATAGTGGTTTAGACAGAAATGTATCTTGGTAATCATTTATCTTTCTCGTCTGTCTTTGTTCATGTGTTTAAAATGAATGCTAAAGTAAAAGTTAAAATACATCTAATATATAATACATGGAGAAAAGATGGAGCTGGATTAAATATACTATATAGTTGTATTTACTACAAGATATATTAATATTTAAGTGAGTTTAGGGCTCGAATGTGAGTCAAAAACAATATGCTAATCACTTCTCTAATGAACAATTAATAATAATTAACAACATATTTATCTAAAGATATTGTCAAATGTGTGAATGGAAGGACATATAAATTGTAATTTTTAATATATCTTTATTAAAATATAATTATAAGTTATCATTCATTAAATAGAAAGGTGTAATGACTATAATATTATAAATGATTGGTCAATACTCTTTTTCAGTTATAATTAAGTCAATACTATTTATTTTCTTTAGTTTAACCTTTCTTTTTATTTTAATAATTATTATATAATAGAATAAATTATATATATATATATTGTTTTATTAAATGTAGATTATATATATGTAAGTACGTGAACATTTTATTTATAAATTTAACACATTTGCCATTTCTTAAATAAGATATATGCTAATTATAATTACTGTTAACGCAAATAAGAATATTAGGGGAAATTGAACAAGAGCAAAAAGGTATTAGTTGTAAGGTTATCTTATTTCAGTGGTAAAATATGACTCATGCAAGTAATATAATCATCGGAGAAGTTGTTCAATTCAATTTTCCATACTCTTAATGAAATACTGCGAAAGTTCTAATTTTGGGTAATTACTAGTTAGACTATCATTATGTCCATTTTTCAATTATAGTGATGAGAAAGTGGCTAAAAGAAATAAAAATATCTGCATAATATCTTAGAAGTTGTAATATCATGAGTCAGTTGTGACTGCATTTTAAGTAAGTTCTGTATTTAAAGGTCATTTCAATTACTTGTTTGGCAATATATCTTTACGTTGTATAATATTTACAAAGTATATACGTCAATGACATAATACTGGAAAAAAAAATCAATACATTGATATTTTATAAATTTTCTCTCACTCTTGTGAACATAGGCATGCATGCGTGCGCACACAAATTATTCCAAATATTTATTTGATATAGTATTTTTCTGCTTGTATAATATTTGCGAAGTATATATGTCAATAGCATAATATTGCAAAAAAAATCAACACAATGATATTTTATAAGTTGTCTCTCGTTCTTGCGAACATACAGACATGCGCACGCACACACATAGATTCATATATATATACAATTAATGCAAATATGAGAAAAACGTATAGTTTAGTTAAAAAACTGAAAATACAAATATAATCTAATTTTTTAATGTCATAATTATTGTAAGGAAAAAGTTTAATAAAAGAGAGATATCACATGATTTTTATTATATATATATTGATTATAACGATAGAAAAGTGACACAAATCTAAAATGTTTAAAATATTAAATGCATTAAAATGTAATATTTTATTTTATTTAAAAGTTTATTATTTAAAATATATATATAACTGTGTGATCAGGTGAGTCAGCAATATGAAATGGCACGGAGAGTTGAGGGTTGTGTGAAAGTCTGAGTTCGAATCCCTTATATTATATGTGCTGATGTGTGTAAGCCTGTACAGTGTATTAAGTTTCATTTTAATTAAAGAAAAATAATATAATTTAAAAAAAAAAGGTTATTAAAAAACATAATTCACAAGTTATCAATAAAAAAATGGCAACATATCTAACTAGTATAATATAAATATTTTTAGTTTTTTAATTTTATGAAAAATGATATAAGATTAGACTTGGACAGAATGCTTTTGATAGAAATAATTTAATATTAAAAGGATTATATCTATGCGGTTTAAAGGAAGCGTTTGATAATGTCTTTTACTAGTTCTTACTTATGAATCTGAGAGTTGAACATATAACAGAAGAGCAATACAAAAACTTCCGAACACTCAGTGAAGTATGGAGAGATGCATGTTGGGAATACAATAAGTGGTCAAAAGTTACATACTTTGATGAGAAAATAAAGGTATTATTGATATCATTAAGCCAAACTGGATATATTGCTAATAGAGATGACAGTTGAAATCTTAAACTGGACTCTAAAAGATTATAAAGACTTAGAAGGAAACGGATATATAAAAGTAAAAAAAAAAATGTTGGTATCATGTTGAGAGGAGGGGCTATAAATTAGATAAATTTGAAGAGATCTTTACCTTACAATGAATTGATAATGGTTGAAAATCCATGTTTATGTTAAAGTGTATATAAAAAATAATAAATGCATGTGTGAGAGAGACTGAAGAACTATTTATAGAAATAGGAGTTGGACAAGTATGCTGCATACCACTTGTGCTTTTTAATGTTTATTTAGAAGACATGATAAATATTTAGGTAGTAAAATGTATGACTTGCAGATGATAAGGCTCTAATAGCTTAGGATAAAGAAAATATACACAATATGCTGAATAAATTTAAAAAATATAAGGAATATGGAATGAAAATTACTGTTGAGAAGATCAACTATTTACAGATAGAAAGAAAAACAAAAATAAAACAAGTTAATATTAATAATAAAACGGTTCAACAGATGAATGGATTTAGATACAAAGGTAGTTAAAAAGAGTGATGATAAAACAAGGAAAGCTAAAATTTAAAAAAGGATAGTATTAGCAAAGAAAATATTTATTAAGAGAAAGAAAATATTTTGCAGACCTTTGAAGAGGCAATTAAAAATGATTAAGTGTATGTCAATAGTGTATTAATATATGGTTGTGAAATGTGGTCAATGAGTAAAAATGGAAATGTATTGCGGTCTTTGAAATGTGTACATGGAAAAGAATGAGGATTATTAGTTGGAATGACAAATGAGGAAGTTTTGAAAAGAGTGAAAGTAAAAGAAAATGTATTAGGAAATTAAAGATAGAAAAAGAAATTGGATGGGATTGAGCTTATACTAAAAAGAAAGAATAATTTAATAAAGGATGTTTTAGAGGATGTGATAAATGGAAGCAAAAAATAGGATGGAAAAAATTGACTTTGCTAAATGATATAAGGGGTGGGAAGAGATATGTGGAATTGATTATCTGGATAATGAACACAAATTGATGGAGTAGATAATGAAGAATTTTTTATGTAAGTGGCTAGCCTACATTTTGTTGAAATACCTCATCTTCTTTAAATATAAGTATGCTTGTGAATAGATATGAGCTTATTGATATTTAGTGTACCTGAATCTTCCACTTTTCCTCATTATATTATCACTCAACCTTTTTCTAAAGATTATTTAAACAATGTAAAGATGACTTAGCAAATTAACCTTTCTCAGAGTATTTGGTCTTTAATATCATATGACTAAATTGTAAAAAATAACACAAACAAACCATGATAGCAAAGAGCAATTAAATAGTCTATTGCTTATGAATTCGTAAGTTTGATTATTAGTTATGACAGACTGGGTCATGATCAATAGGATCTAAGATCTAAATGGCTACACTAAATCGCACAAGCTCCTTAAATAATAGCAATACCATTGCTAAGTTGTTTGCTTACTTCTTTTAAAGCTATGAAAAATAATTATATAAAATACATTAAAAATGATTATTTTTCTTGATAAAATGTCTGTGATAAAAATAAAGGGGATTAATTTCATTTGAAAGACATTTTCTTTCCATGACTTTAAAATATTTCTTCCTTAAATTTTTAGCCCCTTTAATTAAAATGCTAATATATTTATAAAATCAAATAGTCTTTTTACTGAAGAAATAAAAACAGGAAGACCAATAAGATAGAGATATTTTTTTATCAGTTAGTTTAATATTTATTTAGAAAAAATCCTAAATGGGTTTAGGTTAGAGGAGAAGGGATACTGCTTTAGGAGTGGAAAAATTCAGTGCATTTGATGTTTTATTTTCTCATCATCAAAAATGAGCTTAATAAAAGTTAAACGGAATATTGAATGTTTGCGATTAAATCCATATTAAAGCAATCAATGTAAATGAAGGTAACTAAAGATCAAAATGAATAGGAAGATATGAATATACACATTTAAAAACATGACTAACTAATAATGATATTTGAGCAAAACAACAGCCTTAAAATAAAATAAAAAGATTTTTAATAAGACCGTCTAATAAGAATATGTCTAAGAGAAACTGTATTTGCAAAAAAAAAAAAAAAAAAAGCTTTGTTAATTGTTTTATTTGATTTTTTTATAAGAAAAAGGAGCATAGTCTATTTAAAAAAAATTGGAGTCTTTTGAAGTTTAGATTTGAAACAAGATAAAAAAAAACAAAACAATTAGAAATGTAAAATTAACAAAGAAAGGTGAAATGAAAAGAAGTACTCATCAGGCTTGTTAATTATAGGGTCATTAGAATTGAGTGTTTAAGACTGTTGTTTTACCCTTTAACTAGATGCCATTTTCTATACCATAAGTCAATTATTAAAAAAAAATGCTAACTATTTTTTTTTAAAAAAAAAGTTTATTCAGTCTGGTTTCAAGCGTAGTTAGATGCACTGCTATTCACCACCAACAACTTTATTATATAAAAGAGACCTGTGTGTTTTAAAAATGCATCCAGAGTGAGAATGTTTGAGATGACTTCTAGGCTGATGGATAATTGTGATATGATTAAACTAAGGTGTAAGATGCACCATAATAAGGATTAAATTTGAATATATCATCATGATCATTGTCAACCATTATCAATCGACTGCAGGATAAAGGTCTCTCTAAGTTCAATCCATCTTCTCTGATCTTTAGTCTCTTTTCTCCCCATCACCTCTGTACACTTTCTTATTTCACCTATCCATTTCACTTATGGTCTCTTTCTGGTTTTTTACAATCGATTGGAACCCAATTTAAGATGTCAATTGTCCATCTATTATCATCTCTTCTAACAATATGTCCAGCCCAACTCTATTTCAATCTCTTAATTCTTTCAATGATGTCAGTAACACCTGTTTGTTCTTTTTTTTTTTCTTTTTTTTTTTCATATGTCATAGCCACACCCGTCTGCAACCAACTACTTGCTTGCATGGCAGTTGCGATACCTCTCGGCTAACTTGTACCTATATTTTGCATTTTCAATCTCTTAGGGTTACTGTTAACATGCATCTTTCCATACTTCTTTGAGTGGCCTGAAGTCTGTATTGCTCTTCTATTAAGTGCCCAAGTCTCAGATCCATAAGTAAGAACTGGTAAAATACATTTATTAAAAACCTTCCCTTTCAAATACATAGGCAAATTTCCTTTTAGTATTAAGTTATTTCTACAAAAAGCACTCCAAACAAGTTTAATTCTATGACTAATTTTATCCATTATGTTTTCATCAGTAACTGACCAAGGTATTTGAATATAGTCATATATATATATATATATATATATATATATATATATATATATATATATATATATATATATATATACTTATTTTGGGGATACTCTGTGTAGTAAAATAGCTGACATTTCAGTACAATAACAAGTAACTTCTTCAGAGCATCCTCTTTCACAAATCATAGAAATGTTATTGTACTGAAATGTCAGTTATCTATTTATTACATGGAATATCCTGAAAATAATTGTAATATGAAGTTATTATTTATCCATGAAAATATTAGAATTAACATACACACACACACACACATATATATATATATAATGAAGCAACCAAATCTCCATCTGAAACCATATGCAATGTTCCAATTATTAAACTAACAATATATTTGTACAACTATACATACAATTTGATAAAAAAAGGTTGGTATATTATGATTGACAATGGGTGAATATTGGTTGTTTCATTATTTCACTCAATGTACTATGCTGTATTAAGTAATTTATTTTATTTATTTTAAAAGTAATGTCACGTTATATATGACTTGCTTTTTTAATTATTATTAATTTATTTTATACACACATATAGATTATGTAATAAAAAAATTTAAATTGGGAAGAAAAATATATTGAACTTATATTTAAATATAAATAAATATATTAAAAAATATCTAAAGGTTTATTGTATGGAAGAACGGCTCTGGAAGTAATAACACTGGAGCCATTATCCATAATCTTGAGTTCCAGGCTCTACCAATCTAGCACTGCACTAAACTACACCGGATAACAAATTATAGAACACATGTTACATGTATGTAGGAATGAGAAGAAAAGGATTTAAAAAAGATTTCTTTATGTTGAAACAGTAAGATTCGTATTCGAATCTTAAGTTTCACCTTTTTCTGTCGTTTCTCACTGACCGGTCTATCCCGCCCAAATTTAAACTTTTTGGTATCGAATTGTGTGTGTAGCAATATTAAAAATGTATAAATATATGCAGAATTCAGCATAAACACGCACACATTTCGATCTCAAATTAAACGCAATAAATAGGGATAAAATAATATAATTTAGATTTCTTTTAATTATATAATTTTGTATAATTTTAATCATTTATTTTGCATTATAAAGTTCGTATTTATTGCTTTGTTTAAATTTCGTTTAATAATAATTCTAAAAAAATCTGATGTAATATTTAATTAAAAGTTAAAATAATCTTATGTTCCCTTTTTGTCTTTGAAATTTAAAAGCATCGGTCAGTGATAGATAATAGATTAATTAAAGAAAAATTCCCCAAAATATAATTAGTAAATGTAAAATGTAAACAATAGAACGGCAGCTTTCTTTAATTAAAAACCAACAAAATGCATTGATTATCCTCAGGGCAGATTAAGTAGAACCTAAAAATATCTTAACAAAAATGTGAAAGATCAAGATAAAAAAAGAGGCCATCTTAGACTTGCTGGAGACATTCACTTAAACTTTAGCTTTGCTCTCGATCACTGAGAGTCTCCAAAAATAATAAAAATAATTTGTTCCTGCCAAGGTATGACCGAGTAAAGCACCTAGATTATTCTCCATCGGGAGATGGCCTATCGGATGCTGAACTTTCCATTGCCCGTCATAAATTCACCATGAAGATCTGCTGCCTGAAATGAATGAGAAAGCTGCTGCTGCCATGAAATTAAATGAATATCTAAATACAAGAAAGACTTGCCACTCGTGAACTTTTTGCTGCTAAACTAATGGAATCAGAAAACTTCTTATAAAACAGGTACCTGTCTGTGTTCAAACTCTAGAGTACTCTAATAATATGCTATAGCTTTTCTTCATACTACTTATCTAAATTATAAAATGTAAAACTACCATATGTATAACTAAAACTGAATAATTAATTTAATATGTAAATTTCTCTAATAATCTAGCTTACCTCACTCTGTCTTTCTTGGGTGCGTATTTCTCAAATCTACATTCTATCTATAGTTATTATTTACTTATTGCATGCTCATAATCGTCTCAAATTTCAAAGTTTAAATCTATGATCGTATGAAATAGTGAATGCGTGTCACATTTTCATTAATATGTACTTTCCTAAATAACTAAACTTTCATATAAATTGACACGCATTCAATGCATCATTTATTGTAATGCAGGGGTCTACTACTTCGCAAATGGCTGGCATATTAGTTGTAATAACTCCCAGCTTATATATATTTTGTATTTATTAAATTTAATGAATAATTCTAGAAAATCCCATTTCTTAGAGAGTCACCAGAGTTCTTGAGTAAATGTTGGTAATGTAGGGCCAAGTCAGAAATCTATTTAAATCTCATCATAACCGTTTATACAGTATACATGTGTTACGTTTTAGAGACACGATGACCCATTCCGCCGTGAAATTTCCGGATTCTTCAGGGTTGAAATTAACCCCAGTCGTCCTACACAAGCGGGCATAATGGGTGCTCCTGTAGGACTTGACAATGTCATGCAGCCAGCCGGCAAAACTGCGACATGGACCGCTTGTCCCTGGTTATGCTTATGTGACACCTTACTTTGTTGGGCCGAGGCAGAGACCAGCCCGACAGTCTTATAAACCCATTCGCGGCATTGCAGTTTCAATATACTGCCATTCCATATCGCCTTTCTAAAGCGTACCACGTGTTCCTTTACTTAGTTTTATTATTCTATATATCACTCCGCCTCTGCATTATCTTCATAATTCACTCTCAAATAAATGTTTGCCCTTAGTTATAAATAAATATTTTAATTAAATAAATATATGTCCACCGCCACTCTTAAATCTTACTTTAGACTCTTGCATTGCAAAGGTATAAATCCCTCCAGGCATGCATTAGAAATACTCACTCGAGAATTTTAGGTAGCTAGATTACGCCTTCAAATAAATGTATTCCTTTTGTAAACATTTCAGTATCGAAATACCGCTATTGAAATCCTCAATATAAAATAATGTCTAAATAAATAAATGTATTCTTTAAAATATAATCATGTCGCAAATTCCGCTACTGAAGCTTTGAATCCCTAAATATTATTAATAAATGTTTTATTAAAATGTATTAATAAATAATTTTAAACTATATGTCTGCAGTTACGTTTCATTTATTCGATACCCATTGTATATAATATTTCCTCAATTATGTAAATATGAATGTTTAATTAATATTAGTTTGATTATTGGCTAACTCGAGAATAAAATCACGAGTCTCTTGCATATCCCTGACCACCGTGCCTAAGGAAATATTTACTAATGTCACATCAGATGCGTTGTTTCGTGGATTGTATTGTGGAACCGATAAACTATGTTCGAACTCAGTACCATGGGTGGCTTTGCTACTCGATGGTGCTGCTGTTCTGTATGGTGGTCGAATTCTGCACTATGTTTACGAGTCACACGTTTTCTGACCGTTACAATGTTAAGATCATGAAGCTATGAATATTGGAAAAGATGCATCTTTTTTTAGATGGATAAGTAATATATATATATATATACAAAACTGTTTTAAAGTCCATTTTACTTAATAAAGTGAATTGAAAAAAATAACTAACTATAATTGGTCATTTTACCAAATAAAATGCTTTTTTAAAATAATGCTCAAGCTAAAAACTTATATATTTTTAAAGCTTTATTGGCATATAAAATAGTCAGTTATATAAATTATTTAGCAAAAATGACATGAAATTAGATTTCAGTTTATAAATAACTGTTGGTATTTATGTATTAGACCTGCAACGTATTAGATCTGCTACATCTTTTCACATTCATATCAATTTACTGATAATTTTTTTAATCTTGTGATCAGACCAATTAATGTGTACAGTTGGATCTTGTTCAAACTTAAAATGATAATTTAGCCAAAACAGACCATATATACATGATATTTTCACAAGTTTTACAAAGTTTTTGGCAATCTGAAATTGCACTAGACTAAATATAACAATAATAAAAATACTAATTTCTAACAATACTAAAATTTATAAATTTCACACAAAAATAAATCTGAAAAAGTTTTATGCAATTCCCAAATGTCACTTTAAATATGAATAAAACAATCATGAAATTTCAAAATGCTTAAAATATACACATATCATACTTACTGTGTAATATTTAATAGCAATTGTCATGATAAAACAATCAATTCATCTGATATCTACTTTATTTTAAGTGGATAAAATTTTGTTCCAAAGTGGAGACTAAAAATATTTCTTTTTATTTTTCCCAAAATAGAGACTTACTTAACTTGTATGATTGTGCAATATAATGCCTGCATGGGGTCTTCACTAAAAATGTTAATAAGTGGTAAATGTATTTTTTTCATAACCAAAAACAAAAAAAAAGTAAATTACTATATTTTTATTATTTTTTCAATGCGATGGACTAATTTTTTTGATGTCATCCAGTATGATTCACACAAAAATAGTTTGTAATTGACAACTCAATAATTCAGCAGTTTTATAGGCTTTCCAACAATTTGAATAAATTGTCAATTCCTCTTACACATTTTATTTGATGGCTTCCATCAGAGTTGCTACTGTTCAACCATGAATTCTCATGTTGAAACACTTAACTGTCTCCCTGCACAAACCGTCAAATATCCACTGTTCTAAAATAATTCATCCCATTTTTTTTTTGTACAAAAGGCTCTCATCAATTCCAATGATTTTGTTAGGGCCTCAAATTTTATTTTTTTTTCTGCTAAAACAAGCTCTGTTTTCCCCCATTCTATGAATGTTAACTTGCAATCCCAGATGTAAATAAATGAGATTGCTGTAAAAAATGGAATTCAGGAATTTTCCAACCATGTTTCATTATTAAGCGCTATTTTATTATTACATCCTTGAATGTTACTACACTATTGCTTGTCCAAAGTGTGGATGTATTCGACCGTATTGATGGCAGTAGTGCATTGATTTCTGAGAAGAACTTATCTGAATGAAATCTGGACAATAAATGAAAGTAAATTTATCACATTATTGGATGAGATCGAATAAGATCACAGGGTTTATTGAATGGGATCGCATGGTTAGACATTTATCAATGAATGTGAAAAGATGTATCATTTCTCCTACATGGTAGGACTAATACACTAATACCTAACTGATATACATATTTAATGAATTAGTTTTGTTCCTGCATGTTTTAATGCAGTGTTAGAATAGCAAATTCTTGAACTGAAATTCAATTTCTGGTACTCAACTTTCTCTGAACTTCTAAGCAATAATCCATTCAAGTTTTTTTTTAATTATCTTTATTTATCCAAGGAGGATTTTATTCTAAATTTGTATAGTTAATTATACTTCTCCACCAAATTAAGTAGGCATTGAAATTTAATTTGTTCACAACTTAAAACTGTCAATTTGTGTGCATCATAAAAAATGAAGAATGAAACTAACGTAAATATGTCTCTGTTATGTTTTCTTTCATATAATCAGGCCTGAAATATAACGTTTTTTGTTTGATGTCTCTAGAAAATAATCTAATACAAAAATAATTAAAGTTGCTATTTCATTTTTAAAAATATGTGTAAATATCAAACTATTACTTTTTATATGATGAAGAAAATGACTACAATAATTTAATTATTGGACGATATAGTAATAGAAATAGAAAACTTTGTAACAATTAATAATACTTTCAGTGATTTATTTTTTATAAGATAAATTAACTGCAATGTCTATGTATATAACGAATCAGAAATTGTAAAATATATCTATTTGCCATTGGTGTATGTTATAATCTAGTTTCACCAATCTATTTAATCCAATCACAGAGCTTGAATTAAAATAAAATAAATTATCAAATGACTTTATTACTTGAGAGTACCTATGCAGTTTGAGTACTGGAGATACCAAAACTGTAATTGATCCAAGGTCCAAATCATGCAAACCACACAGAGTAGAATATGAATTAAAAGATGGAAATAAGCATATCTAATCATCTTCTTTTAATCAATCATGTGCTAAGCTGAAAATTACAGCAATCAGTAATATTTTCAACCAGTCATTGCAGAATCTATATTTTTGTTGTAGACTGCATCTTCATAAAAAAGGAGAAGCCATTGATACCAATGTAGATAATCATTTTTAATAATGATGTTGAATTGGGTTTAAAGTGATAATCAAAATCTGTCATAACCATCATAGTAATCTATACAGTTACCATGTTATAAACTCTGCTAACACAATTATTGTCATAGTGATGTACTAATATCACATTACCTGATTCTTTAGCATAAACTTTATGTATTAAAATAAAAGCAACTCTCTACTTGAGTATCATCTCTAATAAGCTTCAATGACCAGTGACTACCATTATGTAGTGCATTAAAATCTCCATTCAAAGCCTGGTTTCTGAATTGTACCTTTATCAATGAGGAGTTGAAAGTCATAACAGAAATAATGTGCAGCTAGCAATCACCTTTAACTCTATTTTACAATTCAATTTAAAACACTGAAATTAAAAAAAAACTAAAGTCTTGAACCCAAAAGAACCTGCTTGAATAGTTTACATGCATCTGATCCTGGATCAATAACTATATATTTCAACCAGCTTCATTTTCTTTTTATCTGCAATTATCCTTTTCTCTGACATCCGACCAAGAAATTGTGGAATTAAAGATAATTGATAGATCCATAACTGCATTATTTCAGTGACACATCTAAAAATCATTGATTGCTCAAGCTTAGTGTAAAAGACATAAAAGTGAACTGCTCATGTTTTAAAGTAACCTAATATGTGATAAATGTGGTTTAAGTATTATTACCAATTGATTACAAAATTGCAATCAATGACCAATGCATTCTTTACTAAGAAAAGGTCACTATAAGATTAAAACTGAGTTATATTTATATTACTATCTTTTATTTTTAGACACATATAAACCAAACTTTCATATTGTTATATGTAATATATATGTAAAAGTATAATCCAAAAATTTATTCCTTGGGAATTAGAAATTAGTTTAAGCACTGGAAGTAAAAAGACTAGAGGCTATCCATGGATCTTGAACTCAAGTGTGCCACTTTACCATTACACTAAATCATGCAAGGTAAGGTTCATAACTTTGATCACATTGTTTTCTCCCAAGTGCCCTAGAATACTAAGAAGAAAATAGCAATAGGACAATAAACTGAATTTTTTTTTTTTTTTTTTCATATATAACATCCAGAGGCACCCCCCCCCCCACCCCCCCCCCACCCCCTTCCTGGCTGGGGGGTGGGATATCCCCCCCGCTAACAACACAAGACAACTGAATTGATTTTTGAATATAATTAGAAATAAATCTGACAATAAAATGATTAAAAAAATTGAATTGACAAATACATTGATTTAGTTATTTCACTAGCTATGTCACTGTGATTTCTATTTTGATGTCTTGAGAATCTTGAGAATGAAAATGTTATTTGTTAAAATAGTTAATGTAGTTAAAGTAGTAATGGTTTTCATTGGGAGATTGTAAGATGAATTCCTCTTGCAAATACTAAGGCTGGTAAAGTATTGATAGTCATCTTTTGAGTTTACAGCTATTCCTCTTATTCACACTTTCTTCATATTAGAACACTTCTATTCAACACTCTTTCCACTTCCTTCTTCTTACTGCAACCTTTCTACAGTAAAAAAAATTGGTGTTTCAAAAATTGTTTCATATATTCTTGCTAAAAATGTTACACTATCAAATTCTAAGAAACTGAATAGATTAAACATTCCAATTGCAGACCTTAGTAATTTGACATTTTTTAAAGAAAAAAAAACCTCTTATTTTATATTTTCTATTATGGCATGAACTCCATTACAGACATGGCATATGTTGCTTAACCTTTCAACAAATATAAACAAAGTTATTCATACTACTTCTTTATATTGCTTTAATTTACATTAACAAGTAAGTTACAAACATAAAAGAAAATTTTGAACAGTGTAAAATATGATTAAACAATTAAAAAATGCCTCTTATTCTCAAACCAAACAGGATAAAATAAAAGACTTGTAAACATAAAAAAGTTTTTTGAATTGAGGAGGCTATTTATCTGCATAATTCTTAAATCTATTCCAGTTCTTATCACCTTTACAGTAAGAAAAAGATTTGATTATTTTTTACCATGTAGTTTAGTAGAATGACATACTGAGAATCAAAATAAAGGGTTAAAGGTCCTTGAATTGATTCCAGTTTTGATACTTCTAGTACCTAAACTTCTGAGCAAGAAACCCATTTGATTATTTATTTTGGTGCATTAAACACTGATAGAGAAATTTTTCTATATATGCATATAATATTGATAATGTTAATTTATCTTACACAATCTATAAAATTTTGTTCATTTTACTTAAGCACCAATTTTTGATAAAATTAATAAGCCAAACTCTACTGCGTACATATTTCTATTAAAATTGATGTCATCAGCTGCTTAGAAATTAGTTGATATTTATGTCATGTGTACTTATATGTTTAGAAAAAATAACTTCAAAGTCAAGAAATAAAAAATGTATTACTTATATTAACTTAATATTACATTATATATATATATATATATATATATATATATATATATATATATATATATATATATATATATATATATATATATATATATATTAGAATTAGAATTTTAAAAAATAATCATTTAAAACACTTTATTCAATGTATTTTCTCACAAAATATCATTTTTAATTTAAAAAAAAAATATATAAAGAATGTAAAAGTATGCAAGTAAACAAAACAGATAATCAATCATTTTAATGAATAATTTAAGAAAATCAATCATGTAATGATCTTTAAAAATATGTATTGTTTTCCAGATTAAATATGTTTTTAAGTAAATGTGTAGAAGGTAGAAGAAATTTAAATTATTTTAAATAATGTCAACTTATAGTTAGAACTTGGAGTGAGAAAGTTAGATTTAAAGAAAAAAAAGTTACTGTACAAGAATTAGTCCCTTTTATATGCTTTTTTAAATACAGTCACGATCCCAATAAGCTGTTTTTTTAATTTAATTTTTTAATTTGTATTTTTTATCAAAAATCCTCATTCTTTATTAAATTTTTATGTAATTACAAATTTCATCAAAGGCATGAGTTCAAAAAAATGAAAGTAATCTTAAAAATAAAATATAGTGTTTGCAAATACAAAAAAATAAATAAACAGAAATAAGTAATTAAAATGGAAAAAAGTTATTTTCAGCTATTATACTTATTCTTCACTAAATTTTTATAATTAAATTTTTTTTCATTAAAACATAAATTTAAATAAAATATTGTTTAAAATATTAAAAGCAACTTTTCAATTAACCTCATAAATATAATTATTGATAGTAGGCAATTTCTGTTTGTCATCAATAAATTTTCCGCTGACAAATTTTCTGTTAAATAGCAAATATATTCAAACAAAAATTAAATAGAATATCATATATTTATTCAGAAATAAAAATTAATAATTTTACAGAAAAATAATAAATAATTTTTAAAAACTGTACTTTTTTGTTTGTTTTTACAATAGCCATAAATACCTATGATGCATATTTTTATTTCAGAAGAGTTTCACTGGGAATGTTTTATTTATTTATTGGATTATTGTTGTTTTTGGCATATGGGCACTCTAGATAGAATTAAAATCTTATTTCATTAAATGGTTTCTAACTGAAAAAAAAACCAAAGCCTTATTTTAATTAAAGTTTTTATCATCAACTAATCACAATGAATTTCTCCTACTAAAACTATGCTGAGTACATTTTTACCAATGACATTTTTTCATGAAATTTATGTAAGGGATTAAATTAAATAGTTTGGAAAAACTTGAACCAGTTAGTACATTCCTAAAAAATATCTATTCCATTTTTAATTTTACCTAGAAATATCCTTGCCTGCATTAGAGAAAGAACCATTGAAGTTGCATTAGTCCAAATCATGGATTGTTACTATTTGCATTGAGAAATATTTGCATTATATTGAAATTAAATAAAATTAAAATTAAATGTCAAAAGTATATGATTTTAGAAACCAAAAAGCATCTTTTTGGATTTTATGAAAAATACTATTTTAATATTATTCGAATAAAACTGCCATCATAATATTTAAATATGCTATTATGATATTTAAATAAAGGAATATTTAATTTTTAGCAATTACATTAACATTTTAATATTTTCTTGTTACATATCACTGTAGATAAAACATATATATGTGCACATACAAAATGAGTAATAAGTTTTAAAATAGTAAATTTCAGAAATGTGTGTGCATATATATGATAAAGACTATCATAATTGTATTCAAATTATAATCATTTAAAAGAAATCTTAACTTTCAATTATTAAAAAAAAAAAGGAAGACAATAAAAAAACTAAAATCTCATGTAAAGATGATTTTGTTTATTATTATTATTATTATTATTATTATTATTATTATTATTATTATTATTATTATTATTATAATAATAATAATATTAATAATAATAATAATAATAATAATAATAATAATAATAATAATAATAATAATAATAATAATAATAATAATAATAATAACTACAACAATAATAATAATAATCATAATCATCAGACACTTGTAAATAAATATGACCTTTTTAACTCCAAAAAAATAGGAAAGAAAAAAGGAAGATGAGAAGGAAAAGGATTCTAAAAATGAATTTTGGATTGACTATATATACAAATCCAAGTCCTGAATCATAAATGTGTCCACATATGTAATATTCAGGTCTATTTTTCTGCTTGTTTGACATTTTACGATTCTGTATTTTAATTTTTTCAGCAGAAAATGTTACTTTCTGAAATACGTTAACATGTCTAATTGCATCACATGATCACCATTTCTTATGCTTGCTCATAACTGTATTAAAATAAAAAAAACTCTCCAAACAGTAGTGCCACTTAGTGCAAGCCAGAGTATCAATGGAGGCTGGAAGGCTTGTGCATAAAATCCCTATCTAGTGCCTTGGGAATATTGGATGAGTAGGCATTAGATGGGAATTTTATGCATAAGCCTTCTGATTCCCATTGATTACTCTGGTTTTGCACTGAGTGATACTACTGTAGGGAGAGTTTTGCCTATTTGATATAATGTCTAATTGGCGTTCTCTACTGCATTAATTTCTCTGTCATATCTTCCCAATGGAAACAAATGTCATTGCTCTGCTTTAAAATACCTCATATAAATCAGAATTATTAATTTTATCAGAAGTATGGATATTTATTTGATTTTGGAAACCAAATTATCATGCATAGCTTGCATTATTTAAATCATGCTGTGTGATTATAGATACAGTTTTTGTATGGGTCTTCATCAGATTTTCAGTGGTATGGAAGGCAAAGGAGTTGGATAGTAGAGTAGATTGAAGCCTGTTCATTAAAATTTGAAGATTTGCTATCTTAATATAAACTGAGCATTGATTATATATATATATATGTGTGTGTGTGTGTGTGTGTGTGGGAGATAGTGATCTGGATCAAATGATGAGTGCTGGTTCTGCTTTAAATAAATATATTGGAGATCATTTATCTTTTTCACATGTGTGTGGTCATGTGTATCGGTTGCATGAGATAGATTGGATAGCTGATGGAGCTTGAAAGTCTGGGTTCAAATCTATAATTACATCTAAACTCCAGGGATATAAAGTATACCTGTATTTAAATATTAAACATTACATTCTATGATATTTATTTTTCTTGAGTTTAGATTTGAACTGTATATGAAAGAATAGCATTAAGGAATCAATAGGTGTAGTGCCTCCCTTATATTATTCAAGTATAAGTGGATAATCTTTCGAGAATGAAATCAATGGATGACACCTTAAAATAATATTTGATAAATAAAGTTTTAGGTTCTTCATGCAAAACAAAAACATATTAGTCATTCACTCATGAGAATGTAGGTACATAGCTAAAACATTCTTAGTTTTTCATGTATTATGATTATTTAAATAAACATAGTTATTTATAGTTTGGATGCAAAAATGAAACAGTTTCTTCTATTCTTTGTTTTCATTATAGATACTGTATTGAATGATTCATAATTATTAAGTCAAGTTATTTCTATCTCTGTGCAAAAGTTTAATTGAAAAATATGTACCACAAATGAAACGTTATTTAGGTAAATTAAGGCCATCTCATCGAAATTATCATTTTGAAAAAAAATCTTCAACGAATCCATTAAGATAAAAAGTAAAATGTAGTTTAAATAGATCCTACCAGATAAAAGTTACCTCAATAGTGCAGTGCTGCAATAATTCCATGAAGTAGAAACACCCAAAACTGGAAAGTTATCATATCTGACATCCATTGTTTACTAAAATTTACACTAGATGGCATAAATGTAGCGAAATTGGAAGAACATTTATAAAATGAGTATTTGATAATTTTCCATTTCTGATTTATGCACCATTTAAAAATATTAGCCATATATCTATTGTATGATAAATATTAGATGTTTATCTCGGTTGGCAATGGGCTACGTATTTATTCAGACTCAAACCTACATCATAAAGTATGGTAGGCAGATGCATTGCTTGTTGTTTTTACCACAAGATCTTTTTAGATAATTCATATACATACATATTTAATTTTATTATAAACATAACTATTGCTACTAGTTATTTTACTCACTGATCTAAATAATTGACTCTCCATTAAATCTTAAAACGTATTACTAATCTTACAGTGATGTTAACATTTAAACTTTCAGCACAGAATTTCTTTACAAAATAAAACTACACATTCTAATAACTATTTTCAAATGTAAAATAATACTAGTGGTAATTAAGTCAACAGTTAGATGACACTGAAATTTTACTTGTAACTACACTTCACTTATTCTTTGATATTTATAATTAATTAATAATATATGGTTTAAATTTATTTTATAAAAGTTATAATAAGTAATCAGAACTTTTTAGTATCTGTAACGGAAACAGAAATAACTGTCTCCTACTGAATTATATGACATTAAAAACAATGAAAGACAGAATGGTATCACTGTTTTTAAGCTCTGTTTGTTATATAAGTTTAGTTTTTGATGTAGTTTAAAATTATAGGGTAAATTTTGTCTATTATTTTAATTTATGGAAAAACTAAATAATCTGATATCATCATTAATAACATACAAACAATGAAAAATGAATCATATTTTTAATAATCTCTGAATATTATATGAAATATTGATTTTAACAAAGATAATAAGAAGTAATCCTAATTTTAATTTAAGGGTTGCATATTTGGTAGGACTTTGAGGTTTTT
Source organism: Epiperipatus broadwayi (assembly GCA_028023455.1). Classification (NCBI taxonomy): domain Eukaryota; kingdom Metazoa; phylum Onychophora; class Udeonychophora; order Euonychophora; family Peripatidae; genus Epiperipatus; species Epiperipatus broadwayi. The sequence continues at coordinate 6,858,318 of JAQFVV010006238.1, forward strand.
CAATAGTGGTAAGTGAATACAAGTCACATTTTAAAAATTTGATATTTTAAAAGTTTATAAACACATATATAAGAAAACAAAATACAAAGGATGTTTTAAAAATATTCTTATAATATTGTAAAACAATTTTATTTTAAAATAAAGTGTTTATTTTAATTTTAAAAAGAATCAATTTCTTTTCATGGCTTTCTCAGTATCTGATACACAAAAATATTTATTCTAAGTGTAATATTGTAAAATTTAATACAAAATAACTAAAAAAGTCCACTTTCTGTGCTTTACACAATGCTTTTTATTTAACCAATTGATGATTTTAACTGCATAACAGCCTTTTTTAGGATATTTGTTCATATGTCACATTACTTACATAATAATAGTCAGATAAATAAATAAAGAGTAGTATAAAAAATGTGAAGATATGAATTTCATAAAGATTTAGCTGACATATACAACACAAAGACATTGACAAAGTCGTAAACAACTTAGAAAAGTTTAATTTATAGGGAAAAAATAAAACAGTTGTTTGTTGTTTAATGTATAGTTTATAATTTTTTGCTTATCATATGGATTTCACAGAAATTCAGCAAATTCCTATATTATTATATATCATTCACATTTATTAAAATATTTTTACTGCTATTATTAAAAAATAAATTATGTGCTTAATTAGCTTGCATTATCAAAACACATATGAAAACAAAATATATGGTCCCTTACAAACAGATTATTTATGTTTTAAAATTGTTTACATATTCTTACTACAATTTTTCTACTGAAAAAGCAAGTATATATTTAAAAAAAAGTGTCTTTACCTTAGTTATGGTAAAAAGAAGAATAACCTTAGAATCCAATTAAATAATTCCATATTGTAGTCAGTTTATATTCCCTTAGGAAAGAAGTAGTGATGCAAAAAATTGAGGCAAGTAATAATATATAATCCAGAAATATCCAAGTTCAAATTCTGACCGTGTACCTAAAATAAAAGATTTTATACATATATATTCTAATGGCATATTGAAGGAATAATAAAATCTTTTTAAAAAAATTACATTTAATAACAAAAATAATTAATATTAATCATCCCATATTGGGATCAATATAAGAAGAAACTTTACTATTTCTTCTCTCATATTCATGTCTAATAGGTCTAAAAAAAATGTAATAAAGATTTAATATTTGTCACACACACACACACACACACACACACACATATATATATATAAACTAATACCATATATATATATGGTATTAGTTTAAAGTTCTCTTAAGCTTTATACCTAGTAAAAAAAGATAGAATGATCTGCTATTTCACACGTATTTCGTAGATGAATTAGAGATCTAGACACTTGAGTTTTCCATCAATAGTCTAACTTTCTATTTAAATACTGTAGTTGCAAGCTAGTTTGGTCTAAAGACATGAATATATATGCTATCAATTAAATATATATACAACATTAAGCTCTTTAAGACAATAATAGAAACAACACTGCTTGAGTTGAACCAATTTGTTTATTTTGTAATACCTAATAGAAAATTAAATATTACAATTTGAAATATATATATCTACAATAATTAAATGACACATTGGAATTAAGAAGTCTACTCAAATTAATTCATAGCATTTGTGGTATGTGCTTCACACCATAAGATATTTATATAGTAAAAATATCAAACTGATCTATCTCATTATTAAGAATTAACTTGATTGGTTATTTCTCTCTTCTTCATATTATCTAATTATTACATATTTATTTCTCACAGCCTGATGTATATTTCATTGGCTTTTATGTGTATTGAATTTCTGATCCATTGAGAGATATTCATATATTGATTTTGTCTGACAGAGTTTCACGTTCTTTCTCAGCTTTGGACTATTAACCTTGATTAGCTAATGTCCTAGTAAGAACTAATTAAATAATTATGAATGAAAATCCCATGTATATGATTGTGGATGAGAGAATGTGTGATGTATTAAGAATATTTAATTCTCACTCTCTATAGACATTTATAAAAACTTACAATCTTAAATATGACAATGTTTAATGAAAAATCAACCATTTCTTGCAGGTTATATTTTTCTGTCAAAAAACCTGGTGTCACCAGCTGCTAAAAAGATCATTTAAGAACACATCAAATATAGCAACTCAATTTATGTTAAGTACAAATATAATGTTAAAATTTCAATATAAATTTTAGTGATAATTTAACTAAATCTTTTTTTGTTTAAGTTTAAAGTTAATTGACAAGAATGCTTATAATCAATCTGATTTTTAAAACAAACTAGTTTCAAATAATTATTTAAATATATAAACATTAACTTAAACATGAAATATGTAATATTTTAATATTATTTTACATATATCCTTTATAATGTACCAGTAATCATTTTTTTGGTTATTCTAGTAGTAAATACCTCAATAGTTTGAGTTTGAACCCAAAACCATGATATGCACAATATATATATAAGATATTCCATATATATAAATATATATATATATAAGATATTCCATAAAAATAAATAAATAAATAAATAAATATATATATATATAAGAATAACCCCTACATATATTTGCGAATCTTATAAATTATGGTTTAAATCTATATCATTAAATTCAACTACAGGGATAGTGATAGTGGCTTTATGATCACAAACACTCTAAAGTATTTTATTTGTTTTTATTTAAAAAAACTGGTGCCAAACCTCTTCAAAAGAAAATGATTACTTAGAATTAGGTAAGATAATAATAATCATCATTTACAAATTATTACCATAATCCTCCAGCACATTCTTCAGTGGTTTACATGTTCTCAGAGTTGTGGATAGTTTTATGAATGAAATTACAAATTAAATTTATGAAAAACAAATGAACTGGATTAATAAATTAATATAACCATTTATTAATAAAACATAACATGTAGTTTGGTTGTAACTATCTTATATATAAGATCCATATTTTCTATGTTGTCTGATTGGTGAATGAATGTTTATCCACTAATGTTACAACTATTATATAAAGTAATTCTATTGGATAAAAATTTATGAGAAAAAATCAGTATGAGTGCTTTTAACTACAGAGATATGGTATATATTTTGCAGTAATAGTTCCCATCCAGTTGCAGAAACTGCCATAAATGCCAATTTGTATTTAACATTAAGGAGTTCCATGCTTCCATGGTCTGTCAATTTCCTAATATAGTTGAGATGAATGACATACTTAGCAATGTTTAATTAATTTTTATAGCAATGTTTAATACAAAAACATTTACATTAAATCTTAAAAAAAAATTGTTAAAGCAACCAATTAAAAAAATTATTACAAATATTATATTTAATAAAAAAAATATTATACAAACTACAGGCATTTTTGCATTTTTGGTAACTATGAATAAAGTTAAAAAAACTTTCATTTGTCATGACTGACTATTGGGAAAAAAAAATAATTTTTTTATTCAGAAGGTGCTCCAGTAAATATCAAATATAATCTATATTTAAAAATGTTAATTTTAATTTAGCTTTATTAAAATTCAGAACTTTATTCATATAATAATTACATATTTTGTTTACATTAAATCTTTAAAATAATTTGTTAAAGCAATCTATTATTACAAAAACGATGCAGCGAAAGCCCAGAGTTTTTATATTTTGCACATGGTCTCCACCATTAAAAAAATGCTTGGAGAAAAATGTGCTTTTAATTACAGAATTATTGTATTTAAATTTGAAGAAAATGTGATTACAGTATATAAATTCATGTTTAAAATTTAATGAGGAGAAAATGTATTTACATTTAGGTTTGGTTAGCATATTATTACATTTATGGGAAGAGTTTAGAAAAAGTGCTCAGAAAAAATCAGTACAAGGGGTTTGAAATACAGAGGTATGGCATTTAAATTGCAAAGAAAATATAATTACAGAACATAAATTCATGTTTAAAATGTGATATATAGTAGGAAGAAAAAATGCTTTAGTACCATATTTACATTTAGCTTTTGTTAGCATATAAATAAAGCCAAAATGTCAACCTTTCAGGGCAAATGTCTTTTGATTAATTTACATTAAATCTTAAAAAGTTTTTAACTGAAGTCAAAATGATGGCCTTCTGGCTGGCTACATTTCTCATGTGTAATATATAATATTAATTTTTTTTGTTAATTTACATTAAATCTCAAAAAAAATTGTAAAGCAACTAATCAAAAGAAATCGGGCTTCACATAGCTCAGGTGCAATCTGGTGTAATAATAATTCCAAATGTAGATCTCAAATCAAGCCCATAACCAATAGTTTATATATTTCAATTCCTTCTTTAAATACTTTCACATGTGAATATAAAATCACACACCCAATACTTAATCTATTTTCAACAATCAGTTCATTTATTTAGTTTAACTTTTTTGAATTATTTATTTAATCAAAAAATTAAGTAATTGTTTATACTTTTATTGAAATCTAACTTATTTATATAAAATTATTATTAACATCTCTATTAGACAAGCTAACAACAAACACTATTATTATAAGCTAAGAATATGGGAACAGGAAATTCCGGAAAGCACTAAACAATTCTAAACTTTTAATATAGCTTCACGGATATGCATTTCAAACGCAATATATAAATTATTAACATTTTTTTAAAAAAATGTATGTTTATTAATTATTGTTTATTGTTCTATTGATTATTAAGCTATTAAATTAGATAATGTATTATTATAGTTGACTTTTATGTTTTGCATATGATAATTAATATTTAAAGATTTGAAAGCATTAGCATCCTTAATTAATCATGGATAGTAGCACTATTCCATGATCAAAAGCATTGCCTTATTAAGAATGTCATAGGTATTTTGTGCAATCGCAACTCATAACCATATAAGTATATTTGCCATTAGTTCATGGAAATCTAATTAGATACTTAACACATACTTGATTTTGATTTCCTTTTGATTATTGAAATCAGTATTTGTACAGGTATTTTTGATATTTGTACTTTAGATTATCATAATTATCCTTGTCATTATTCCTATTAACACCATCATCATCTAAATACAATTATATATATATATATATATGTTAAAACGAAGATTTGCACGGGTTAAATATATAAAATACATATTTTGCGGGTTCATCCATGTTAAAAACTTTTAATATTAATATACTGACATTTCGACTTGGTCACACAAGCCATCTACAGAGTTATAAAAGGTAGAAAGACGGTTGTAGAGGCGCTACAATCACTGATTTGAATAAAATGTTAAAATTCCACCAATAGCAAAAAATGTTAAATTTAGGAATGTTTTTTAAATAAATCTTTCCAAATAGAAAAAAGTTTACATGTATCATCTCGCTTATTGATACAATCTGGCCTTTTAAGTATCTCAATGGCTTCTCTAATTTTGCATTGGTAGAGATTATCACATCTGGATATGATCCTGGTACTAGAAAAATCAATTTTATGACCTGAATCTATAGTATGGAGTGAGAGTGCTGATGATGATGAGTGTTGTTTAACTGCATTAGCATGCTCATCTCTCCTAACACTGATGCGACGATTACTCATACCTGTGTAAGAAGCTTTACAATTTTTACATGAGATTTGATAGACACCATGAGATTCAAGAGGGATTGAATCCTTAGGCTTGGTTAATATATTGCTGATCTTTTGAGCAGAAAATGCTGTATCTATACTATAGCATCAGTATATTAATATTAAAAGTTTTTAACACGGATGAATCCGCAAAATATGTATTTTATATATATATATATTATAACGATCGAAATGAAAGTGAAGATCGAATAACGATCGAAATGAAAGTGAAGATCGAATCTAACTGCAAAAACAATATCTGCACTACAAGGGCGCCATCTAGGCATTTGAGCCTAGAAAAATTTATAAAGTAGGCAGATACGCGCTGTTAAGATTCCACTTTCTTTAAATATTCTGACCATTAGCCCAAGTCACTAGCTCAGTGAGTAGCAGAGATAATAAAATATCTTAAATATAAAATAATAAAAGCCACTGCCAGAAATTAACACATAAAATATTTATTTACACACATATAAAATCATTCTAAACTCGAGGAATAGGTTTAACATTTTTAGATTTTTATATTGATCTTTAATTCTAGATTTAAGTAGATTGCAAATAATGAGTTTACTATTTATTTAGAGGGTTGAGTATGAATGGACTACATAGGTCTGCATTTGAAAGGAAAATATTCTTCACTGATTTAACCTTAGGCAACAAATTTTGCAATCAACTGGCGCCAATCCATCTGATACATTCATGTATTCAATGTAGCATGATATGACAACACAAAATACTATATTGTCAGGAATGTACATCTGAACAATAAGTAGAAATAGAGAAGACATTGACTCTCCACCAATAGGAATGTGACATCTGTTGGCAAGTAGATCAATAAACAAAAAACTCCATAGGAATGGACTGCGGTCTTCTGCCGACTTACAAACCCATCCATAGGCAAACAGAGGGTGTGTGGCGTATATCTATAATCCTGCCCATAGTGGACCTCATACTACATCTACTAATTACACAAATATATCCAATCCATTGAACCAATTCAACTATGAAATGAATAACCTAAGATTACCCTCCCTTAATACAACTTTACAAAACTATATAGCCATTCACGCCTGACTTAATTTTATCATTTAAATGCGTTCGCACAGATTTGTTTAAAAATGTTGGGTATAGATCGATTACATAGATTCCACGGTCAAAAACATTTCAAAATAAACATAAACGATCAAAATACAAAAGTATTGATACCGACAATCACCGAGGGAAACTTATAAGTAACCCAATAGTATTCACTATAAGATACTTGCGTTGTCACCAATAACTTAAAGGACATCCGAATAAATACATTTTAGATACTCACCGTAAGGTATCATTATTTATCAAATGTCTATATATTTTGATCAAATATGAAAACCAAAATATAATTAACCGCAAACGAATCCATGCAAGCGTCTATAAACAACTTAAATTTCATACATTTAAATAATCTTTACAATAATAAAAAAAAAAAAAATTGAAATGATGTTTATCAATCGGAAAACATATAAAATTAAACATTATTAATTTGATTTAAAGACTTACAAAAGTCAGATAAGAGTCCGTTTTAACATTTCAGTTGGCTTGTTTATCAATTTGTAAAACTTGACGAAAGTTCTTGATTGATTTTAACAATTGTTCATTTCAGATAGCTTATGGTAGAAGAGTCCAGGTTTCTGCTTTTATTAATTCCCGCGATGCTTCCATTGGAAGGGAATGTTCTGGAGATGGCAATAGCTGGTTCAAAGTATCACAGTCTTTTCATTTTTTTTTTTTAATAGAGTGTGGTATGTGGGTCATACCTCATCTCTCAAACACAAATGCTGGAACTGTCCGAAAAAAACTGTATTTCCCTTTTTATATTATCTACCCTCCATTGGAAGGGAATGTTCTGGAGATAGCATTAGCTTGTTCCATTCTGGTATCACAGTCTTTTCATTTCATTTTTTTTTTAAAACAAACAAAAAAAAATGAGAGAGAACGGCAAGTGCGTCTTACCGTTGTCATCAAATCAAGTTGGAAAAAAAAAAAAAACTGACTGGAACTCAATATTTTTTCTTTTTATAGTCCTCCTATGGATTCCATGAACAAAAACGTCACTGTTCTGTTTTTTCGTTATGGTCCGGGCCTTTATTTGCTTCCATTGGTCAAGCTAAAATCTCTTTCTTTTCTTATCTAACTTTTCATCTGACTTTTTAATTAAACAGCTTTTAGATAATTAATAAACAATCATTTCCATTTACAGATTACAGGAATTAATTAATACCTGTTTTTATTTTAACTTACGTTATTTTTTTATTAATGTTCAAATATTTTTTTTTTTGTTTATGAAAAAAATATTTTTAAAGTTTAGCATCTGTGCGAATATATACGTTTAACAATATTTTAATTTTAGCGTTTAGTTTTTTACTTTTATTTGCGAACTTTTATCAAGTTTTTATTTTAAATTAATGTAATGACATATTTATATATCGTTGCATATCAGTAAACTTCCTCAAAAAACAAAAAAACATTATAAAAAAAAAAAAAGAATTTACTTAGTGTTAGTAATTACGTTACACAAATTGATTATATATGAAAATTTCAAAAGGACAAAACTTTTTTTTTACAAGACAAAACTAATTACACACAAATATAATGATTAAAAAAAAAGTTGACTGTTGATTCCTTATTACCAGCTAAATTTCTGCCCCCTCCCTTCCAAGTTTCTTTTCTTCAACTTTTAAGTATTATTTAGGCAAGTTAAACGATTAGATTTTAAACAAGACTTTTTTTTTAAAAAAAAAATTATGATTTATATTTATTAATTACGTTTTATTTATTACTTTTTATTCCTCGTATTTCTCTCTACATATGCGCAATTTTTCTTACTGGCAGCACTTTTTAAACAAAACTTCAAACTGCAACTCCATGTCAATACAACAAATATATTTATACAATTTCAGCAAAAAATTTACGGGCATGATTCACTTTTAAAATTCTCAGGGTCAATCTCTGAGGTAAGACCACACTTGGGACGCCAATTATAATGATCGAAATGAAAGTGAAGATCGAATAATGATCGAAATGAAAGTGAAGATCGAATCTAACCGCAAAAACAATATCTGCACTACAAGGGCGCCATCTAGGCATTTGAGCCTAGAAAAATTTATAAAGTAGGCAGATACATGCTGTTAAGATTCCACTTTCTTTAAATATTCCGACCGTTAGCCCAAGTCACTAGCTCAGTGAGTAGCAGAGATAATAAAATATCTTAAATATAAAATAATAAAAGCCACTGCCAGAAATTAACACATAAAATATTTATTTACGCACATATAAAATCATTCTAAACTCGAGGAATAGGTTTAACATTTTTAGATTTTTATATTGATCTTTAATTCTAGATTTAAGTAGATTGCAAATAATGAGTTTACTATTTATTTAGAGGGTCGAGTATGAATGGACTACATAGGTCTGCATTTGAAAGGAAAATATTCTTCCCTGATTTAACCTTAGGCAACAAATTTCGCAATCAACTGGCGCCAATCCATCTGATACATTCATGTATTCAATGTAGCATGATACGACAACACAAAATACTATATTGTCAGGAATGTACATCTGAACAATAAGTAGAAATAGAGAAGACATTGACTCTCCACCAATAGGAATGTGACATCTGTTGGCAAGTAGATCAATAAACAAAAAACTCCATAGGAATGGACTGCGGTCTTCTGCCGACTTACAAACCCATCCATAGGCAAACAGAGGGTGTGTGGCGTATATCTATAATCCTGCCCGTAGTGGACCTCATACTACATCTACTAATTACACAAATATATCCAATCCATTGAACCAATTCAACTACGAAATGAATAACCTAAGATTACCCTCCCTTAATACAACTTTACAAAACTATATAGCCATTCACGCCCGACTTAATTTTATTATTTAAATACGTTCGCACAGATTTGTTTAAAAATGTTGGGTATAGATCGATTACATAGATTCCACGGTCAAAAACATTTCAAAATAAACATAAACGATCAAAATACAAAATTATTGATACCGACAATCGCCGAGGGAAACTTATAAGTAACCCAATAGTATTCACCATAAGATACTTGCGTTGTCACCAATAACTTAAAGGACATCCGAATAAATACATTTTAGATACTCACCGTAAGGTATCATTATTTATCAAATGTCTATATATTTTGATCAAATATGAAAACCAAAATATAATTAACCGCAACGTCTATAAACAACTTAAATTTCATACATTTAAATAATCTTTACAATAAGAAAAAAAAAAAAAATTGAAATGATGTTTATCAATCGGAAAACATATAAAATTAAACATTATTAATTTGATTTAAAGACTTACAAAAGTCAGATAAGAGTCCGTTTTAACATTTCAGTTGGCTTGTTTATCAATTTGTAAAACTTGACGAAAGTTCTTGATTGATTTTAACAATTGTTCATTTCAGATAGCTTATGGTAGAAGAGTCCAGGTTTCTGCTTTTATTAATTCCCACGATGCCTCCGTTGGAAGGGAATGTTCTGGAGATGGCAATAGCTGGTTCAAAGTATCACAGTCTTTTCATTTTTTTTTTTTTAATAGAGTGTGGTATGTGCATCATACCTCATCTCTCAAACACAAACGCTGGAACTGTCCGAAAAAAACTGTATTTTCCTTTTTATATTATCCACCCTCCGTTGGAAGGGAATGTTCTGGAGATAGCATTAGCTGGTTCCATTCTGGTATCACAGTCTTTTCATTTTATTTTTTTTTTAAAACAAACAAAAAAAAATGAGAGAGAACGGCAAGTGCGTCTTACCATTGTCATCAAATCAAGTTGGAAAAAAAAAAACTGACTGGAACTCAATATTTTTTCTTTTTATAGTCCTCCTATGGATTCCATGAACAAAAACATCACTGTTCTGTTTTTTCGTTATGGTCCGGGCCTTTATTTGCTTCCATTGGTCAAGCTAAAATCTCTTTCTTTTCTTATCTAACTTTTCATCTGACTTTTTAATTAAACAGCTTTTAGATAATTAATAAACAATCATTTCCATTTACAGATTACAGGAATTAATTAATACCTGTTTTTATTTTAACTTACGTTATTTTTTTATTAACGTTCAAATATTTTTTTTTTTGTTTATGAAAAAAATATTTTTAAAGTTTAGCATCTGTGCGAATATATACGTTTAACAATATTTTAATTTTAGCGTTTAGTTTTTTACTTTTATTTGCGAACTTTTATCAAGTTTTTATTTTAAATTAATGTAACGACATATTTATATATTGTTACAATATATATATATATATATTATCCTCTCCCAATCACTTTAATTCTTATTCAATTACATATAACTGGTTATTTTCCCAAAATTCTGTAATAGCATTTCTGATTGTAAACATATATTGCATAGTGACATGGTTGAGGTATTTGCCATAAAAAATTTAAGGTCCTGATATGTTTGGATCATACAATACAACTTAAAGTGTGACAGTGTATTTTCATATCTTGGTATGTTATCTGTAATTTTTTACCTGCCATTACAAATCTTAAAAGCTACTTGAAACATTCTTGCAACTTAAGGTTTTATTCCTATATAAAGCTTTATTCATTTTAAGTGTTTCAGTAGCAACTATGCACTGTTTAAGACAAAAATTAATGTTATTATGTTGTTGCAGCATGTGTTAAGATATGAAACACATTATCACATTTCATAATTTTGAACTAAACATACTATCACCTTTAAATTTTTGGAATAAACAGCAAGATCATAGTTGTGAAGCTTCAATTAAAAGCCAGTCACATTTCTATTATGATAACAAGCAATAAGAACACCATATTTTCATTTTTTTTGAAAGTTTGTGATGTTTTAATAATAAATAAATGTTGGACTATTTCAAGAATCTACTATTAATTATCAAATGTATTTAAAAATATTAAAACATTAAAGAAACATTTCCATTATATTTATCTGATAACAGTAGCACACAAGTTAGTATATTACATCGGATTTTAAGTGATATTTTGCTCTACCCTGCTTCAGAAGCTGCTGGCAGCCAGTGACAGTATTCACATGGGAATAAAATCTGGAGGTTTTAGATTTATGAATACTAAAACGTCACAGGTTTAATCCCCATGTAAGTACTTCCACTAGTCAGATCCGCAGCAGTAGAAGAAAAGAGTAATAACCCTCGAAACATTGTGCTATATACTAATCTGTATGCTATTACTAACAGTTGAATGCACTTGTAAAGTTTAAATAAAGTTTGACGTTTTCTAAAGACATTTAATAATTACTATTAGATGATAGAAATAGACCAACATTACCGCTTAAATTATTGTTTATAATATCTGTATATATAGTTAAAAATGTAAAAGCTTTACATATAGAAGAATCTCCTAAAATGAAATCAATCTTTATATTTAGTACACACATTACTAAGAATGACCAGAAGTAAAATCATAATATTGTCAACTATATAACTGCAGCTGCTGGTATTATTTTTTCCTTATATTAATTATTTACAAAAGTCTAATGGCGATAAATGTAGGTATGTAACAAGATGTTCCGTAATAAACATATTGATTATAGCCCACAGGTTCATTAAATCACGGGTGAAAGAACATGTACTATATTTAATTGGCATAGGTAATTAGTGCCTAGTTCTAATATTCATTACACTTCTACCTTGTTATGTTTTAAATCTATTATTGCAATTAAGATAAAAATTGTCATATTTTATTCATATTTTTTATATTTAGTTTTTTTTAACCAAACAATTTACATATCATTAAGATTTAAAAATATAAACTTAAAGAAAAATTCAATTAACCTTAGGAAAAAAAAATTCGAAAATTCAAAGTTATCTTCTAGAATAAAAACAAAATCAAAATAATAATTTTGTCAAGCGTTGTTAGCCGAGATGTTATCGCAGCCGCCTTGCAAGCAAGTAGTTGAAGACAGACAGTTGTGGGTTCGCGTCCCGGCCGATGCTATGACATATGAAAAAAAATATATATATTTCTTACAATTTTTTTGGTTTAATAACTACTAGTTGGGTATTTATATCTTATATATATACACTATATAATTACTAATAATTATTTGTGTGTTTATTTAATTATCTAATATTAAGAACTGAATGTCTTTACAAAATTTGTAAACTTTATTTAATATTCAACTGTCAGTAAGAGCATATAGCTTAATATTTAACCCACCGTTTCAAGTGATATTATTCTCCTCTCTCTTCATCATACGCTGCTGCCCTGATCAGTGACAGTACTAGCATTGGAATCCTATGTGGACCTTTAGATTTTTGAATACTGAATTTTAAAATAATGCTCTAAGGTAGAATAGCTCAGTTGGTTAGAGTGCTACCTTAAATCTCAATATTGAAGAATCTGAAAATTTACATTTGATTCACATGCTATTGTTGTCACTGGTTGGCCAACAATACTTGAAGAATAAAGGAGAATAATGCCATTCTAAACATTGTGTTAAATACTAACCTGTGTGCTATTACTAACAGTTGAATGTATTTGGAAAATTTAAATAAAGTTAAAATTTATCTAAAGACATTTAATTCTTAATATTAGATGCTGGAAATAGTCAACAAATAGTAAATTATACAGTTAGATTTTCATTGCCTCTAGAACTATTTTTTAACACTGTTTACCACACCTCTACAATGATATAGTTTTCATTTTCCAGTGGAGGGCTTGTGTGATCAAGTTGAAATGTTAGAATTTTTAAATTAAAATCTAACAAGGATGAACCTGCAAAATATGTTTTTTTATATCTGCAACCAATGAAAACATTCATATATATATATATATATATATATATATATATATATATATATATATATATATATATATATATATATCCTACTCATAATTAGAATTCAATTAAAAAAATTTAAATTTTAAGATATTTTTATGATATATAAATAATAGTAATAATTAGATTTTATGTACAATTTAAAGCTGAAAATACTGTATATAAAATGAAATGGATTATTTAAAAGGAACAGTTAAATAAAGATTAAAGATATCTTCTTATGTTGTAAAAGCTGCCATATAAAATAACACACTATAAATAGTTAAAAGTATATTAATAATTCGAGTATAATATTTTAAAACTAATAAATTAAATAAAAATATGTAATATTATAATTGTATTTAATAGTCAAAATTAATCTAATATATTTTAAAAATAAACTTTAGATGGTGAGAATTATATTTGTTCTAATTTTTAAATTATTTCCAAATTTTTATAAAATATATCAGTTTTTAATTTAGACGAGACTAAATTAAAAAAATCATCTTTAAAGTTAGTAATCATTATGTATATTATATACCTTCACACACACCTTTTAAAATAATAATAAAGTTTGTGAATTATGAAACTAAATATAATTCTATTGACCTAAATAAAAGTTGAAATATTAAATATTTTTTAATAATTATTTTAAAGTTTAAATATTTTGATAAAACTATAATTAATTTAAAAATATATTCTAAGTAATATTTAAGACATGACATCATAAATTCTTTATTTTAAAGGTTTAATATATTATAAAACTAAAATTTAAATTTTCCTAAAACATAACCAATCAACGGAGGTAATTTAGCAGACAAAATAGAATTAGACAACAGGAAAAGTAATGTTAAGTGAAGGAGGAAGTAACATATTTTTTAGCGAATAAGACGTACTAGAAAAGTGATATAATTTTAAAATTTTATATTTATTTTAAAAGTTTTTTTAACATATAATATTTTGACTCCTTTACAGAAGGCTAATTTTAAAAGTTTTTAGTATTTTATCAATTCAGCAAAACCTTCATAAAAAATGAAACTAAAGAAAAAATACCTAAAAATATTAGAGAAAAATATTGTAAAGTGCCTCGATACAGCTTTATTTATGCTCAACCAGAAACTTATTATTGTAACTCAGAGGAATATAATTGGGACGCTATACGAAAACTTAAAAGAGAAGTTACTTATAGAAAATTATACAAATTTTATAAGGCTACTTGAGTTATTTTATTCTTTTATGAAAATTAAGATGCGTATATTATAAAGAATTAGTAAAAGTTATAATGAGAAAAAAATGTTTTCCTTTTTAAAGAAATATACAAAGTATATACCAGAACTTTAAAAGAAAGGAAAAATTACCAAGAATGATAGAAAGAGTATTTTTTTTTTTTAAAAAAAAAAACAGAAAAACTTTTCTAAGAAAAATTAAAAATTTATAAAGTTTATTGAGAAATGCTTATTTAGAAAATATAAATTTAAATTAATTATGAAAATGGACTATGGAAAAAAAAATTTATGAATATTTAAACAAAGTACCTAGAAGAAATAAAAGTAGGAAAACTTAGCAGAAAATATAAAGAGAATAGTAGATTTTCTTTACGGGATTAACTAATATCATAATTAATAATTGTATTAAATATTATGAAAAACCAAGGATTGTTGTCTATGAATATTTATTAAACAGAACAATAATTGTTTGCCTTAAAATTGAACAAGAAGTGACAAAAGAAAAATAAACATTTTTTTGCTTTAATATGAACTTTTCAAGAAAGTTTGATAAAGAAGTAAGTAAATATAGTTTAAATATTTTACTAATTTATTTTAGAATATAAAGCTATGTGAGATTAGGGAAAACATATAAACATAAATTTAGTAATATAAAATTTAAAATAATAGCTGATAAAATATAGAAATATTGTTTAAAAAAAGGAATGGATGTGAATATTATATCTCAAGGACAATGGGAGGTGAAGCCTACGGAACGACGAAAGAAAAGACTTTGGTAATTTTGATATTTATTAATAAGCAAATGTATTTTTTTAGATCACTATTGATTAAGAAAAGTGAATTTAAATTATAGTACACTTTTATACAACATTTTTAACATATAATGAGATAGGAGTAATTCAAATAGCATGCAATAATTTATTTAAAGTATATTAATAATATATTAACAGAACAATTATGTGACTTTTGAACTTTCATGTGATAAAGTATTCAGATATTTTAAAATAGCTTGTACATGATTAAATATACGAGGAAAGTAGTAAAAGATTTCTTATAGAACAATGGAATATTTTAAAATAAATGATTTTATTATTGTTAGTAATGCAGAAGTATTGGTAAGTATAGAAAAACTTGAAAATAAGACGGATAGGACTTGGAAGTACTAGTGGAGAGGAAACCGAGATTTTTAAGAAATAGGAAAATAAAGGATTGGAATATTTGTTTGTGTGATTTAGTATGTAATAAGCCCTTGACTGAACACATAGGTTTGGAGTTTATATTTTAAACTTTTGGTTATAATAAGCTGAAAATTTGACGTCCTATAATGGGTTGGTAGGGTAACTATGCTTTTAATCTGGCTGATTGTCAATTTATGATGGTAATATTCTAGTTATATTTCACTATCTTGCCTTTTGGAACGGTCGAAAGATATTTAAAAAAAAGATAAAAGACGAAGAAGTACGTTTAGAAGAAATTTATTTCTGGAGTATAGAATAGTAACTTTAAAATGAAAGCCAAAAACATAAAGAGAAAAGAACATAAAAAGTAAAGTAATTCAGAAAGAATAAGATTGAAAAGACAAACCAAATTTTAAAAGGAAAAAAATGAAGAATTTTTTTTAATAATATTTAGAAAATAAGTAGCATATTTATTAAGAAAAGCAAAAAGATAAAAAAAACGGAGGAGTTAATAGTGTAATTATACACCAGAAGGCTGAAGAGAATATGGATAATAAACACGGAAGGAACAAAAAAACTAAAACAAAGGAACAATTTGATTTGTAAGATCCAACAACCAAAGAAACAAATTTATTTTGTAAATTTTATTGAAGGTAAATTTGTAAAAAAATTTAATAATATAGGGAGCAAAGTTTGTGAAACATATAAGAAAATTGTAAACTAACCAAAAAAAACAAAAAAATATTTCTGGTAAAAAATAACAGGAAAGAAAAGACATTTAAAACAAAAAATAAGGAGAAGGGTAAGGGAAAGTAAAGGAAAAAAGTAATTTATGTGTTAATAAATGTTTTAAATTGTTTTAAGTTTGTGGTGTTATTTCTCCACAGGCAGAAACCGATACATTATAATTAAAACAGACAAAGTTTGCACAAAAGGAAACAAAAAGTATAAAATTTGAGAATTTAGGAGTTAAAATTAAAAGACAAATTTAATATTTATTGGCATAAGGGCCCAACATAAATAGCAGGCCCGTATCGTTGTCGATTATAAAAACCCACGACGTATTTATTTAATTCATTTAGGAAGAAAAAGATTATATTATATTATTATTGTTATTATTATTAGTTGATGGAGAGATTATGACATAAAAATCCCTTTCATATTTTACTCCTAATTTTAAATCAGTTAGAATACAATTTATAAACCGAGATTCATTTTATTTTACTTCATTTTATTTAATCACTAGATTCTTGTATAAAGAAGAGAGATAGATATATTTAAGTAGGTATAGAGCTTGAAAGCGTAAGAAACAGAGTAGTTATTTGGTATAGTAAGAGGGGAAAGGTCTTAGCCATGGGTAAAGGGGAAGCCAGTAGCTATCCGTCCGGCACTCCGCCGAAAAGAAAATTTTCTTTTTAAAAAGAACGTATTTGTATTTTAGAAATAGGGCAGAACATTTAAACAGCGAATTCTTTTTGTTAACGAGCGAACCCGGAAATCGAAAAACAATTTGGGGGGGGCGGGGGGGGAAATATATATATATATCCATGTTGTGAATTACTTTATTATATATAGACTGTTTAATGTTTATTACAATAGTAAAGTAAAAATAAAAAGAAAGAATTTATTTACTTAGTCAAATAAAATCAATGTGTTGTATCAATATAAAATAATTGGACTAATAATTATTCACATTCTCTGCCTTAATTATTTAGGAAAATCTTTCTTTATATATAAATAAAACTAGTAGGAAAATGATTTCATTTTTTTTTATTACAGTATTATTGAGTATTGATAAGGTGGGAGTGTGTTTATTGCAACAATATATATATATATATTTAAAAATGGTTGTTATATATATAAATTAACTTACTCAGATAACTGCCAATCAAATTACATTAAAATACCCAATCAATCAATTGTATTAAGACTATTGTTTTATAGCCCTAATATCCCTCATAAATTAACAGTCGCTTACTTGCTAATATACTTCAAAGTAATATAAAAAAAAATGTCTGTATAAATCCCAAATCCAAGAATATTTCAAAATTAAAAAAGTAAAACAATCATACAGCTTCACACGATCACCATTTATATGCTGCACATGCTGTTAATAAAAGTATGTGATGCGATGTGGTGCATTGTAACTTCTTTCTCAGAGTCAGGAATCTTTCAACCAATATGTGAGAGAAGCCTGTTAGCCAATTTACCTTCACTTCCCATTCCTCCCCCTAAAAGTTTTTCCCATATTCTTCTCTATCCTGCTATGGACCATTTCCACAATACAATACCAAACTCTTCATACAGTAGTGCCACCAAGTGCAAGCCTTCATAATCAATGGATGCAAAAAGTTTTGTGCAAAAACTTCCTGCAACTATTGATTATGAAGACTTGCACTTTGGTGGCATTACATGGAGAGTTTGGTACTCTTATTAATCATAAAGCAGTTTTAAAAATTTAAACATGTAAATATTATGACAATATAGCCTAAGTAAATAATATTCATTAAAGCTGTAGCCTCAATCACATGCGTATAAAATGCGATAGTAGGGACCTCTACAGGTCTTAAACCACATGCTTACTCTTGGAAGAAAAGAGCCTAAGGAAGAATAAAAGCAGTAGCATAAATGTATCAATCTTGGATTTGGTATTTATAAAAAAGTTTGGCACATTAGATACCTCATTGCTAATTGATGAGTGATGAACAATTGTTTTGAGAGCACTGCTTAGCTGATTATTATAGCATAATTTCAAAGATTGTAAACAAATATTTTTACAGTTGTATTTATATATTGGACTACTTCCATTATCTAATATAAGTATTAAATGTCTTTAGAATAATTTAACTTTATTTAAATATTCCAAATACATTCAACTATTAGTCATAGCATACAGATTAGTATATACACAACTTTTGAAAGGTATTATTCTCCCCTCTTCTTTAGGTGTTACCAGCCTGAACAGTGACAATGCTAGCATGGGGATAGAACATGGACTCTTAAATTCTTGAATGCTGAAAATAGTCCACAGAATAACTAAAATATGACCACAAACCTTCAGAAAAACACTAAATATTTTCATACTTTAATGATGTGGAGATTGGCAGTTCTAAAGCTCTTTCTGTTATTTAGAGATTCAAACTACTTATAAACTCCCAGGTGATAAACCATTTGATTATTATTATATAATTTATCTACTTAGTCCAGATTAGTTGTATATATATATTTGAATTATATAATTATTGAATACTTTTTATGTTGTTTTGTGTGTGTGAGTGCATGTTATTGATATTATAGGAAGAATGCTTTACAATGTCTTAATATTATCTTCCAAGTACTCTAATGTGTAAATAAAGTTTTAATTTTGAAAGTAAAAATAGCTCAATAGACATTGAAAAAATGTGTGTAATAAAAAAGTAGACTATCTACATTTTTAGTAGCAGATCAGAGTTACCCTAGATAAAATGTCAATTTAATAATATTAATGCAATTGTTACTAATTTTCACACTATTATATGCAATGAATATGATATAGTAAGCATGTTAGGCAGAAATAAACCTAAATATTATTAAAATACTATCTTTTCTGTATATATTTTCATTTTACCAAATAATATTAATAATAAACCCTCTACATAAAGATGAATATGCAAATTGTAATTTTTTTATATTCTTAAATTACAAGCCATATTATACATATATTAAAAGAAAGACCATTATGAAACTACTCATAATGTGATTTTATATTTTATAAAAACCTAAACTTATTGCAAGCTTATACTTATTATATCAGATTATTTTGTTGTTTTTCTGAGGTAATTCCTAGAACAAAATCTCTTTGCCAATCCTGTTGCTTTTTTGATTGAAAAAAAAAAAAAATCAGATTTTCTTTTAATCAACTTTAACAAAGTTTAATAAAAAGCTAGTAGAAATAAAAAGAATATTCATTTTAAAAATTTTCTCTATCACTTAAAAGTACATTATTTCAGTTATTAGATTTTTTTATATCAAGTATCACCAGCAGTTTTTACCAACTCAACAATACACTATATTTGCCCATCATCATCATCATCATCGTCATCATCATCATCATCATCACTGCTACTACTACTACGACTACTACTATTATTATTATTTATTGTCATCTATTGAATTATTTTTTCTCTTATTGGATTCTGTTTATATATATATGTATTTTAAAACCAATTATGATATTTTTTATTTTTATATTTTTACTCATTTTAAGATGTTTTCTGTCTTGTATTAGAAACCGTATTTTATTTCATTTATCCCTCTTTAAAATCACCCATTGAAAGCTAGAATAATCATTGAATACAATAGGGTAATGTCTTATCCAAAGCGCAGACTACCTTCTGGTAAATAGTATTCATCAATGGGAATTATTGCACTTATATCTCTGTACATTAAGCATCACACCATAATTTTCTTGTATTATCCAAGGTATATAATGAGAGATGCAATCATCAGAAAGTGAACTCAGGCTAACTTGCTTATAAATGTATATAGCTTTACACTTGCCAACAAATAAATATTTTAATGACTTCAGTATTTTGTTAATTAAATACACTTTGATTTTTTTTACAAGTCTGTGATAGATAATACAAAGTAAATTGTCTTTAAATAACCTACTGTAGGCAAAGTTCTTTGCAATAGATCTTTATAGTGAAACAATGAAGAAGGATGCTGAACCCAAAAGACTTTCCAAGTGTTGCATAATGAGGGTTTGAACCACATTCTCCACTCTTTTTTTGACTACTGTCTAAGAATAATGATATACTCATTTACTTATCAATATTGGATAGTTATCTTGATTGGGTAGTGGTAAGTGTATCTGAAAGCAAAATTTTAAACCTTGTAAAATTTTTACATGGCTTAAATTCGAACCCAATAAAATTCATGGCAAGCAGATATGCTACTATTGTATTGTTATGCTCTTTCCTAGGGCTAGGATTATTATCAGTATGAAAATTGCTAGATCTTGTTTAATATTGTGATAATTAAAAATTAATTTTATTTATAGCCATTTGAAATTCATATACATTTTATATTAATTTTTTTTGAAAGAAAAATATTAGAACAAATTAATACTTTTAAAACTCAAATTACGATTCTTTTTGAATATTTTCTTTTTTAGCCCCCCTTCCCCACAAAATCTGTCAATGAAAAAGGCTTATTTCTTGCCATGAAATTTGCGTCAAGTAATTTTAGCAATGCTAAAATTCAAAGCAAGAGCTTTTATTACTATATTTAATAACACCAACAAATAATCAAATAGCCTTTGCTACACATTACTTTTATGTAGAAAACCCCACCTTTCGTACTCCAGTTCTGCCACTTAATGTACGTTTGTGTGATTAATAGATGTCCAGATAGTAGGGATTAAAAACAATATATGGGTAAGGGAACAAACAGGTGTTACTGATCTCATTGAAAAAAATTAAAAAACTAAAGTGGAGTTGGGCTAGACATATTGCTAGAAGAGATGATAATAGATGGACAATTGAAATCTTAAACTGGATTCCAAGAGATTGTAAAAGACCCAGAAAGAGACCACATGTGAGATGGATGGATGAAATAAAAAAGTGTGCAGGGGTGATGTGGAGAAGAGAAGCTAAAGATTAGAGGAGATGGATTGAACTTGCAGATACCTTCATCCTGCAATGGATTGATAATGGTTGATGATGATGATGAATAAAATTCTATTTACAGCTGCTCTTTCCATATTCCAATACTATTGTGTAGATCCCAAGCACTTTATTGATGAAAACCACAAGCCAAAACCCAATCTGGAGATAAGGATCGGACATTTGGTATTTATTAAGTAGACAAAATAGATTTGTTTATATCTAACAGCAGAACTGAAAATTAGGCAGTCTGGTCTTTTATAAAAAATATTTATAAAGATCAAAACATAATGGCTATAATTGACCACAAAATTAAACTTGGATAAAATACTTTTGATAGGAATAATCAATCATTAAAATTGTGCTGATGTGTAAATTTGCTATATAGACCTTTGATGTAAGATCAAAACAGCGGTTGCAGAATATTTAACAAAGTTGGTTGGATGTATTATAAATCAATAAGAAAGTGTTGAAAGTGAAGTCATATAGTTGAAATTACAAACAAGTTTACTATCACTCCTAAAAAATATAAAAGATGAAAATGAAATAGTTGTCATATTGAAGAATAGATGTTAATAGATAAATAATTAAACAACTAATCTAAATTTCAAGAGTTGTTAAGTTATATAGACAAAAATAGATATGTGAGGTTTATTGCAGCTATAATGTGAAGAAAAGTAAGTGTGGCCTCAATTGCTGAAATAAATCTGGATGACCTATCATTAATGCTATGGATCAATAATGGATAATTATGCTATGTATAGATATATTTATGAAGGTAATTATGACCTAATGATTAGTATTTCCTTCTGCTGTATGGAGTTTGATTATACACCAAGTAAAACTTTGATATTTATCCAGATTCTAAAGTAGACCATAAATGTCAAATCTAAATATCAGATTATTGGTGAATAATCAAATAGGTAATTAAATTTCTTAGCAATATGTAAAACTCATCTTGCAATTATCAAACACAGTATTGAATTCTTTTTTCATATTGTTTTTATGAGTTTGATATAAAGATTTTTGTCTTGCAGTAGTTATTTAAAAGTGGTTTTACTTACAACATGCACACACGCATATATATATATAAATGAAAACAGTCAACAGTTAAACAATATTAAACAATACCAAGAATCTCAATCTGTTTGTCAAAATAGACAGCCTTTTTTATTATGATAAAGATGGATACCCACCTTTATATATGGTTGCCCTGACAACAGACAAATTGCGATTTTTGAGTATTGTTTACGTATTTATAAATAAGTCATACTTTAAGCATCATTTGCTTTGTTATTTAATATATATATATATTTAAAATATGCATTTTATACATTTTTGAAACTTATGTATATTTGAGAATCTCTATTCATATGTTTCAAAAATTTTTGCTGAAATGGAAGTTTTAACTATATTTAGAAAAACTAATTATATGCACTACAAAGTGAAGAGCTATTTTATATGGTAATATTTACTTTAAAAAATACATATATTAATTTGCTGTGAAAAGAAGTTTGATTTTATCTGAAAGATTTTTTGATTTCTCTGAGATGCAGCTGTTACCGTTATATGATTATTAATATCATAAACAATTATGTATGGGCTGCTCACCAATATGCTTTAGTCAGCAGACAAGTTTATTGGATTTTTATCTCTGAATTTAACATCAAGAAACACTATAATCACATAGATATTTATGTAGTAAATAATGGTAATTACTTTTTGGAGAATATAAAGTCACTAGCCAAAGCAGTAATTATTAGCTGAAGGCAGAGGGTTCTAAAAATCCCATGATTGCAGATACATGTTGTCATTTAATGATTACTTATTATTTATGTACTTATTTCTAATATTGAATGGAACATTGTTGAACTCTGTGAAGTTAGAAGAAAAGGTAAAGAGATACTTGTTTTTTTAAAAAAATGAGTGCATAAATGTTACTACAAAAGCACAGATATTGGAACTGGGATTCATTTTAAGTGAAAAAACAACAGTGTGTTTATTGTAAAACAAGGAAGTTCACTGGTATTTTATGTAGAAGAGTGGCTAAGAATCAGAGAAATTGGATTAAACTTGTAATGACTTTCATCTTGCAGTGAAATGAAACGATGATGATGAATGACTTTAATTTTTAATTGAGACCTATAGTTTTATATTTGAGCTAAAGATAATATCTAGTTTAATAAATGATAAGTAGTAATCAATAATATAATTATCTGAAGTGATTGGTACAAAAATTGTGAGTACAAGTAAGTTTGACCCTTGCAGATCAAAATATAATATATAAATTTAATATTGATTTTTTTTTCATTTGTATTTGTAATTCAAATTTGCAAATGTTTCTTCATCTGTGTATCAAAGAGGTTTTTTCTTCCTTATATTCTAATGACAAGTGCATTTTTAGTGAAATTCATCATTATCTATGTATTGAAGTGGTTTCTTCCTTCTTTATAAACTTAATGTTAAGTACTTGTTTAATGAAGTTCACAATATTATAAAAAACTTCACTAAAAATGTAATTAGCACTAGGTTATAAAAAAGAAAGAAACCACTTCAATATGCAAACAAACATTTGCATATTTGAATATATATATAATTTAAAAGATGTAAAATAAATGAATTTGTATGGCATAGCTTTAGTATTGAGAAGCAAAAACAATTGTGGCAAGTTGTGGGTTGCAAAAAAAACTGATTATTATTTTGACAATACTCAAGTGTTATAATATATATATTACAAAAAATAAAGTCTGATATCACATGACTAATTTAAACAAGCTTGTGTTACAAATGTTATATAACCAGCTTGCACATAAGCCCTTAACAAGCTTGCAGAATATCCCTAACCCTAGACTGGTTTCTGCTACTGGCTTCTTTAGTGAGCACTGAAGAAGCCAGTAGCAGAAACCAGTGTTGGGTTAGGGATATTCTGCAAAGATTGTTAAGAGCTTATTTGTGAGCTCTTTATAAATATATATGTACAAGAAGAGAGATAGATGGACACATAAATAATACAGTCAATTTCACAATCAAACAAGTGTAATAGTATTTTTTTTAAAAAAAATTATATTTCATTATAATAATAAATTACACTTTTTCATTATCATAGTAATTATCAGTATTAACTTATTTATAAATAAATGTTAATTTTTTTATTGAGAATAGCTTTATTATATAAGTAATATTTTAGCATTTTATTAGTTTAATTATATTTTATAATAATAAGAAATTATTACTGTTAATTTTTGATTGTTAATGGATTTGTATTACTTATATTTGCAATAATATTCAAAGACCTCACACTTCCATGCAAATATTTATATGCATGATGAAAATGTTAATAGCATAATATGCCTTATTCATGACCCAAGGTTCAAATTCAGGTAAATTTATTTTTATTTGGTTTTGGCTAACATATGGTTTTTATTTAATGCAACATAGTAAAATTAATATTGGTAACCATCTAATCATTGGTCAGTAATAGAGCATCAGGTTTTCTTAGTAAAAATATTAAAAAAAATTGTAAATCTTAGCCAGTTGGTATTTGGTTAGACTGGTGAGTATTGTCGTCTATACAACTTTTGATTTATTTTGGAGATGTTTAAGATCGGAATGGGGAAAACTTCTAATATCCAATAAGATTAAAGGTGGATCAGTTGTTCAACAATGTCGATCAGACACCAGTGACTTGTTTAGACTTTACGATTTAATACTAAGAAACTAGTTGGATTTTCTTAACATGAGATGCATATATGTGAAAGTTCAATTACTTATTTTTTAATTTACACTTTTATCAAAAAGAAATACAAATAATTAGCTGTAATATTTTGGAGACTGTAAAGTCATTGGTTAAATAAACAATTAGCAACTGAAGGCATCTTGTACTGACAATCATTGGTTGATGGACCAAAGCCATTATTTATAGAAAAGTTTTTTTAAAATCTGATTGACTCTATCACTAAAAGAAGATTGCAAGAAGAGAACTATTAAATGAGACAATGTTCAACTTGCAAAGTGGGGAATAAAATGTATAAATACAATTGATATAAAATATTGACATGTACTTTCAATAGTGTCACATGTTGGGAAAACACAAATAAAATGGGATTTATCATAGATAAAAAGTAAAAAAAAACATTGTGAAGATTGACAGTTAGCTGATAGAGTGATAAGATTAGTTATTCAATTTGTTGAAAAATAGTAAAAAATGCAGAAAATTTAAATTTATGTTTCAACAATTGCTTATTCAGATTAAAGTAGATAAGTTCTACATAAATTGGGTAGAATTTTTTTGATCACAAATAACATTTATTCTTAGAATTGGAATGAAAATTAATTTAAACAATTGAAAAAAGTGTTATGACCACCAACTTATAGCCAGCTACTGTTTGCACAAGTACCCTGGAGTGCCCACTAAACGTCACATGATCACCATTCTCTATATCTATGCAAGCTGTTTAAACACATACAGTAGTGTTAGCCAATGCAAGTCAGAGTAATCAATGGATGCTAGAAGTGTTATGAATAAAATCCATATCTAGTATCTACTCATCCAATATCCACTGGTTAGTTTCTAGCTTGTGGATTTCATCAGTAAGGAGCCTTGTATCCATTGATTATTCTGAATTGCACTCAGTGACACTAATGTATGGAAGGTTTTGTCTCTATTTTAACAGGTTGAATTAGCATAGAGAATGGTGGTCATATGATGTTTACATACCAAAACATGTAGATGCTAAAGTGGGTCCAGATTTATATGACTATTCAAGCAAACAAGCTTGAATTGAAAACATTATGGTGTTTTCATTTTGAACTTATAATAGTTAATTAAAAATGTAAAATATGAATGATGGAGGATTTCATTAGATCCTAAAACATAGGTGCATTGCTCTCAAATTCAAGGTTCCTCATGGATCAAACCACAAGCAAGAAACTTGTCTGGAGATGTTGGATGAGTAGGTAACAGATAGGGAAGCATTTTTGCATCCATTGATCATTCTGAGTTGCACTGAGTGGCACTCCTGTATGAAGAGTTTTGTCTCTGTTTTAACTGAGGGCACTGAAACAGTGATTCCATAAATTATTATCAATGTTGATTCTTTGACTTAATGTCAAATTGAATGGTATTTTCCCCTCTATTTTTCAGGTGTTGTTGATTGATCAGTGATAGTACTAGCAAAATAATTCATCTGATGACCATTAAATTTGTAAAAATTTAAGATAATGTTCTAGAGAACTAAGCTATCTGTCACAGAAAACAGTCAATAGAAATTGGAAACATTTCTCTAGGAGAGACCTTCAGAATTCTTCATTTTTTCTTAAAGTCAAAATTAATAAATGTTTTTCAAACATTATGGATTATCACACTCAGTTGATTTATGAGGTTATTTGCCTTTCTCAGGTAGAAGTTTCTTTATTTTTATTTTTTATTTCTAATATTCTCGATTTTTGGTAAGAAAAGAATGGAAAAGTCTGAAGAACGCTTATAGATAAATATATGTAATTTCTACTGATTATTGATTTTGACAGAATAACTTAATTAGAGTGACATCGTATTGAAGCTTAAGGGACACTTTCTACAATTCTCATACTAGTACTGTCCGTGGTCAGGCCATCATCTGAAAAAAAAGAGAAGAACAAGGTCACATAAAGATAATGTTATATAACTAACTTGGATGTCATTAGTAGTTGAATGCAATTGAAAAAAATAAAATTTGGATTATTCTAAAAATACTTAACAATTAAAGTTTGATTATGGAAATGGTCCAATATATAATTATAAATTATTTAATTTGTTAAACATTTTTTATATTCTTTATTATGTTTTATAATCTAATGTCTAATTCCTGAATGACTTTCAATATAGAGATCAAACTCTAATTGTCATGAGATATTTGATTTAAAAAACATTTCTGTAAACTTATACTTCAAATTTATTTTTACGTAAAAGAAAAAAATATAAAAACAGACTTTACTATACATATATTTATTTTATTTATTATAGATTATTAGCAAAATTATTGTAATATATTATAGTACACTTTTTAATTATTTAATTATGTGGACAACAATAGGATTGTTCATTGTATCTAATATCAAATGACATGCAAATACCAAATGTGAAAGATGCGGCACAACAATTATTTTCTCCTGAATAAACTGTGATGTTTTTCTTCAATCAAAAAGTGTTCCCGGAAAAGTTAATGTTTGAATATAATTTCCCATATTTTATTAAAGCATGGCGAGTTATGCAATTAATTTAACTGCATATACATGAAAATAATTTAGAAACTTCAAAGATAATACAAACTTATATTCCATTTAGCACTGAAGTTTTATGTGAGATTGCATCATAGTTATCATCATCAATTTGTATCCATTACTTGGATATACAATCAATTAATTGCTACAATGACCAATATATATATATTTTAAATGACTATTTTGAAAATGGCAGCCCTCTTGTAAGACTGATGATATCATTGAATAATGATGTTATGTCATTCAAAAGAAAATGGTGACATCTATGCTAAAAATGTACATACAGTATAGAGTTTATTTAATATAAAGTGTGTGCTAATAGCTCCAAACAAGCTTTTCTGATAAATGCTATGAAAAAAAAAAGCACTTAAAATCTCTATCTAGAATTATCCCTGCCCCCAACCAGTTTCGAACTAATAGCTCTTGTCAGTGAGACATTAGGATATACAGATACTAAATCTAAAATACAAACTCAAACCCAGTATTTATCTAATACTTAACTATTAAGTAGAAAATCTGAAAATTTCAGATACCTATATGTCTTCATATCCAGCTATTTAACTTAAATAGCTATATGGATCTGAACAAACATCAGCTACACCATATAATAATAGTCTTAGTAATATAACATCAACAAAGCCTCAAAAGCAAAACTATAATAGTAAGAAAATCAAGTCATGCATCATGTGACTTAGCTTAATAATCTTGCATTACAAATCTATTAGCTTGTTTATTATATTAGATTTGTAATACAAGCTTATTAAGTTAAGCCATGTGATGTACAACTTGATTTTCTTACTATTAGAGTTTATTTATTATTCTTGGTACAATTTACAATATTATAATAAAGAGAATGTATAATTATGACATTACAATATGATTAATGTATAGTACTTTATTTAATTTTCATTCAGGGTTCTTCCAAGATAATCATGACTAAAGTAAAATTTAATGACTATAAAATTTTAAAAAAAGTGCTTTATTCAATACAATAAGTAATCCAAAGCCTATTTTGATGACATGCAATAATCAAATTTATTAATTTTATATTTTAAAACATACATTAGCTTATATCTCTCTTATGGATTAAATTTTTTATTAATGGTATTTGCGTATGGCAAAAGTTAAGATCATTATAACTGTGCATTTTAATTCCTATAATTGCTAGTTATTTTGAGAGAAAAATATTTCATGCATTATACAATTAATAATCAATGATTAAAATTTATAACTACTTTATCTTTACAAATGTAAAATATATACAAATACAAAAACTATATTAAGGGCAAAGTTTTATTAATTTTAACAATACTGTAGTGTTTAGCATGCTTTTAACTGATAATCATCATAAATATATATTTATGATGATTATCAGTTGAAAGCATGCTAAGCACCATAGTATTGTTAACAGTAATAAACCTTTGCTTTTAATATAGTTTTTGTATTTGTATATAAATTAATAATCAACCTTACAAGAGCAAAGTTACTAAATATAAGTGGAATATTATTTACTATACAGTATTTGTTTGACTTTAAATCATAATTAGTAATTTGTTGCATATATATACACATCAAAGAATATACTATTGCAAATGTAAAATAATACACTGCTGCAGCATAAAACTAAAATAAACATTGGCCCTATACCATACTATTAATATTTTCTTAAATTGTTGTACTATAGCAAAAACATTCAGTCAACTAATTTTGAATTAAAACTTTTCAATATCATTGTAATCTAAAAGATTTTAGTAAAATGGGGGGGGGGGAGAAAATGATTTCATGAATTATGCAATTAGTAATCAACTTTATATAATCAAATGTTATTAAATCAAAATTAAAAATAATATTTACTAGATTTTAAATCATAATTTCATAATTTGTTTCAGACATATCCAAGGCAAGAGTGACATTATCACAAACTTACAAAATTACAGTACTGGGGGAAAATACAGATTCCATTCAGCATAAAACTAAAAATAAATTTTGGTCATATATTATAATAATTAGTATTAAATTGTGTCTTGCATGCATATCAGTTAAAATATTCAATTGAGAAACTTTAAATCAAAACCTTTATGAAAGCTAATTTTAGCCAAACTAAAACTGCTATTATTTTAATAATATTTTTGGTAAAAGTCCAAAAAAAAGAAGGGAGATGATTTCATGTATTATGCATTTAATAATGAATTTTGTATGATGAAAATACAATACAAACAAATTGGTGTTTCATGCTTTTAATTTGTATTTGAATAGCCTGTATTTCTGTCATTACAATGTAGTGTAATAATATTTGAAAACTGCTAGGTTGTATTAAAAAAATTATGCATAATAAAATGTAACATCTTATGCTTTTCATATTTGTATATAAAGTACTGTTATTTAAATTTTTCTAGTGCATGCTGTAAAAAAGTCTTAAAGTTTAATTAAATATGCAAAAACAGAATGGTGTAGATGCATTTTTTTTTTTTTAATATGACAGAATTTTATTTTGTTAAAGTTGACTGCAAAAGTAGGTTTTAGTAAAGTATAGTTTTATAATTTGGCTACAAGGTCACAGCAGTAAAGTTAAGTGAGATATTATTAAACATTGCTTTAATTGTAAATAATTTCAAATAAGTAATATAAGACTATGAATTTTAAAGAACTGAAACTTCAATATGGTTTTCTTTTCAGAACAATGAATAACAATTTTGTTGATGATCACAAGCAATTTTCAATTGTTATCTTACTTTCTGAATCTCTAACTATTTTGCTGTATGTTTGCACAATCAAACTACACATTTTTTTTGTGATATTGAATTTTTTTAAAAAAAGATTCCAGCTAAAGCTTCATATGTTTTCATCTAGAATCAAAACAGCAACTAATATCATTGAACACCACATAACTTCTTCAATCTATGAATCAAAGAATCATCGCAACATTCAAAATGTACAAACTTCAACAACCATTGCAGTATTTTGTCAACATTTTGGAAAAAGATGCTAATAAGAAACTGATGAAGGCAGTATTGAAGAGCTTTTGCATTCATACATAGAAAAATTAACTAATGAGGAATTAATGCAACTGGATAAATAAATGAAAGACAAGTAAGAACAAAAATCAATAAGCCTTAGAGAAAAACCTGAAGGAACTGATTTCATATCATGAAGCCATAATCAGCATTTTTGAAGAATTTGACTTGATTTAGAATTCTCCATCAAATCTAGAAATGCCTTAAATGTAGTGAATAGGACCTTATAAGATGGTGTATAAAAAGAGAATCCAACAAGCAAGTCAATCATTCATTTTAACCATTTTCTCTAGAGATTCTT
Source organism: Epiperipatus broadwayi (assembly GCA_028023455.1). Taxonomy (NCBI): domain Eukaryota; kingdom Metazoa; phylum Onychophora; class Udeonychophora; order Euonychophora; family Peripatidae; genus Epiperipatus; species Epiperipatus broadwayi. The sequence goes on from JAQFVV010006238.1 coordinate 6,889,343, forward strand.
CAGACATCAACATCCCATGTAGTTCTTTCAAAAAAATAAGATCATCAAAGGATTTAAAAGGTAATGACAGGCCCTTATAACGAGTAACTGATGATTCAGAAAAGATAAGGATGAGTGATGAATGGATGGATCATAAAAAAGAACAACAGTTGTGTTTTATTTTCATTTGTGAATACAGATTTAAGTTGCATTATCATACGAACATATTTTAAGTGTGTACTTGCATAATTTTTATCTGCAGGATCCATATTTCCCCATAGAAAACCATTATAATTCCTTGCTTTTTATAGGATCTTCTTGCATTAAGATGAGTTTTGAGAAACCAATTATTCTCACTAAGCAGGATAAAGGGTATATATGTGAACTGATGTTTAATTAATTTATCAAGAAATCTAAGAAATGTAGCTTGTATTATTATCATCCAATGATTATTTTCTTGGGAGATCATGTGACGTTGAGCACCTAGCGGTAGATTCAGCTTTTAGTAGTTCCATTTATGCTATTCAGTTTAGATACAATCCTGGAATTAGTTCGAATCTCCTCCGTCTGTGCTGAATAGCACTGGCCAATTAATATAGTTTAATTCTCTATAACAATTAAATATATTACTCGTAAATAAAGACCCTCAATAACTGGTTTTTTAAAACAAGAAAATGTTTATTTTTTTGTTTAAAAAATCTTCAGAGACACTGCTTACTTAAATTATAATCAATTTAAGTCTTTTTCTTTCTTTCTAGGAGCCAAAAAACTATTCTCAATACTCATTATTTTAGAAGTTTTTAAATACAATTTGTTTTATTAATGAAACTAAAATACACTTTAGAAAGAGTAGAAATTAATTCTGCATTTATATAGAATAAACTTAACGAAAATAGAAAACATAAACCTTAACGTCTTTAGACTTTTTTTTTTTTTTTGAATGCTAAATAAATTAATTGTAAGTAATGGGCAAATATAACATTTATACCATCAAAAGAGTATTTATATATATATAATGATTTTAATTCACAAAAGCAAAATTTAACTATTAAAAGCCATATAGCGTTACATCTTGGATACATTTTAATAAAGATGATTAATGTTTTAACAATAGCTATTTAATTAAAATATCAATTAAAAGAAACTGTTTTAGTAATTTTATAGGTTTTGGCATAATATTAAAGAATTGTCTCTCACTTAATTACATACATTGTTTTAAACATTATAAAAATATAACACAAACATTAAAATTACATATACTTAACTTATTATCTTCGCTGTTAACAAAATTTTTAACAACAGCAAGAAGGAAACTTCTTTTTTTCCTTTAATATATATATGTCTTCTAGCACGTGTGCGTGTGCGGCACAACTACTTTCAAAGGATCTTGCCTTCATAATCATAGTTTGCTAATACATTTAATGATAAGCAAATATGCTAATTCCATTTCTTCGATAAAGCATAGCACATGTCCTTCCTATTTATGGCATCTTTGTCTCGTGAGATAAAGAAGGCCTCTTTGATTTTTCTTTTAAGGTCATGCCTCTCTCTACACACGATTGTGGGATTGTCTGGAATGCACTCGTGGTCACTTGTGCTCTGGTGCTGATAGAAAACTGAATAGATGGAAGGATCGTTGAGAGTTCTATTGTATGAATATTTATGATGTGAATCGTGTGGACAAAGATGCTCTGCTTTACCCATAATATGTGCCTTTACAATTATTGTTAGAACATGCAATATTATATACTGTATGGGGGGTTTGTAAAATTGGAGTTTGGTCTTTAGGGTTATAAACTATAATGTTCTTTTCATTGAATCCAATCAAATTATATACCCCCCTTATTTTCTTTTTAAAAACTTTTATTTATTTTCTGTTGTGTTTGGTCTGGATTACAGACCCAACCTACAGAAAATAATATTAACACCAGTATTACAATTAATATGATATTTATTATATTGACAAATATATACAATAAATAATACAGCTATAATGTGAACTCTTGGATCTGGATCATGTAGTTCTACCACTTCCAGCTACACCTGATAACTTACCTCATGGGTAGGGAAAATGACTCTTCTGGCTGTACAAAACAGTTGGCCTCAAGTCAACAGTAGTCTTAGCAGCATCTGGTCCCTCTGAGGACTTGTCTAGCTGTGTGGACAAATAGCATATTGCTATTGGTGGGAATGCTTATGGCTATTCAGGTTAACAGGGCTTCCCTGGGAGAATGTGTACAGTGTTTGTAGGTCAGACAGACATTCTGTCCCAGTTCTCACAAAAGGTTGACTATTTATAGCCAGATTTCTAACCTTACTGAAAACATTCAGATTCAGTGAGCATCCTTGCTCATTGGCTATGTGTTTAGCTTTACATCAGTTTATTGACCAGCAGCAAACAATGCTTAATCCAATCAGATAAGAAGGAATCTGGAATATTCCACTTCTGTGAAAAGGGAGGACTATAACATTTTCATCAACTATATATTTGTATTCACATCTTTAAACACCCAATGTTTCTACCACTTTTTTTTGTAGTTTTTAAGGATCTATAAAATTACATATTTATATTATTATTATTACAAATAAAATCAATATATAAAAATGTATATACCCTTATCATAAAAAACAATAACATTTCTTTTTCATCTATCCATACATCTTTTTTACATATATATTATATTATATAATCCACATTTACTTACTTTAATTTTATTTTAAGATAAGAATGTTAGAAAAAGTAAAATAATATAAAGAAAGAATGATAAAAGAAAGAATATATATAAACAGAAAAAAAACTGTCATAAATAGGATAAATTATATAAAAGATAGATTAAAATAAAAACAAATTAAAAATGGTATTAAAAAGGTATTGTTTTAATTAATATAATTGATTACGAATGTAAATAGGACAAAAAAAAATTATTGGTATTTTTTATATATAAAAAAATGTATATGTAAAAAAAGAAAAAAGTTTAAAGAAAAAAATAAGTAAGTAAATATGGATTATATAATGTAATGTATATGTAAAAAAGATGTATGGATAGATGAAAGGGAAAAGTTATTTTTTTATGATAAGCGTATACACATTTATATATATTGATTTTATTTGTAATAATAATGATATAAATATGTAATTTTATATATCCTTGAAAATGACTACAAAAAAATTTGGTTGAAATGATGGGTGTTAAAAGATCTGAATATGTACGTATGGTTGATGAGAAGAAATAAAGTTTTTAAAAAGAAAAGGAGCGTATATAATTTGATTGGATTCAATGAAAAGAACATTATACATTAAAATTACTATAAAAAAAAAGATTAGACTTGATATAATTGAAGTCATTCTACTAATAACACAAATATATATGCTGTAAAATATCTGGGTAAAAATCATAGAGGTATCACTGTAATTTTAAAAAGTAAAGCTGGGTGGGTACATTTTTAAAGATTTTAAGATATGTAGATAGAAAACATGTATTACATGATTACATGCCAATGAAAAGGATGTATGGATCTTAAAAAATAATAATTGTTTTCAGAATTAGGTTATAAAAGTTCATATGAATATAGATGACCTTTTTTAAATTTATTTTTAATTAGTGTTGATCCACTGTAAAATGAAAACCTTTCCATGCTTAATACACCTTTTTTAATTTATAGTTTTTTTTATCTATATTACTCCAAATAAACATTCTTATCTCCTTGATCCATCTGATATAGAGTTCTATTTCTATGTCTTTTACAATCTTTTGAGATCCACTTTAAGATTTAAATAATCTATCTGTTATAATATTTTCTAACAATACATGTAAACCAGCTACATTTTAGTTTTTCAATTCTATCACTGAAATGAAGGATACTTATTTGTTTTCTTATTCATATATTTCATGAATTTAATTAATTTTCTCTGTTTGATACACATTTAGTTGAAAGCCATTGCTATATGGTGCAGAAACTTGCATGGAATGACTCATTTACTGCTATTCTGTAGCAATTGTTTGACAGTTTTACATTTCTTTGATGGTAAAATCTAGAATTAAAATATTTATTATTCTTTTAAAACAATCTCTTGGTATCAGCATCACACAGAAAACCTAAAATAAAAGGATGAGGATTGCAAATTTCTTTGTCCTCAAAATAGATATTGTGCTGATCTGAATCTTGTATCCAAATCTTGAATGAATAGCTCAGTTGGTTAGAGTTTTGCCTTAATAGTCAATATTCAAGAATCTAAAGTGTAAATTTGACTCCTATGTTAATAGTGTCATTGGTTATGCCAATAATATAGAAAAAGAGTACAGAATAATACTACTCAAAACATGTTATTACTAACCTGCATTATCTATTCATGTGTTATTACTAATAAGTTGTTTGTATTTGAAAAGTTTAAATAAAGTTTACAATTTTCTATACACTCGGCATTTAATGATAGATTATGAAAATAGTCCAATATCTTATCACATCATATGTTTTCCATAGACTGCTTATATATTTATAATTATATTGCAAAAAATTTGGAAAATATTGATAAGAAGAAGATACTTGAATTCTGAATACATTCAAAAACTTTTCTTTTTTAGAAACATAAGTCAATACAAATATAATAATGGAAAACAGTCAGTTGTGATTGGTTGAAAAAATAACATCTACACAACTAAAGTTATATACCAAATGTCTAAATGATTAAGATATACTAGATGATTGGAAGACTGCAATATTAAAATTAATATTTTAAAAAAGGATAGACAAAAAAGATATTAGAAATTACAGACCTATCAGTCTTTTATAAGTTTTATACAAACTTTTTACCAAGATAATAACAACTCATCTACAGAGAACATTTGATTTCCACTAACCAAAAGAAGAAGCTGGATTTAAAAGTGGTTTTAGTACAGTAGATCATATCCCAGTATTGAGAGAAGTTATAGAAAGGACAAATGAATATGAGTTGTCATTATGTGTTGGACTTGTAGATTATCAAAAGGCATTTGATTCTATAAATATTTTTTCAGTGATTAAAGCATTGGACCATCAAGGTATAGATCCAGGATATTGTCATATTCAAATGGGTATTTATAAAAATGCAACAGCAATAAATAAACAGAGCAAAACTCTCCATACAGCAATAAATAGATTACATAATGATACTAGGAAGGTGAACATTGTGAAGGTTGTTAGACAGGGTGACTCCATATCACAGCAGTGTTGCAAGAAGTATTTGCAAATTAAAATGGGAAGCTAAAGGGGTGAAAGTAAATGGATATTATTTTAAGTCATTTAGAATTTGCAAATGATGTAGTTATTTTTGCAGATGATGCTTCAGAGGTTCAGGAAATGTTGCATGAGTTATCAGATGAAGTAAGAAAGTGGGACTAAAAGTAAATGTTAAGAAGACTAAAATAATGTTCATTGGATTTTCTAAAAAAAATGAAAATAAAGATTATGATAAGTTAGAAGAAGTTAACAACTATAAATACCTTGGTGAGGTTATTACAACAAATAGAAACATAATGGATGAAATAAATCATAGAATTAACCTTAGTTGGATTGTTTTGCTAGAAATAATTTAATATTAAAAGGAAATATGCCTAAATGCTTGAAAAAGAAGTGTTTTAATAAAGCATTTTACCAGTTCTTATTCATGTACTGGAGACCAGGACACTTAACAGAAGAGCAATACAGAGACATCAGATCACAATACAGAGACATCAGATCACTCAAAAAAGTATGGAAAGATTCATGTTAGGAGTAACAAGAGATCAAAAATACAATACATGAATAAGAGAACAAACAGGTGTTATTGACATTAAAAGAATTATAATATTGATGTGTAGTTGGCTGGACATATTGCTAGAAGAGATAATAGATGGACAATTGAAGTCTTAAACTGGATTCCAAAAAATTGTAAAAGGCCCAGAAAGACCATATGTGAGATGGATGGATGAAATAAAAATGTGAGCAGGGGTGGTGTGAAAAAGAGAAACTAGAGATCAGAAAAGATGGACAGATCTCAGAAAGTCATTCATCATGCAGTCGATTAGTAATGGTTGATAATGATAATGATGATGTAACTACTGCAGCTGTTATTATTTTGCCATATTATAAAATAATTATAAATGGAATTTCAAATTTCAAAACATAAATCCATTGCTTTGTGTCATTTGTACAAAAAATTGATTGAAATTGAGAAATGGATTTCAAATACATTTTTCAATATATTTTTATTGCAATAAATAAAATAACAAAAACTATTGTTCTTGTTTACATATTTCAGTTTATTATTATTTTTAATATTTGGAATGTTGAAATGTCATTCTTAAGACTGCTTTTTTTCTAAGTTTATATATCTAAGAAATAATTTTAAAATTGGAAAAATATAACATAAAATAAAGGTTTGTTTACATGTTGAAATAAATAGTTGAAAATTTTACCCAAATGATTGCTAAAAAATATAAAAACGGGTGCAATCTAAATGGGAAAAAGATTAAAGATCATTAAAAAGTAGTAAAAGTTGTAGATAATGGTATAAACTTGTCAGATATGTCATATAAATAGTATTTTTAATTATGAATGTATGTTGTCATGATAAGACATTTCACTTCTGGTGAATTTTCTATTAATCATTTTTCATCATATTTCAATAAGTAAATATCACATGATCACCTTTTCATGTGCTTGCTTATAATTGTTATTAAAACAGGCAAGACACTCTATACATATTGCCACTCAGTGCAAGCCAGAATAATCAATGGATGTCAGAAGGCTTGGACATAAAATCTCCATCTAGTGCCTACTCATCCAATATCCCCAGACTAGTTTCTGGCTTGTGGCCTTCAACTCCTTACTGACAAAGGTCATAAGCCAGAAATTAGTCTGGGGTTATTGGATGAGTAGGCACTAGATGGGGATTTTATGCCCAAGCCTTCTGGCATCCATTGATTACTCTGGTTTGAACTGAATGGCAATACATATAGAGAGTTTTACCTGTTTAAATTTAGATAAGTAGTTATACGTAAACATATATACATGATATAATTTCTATTTTCTAGTAATATCTATCTATTCATTCTAAAATTATTTCAAATATCTGTAAATAAATTTTGTTTTACAATGCATGTTTTTATTTAAAATTTTTATAAGCCTGGTACTCTTTTTAAAATGTACATAAATTTAAAAAAATTGATTTAACAATTTAACAAAAATGTCTGTAATTAGTCTAATATTATTTAGTATATTTAAAGATATTAAATCACTAAACATCACATGATTATCATTCTTTATGCTTACACAAGCTGTTTACACAGGGGCAAAACTCTTTACACAGTAGTGCAACTCAGTGCAAGCCAGAGTAATCAATAAATACAGGAAGGTTTGTGCATAAAATCCCTATCTAGTGTCTACTCATCCAACACCCTCAGACTAGTTTCTAGCTTGTGGCTTTTGCTGTGCTCTCAGATCCAAGGTTTCTCACTGATGAAAGCCACAAGTTAAAAACTAGTCTGGGGATGTTGGATGAGTAGGCACTAGATAGGAATTTTATGCACAAACCTTCCTGCATTCATTTATTACTTTGGCTTGCACTGAATTGCACTACTGCATGGAGAATTTTGCCCTTGTGCACATTTAAAGAGCTATTTAATAACCCAATTAAATAGGTAATTTTAAAAAGTTTTTTTTATTGAAACAAGTCTAACTTCACAACGGTCTGTATTTATTTTAAAAAAAACAGATGAAATTAAAAATCATTGTTTTCTTTATTATAATTTTCAATTTGATTTTTGAAAGTAAGGTGAAACAGCAAAGTATCAGGTAGGAGTTTTGTTGAACTCTTCCAGTGAAAAGAAGCAAAGACTTGAAATGAAGATCTGATACTGATCATCCTAATAGAAAATTATAATCAGAGACAAAATAGATTGTTAATATATATTAAGAGAAATCTATGAAAAGATTGTGATTCGGTAAGTCTGTTCAATTGTTTCATTCTTCCATATATACTGGCATTTTAGTCATTAATTAATTGTTTACTATTTGGAAAGTCGTGTGAGATTTGAGCGTTGAAAATAAGAATTAATCTTTAATCTGTCATTATATTGACTTATACTGGGCAATTTAGGAATAAATATACTAAATCATCCCATTTTTTAAAGAAGAAGATTAGATTGATATCACACTACGATATTTTTTTGTTTAACTATTGTTAGGAACTCCCCCCCCCCCCCCAAGAAGTAATTTGTTATATTTTTCAAATAAAAACAAGAAAAAGTTTAAAGATAAAAACTCTTTTCACTTCATATTTATTTTTTTGCAGTGATTGTATTAAATAAATCTTTGAAATATTCATTTTTTCCAATTAATTCTTGAGATTAGCAAGTTTTCTTATGCAATTGTAAATTCAACTCTTAAGTGATTAGGCACTATTGTAAGAAAAGCTTGTCATAAATATGTTTTGAATAATGCTTAGCACATTCAAGGATTATTTATGGCCTCATATTCATTTGATTAAACTTTTTTCACATCTATTCATGCATCCACTCACATAAATCTCATTGCATGAATATGAGACCATAAGTAGTCCTCAAAAGCACTACGCTTGATTCAAAATGAATTTATGATAAGATTTTCTTACAATAGCATATATTTCTATAATCAATCAAGAAGGTAATACAATTGTATTTTTTAGCTACAAAGAAGGCAGCTATTTAGTTGATACTTTCAGGTAATTGAATAAAAATTGAATATGGAAAGCACATAAAAGACTATTTTAGAGCATTAGGATAATATATATATATATATATATTTAATTTCATTATTATCTGCCAAAGAAAATTAAGCAATAATTAAAGATTAACCTTTCATTATTTGATAAATTTAATTATTCCCTCTGGTGAGACAATTTGTAAGCTTTCTACTTTTATTTTTGAGATTAAACAATTTTTCTTTTTCAGAATTTAACAAATTGGACTTCATTGGTGAAAATATATGTTTGCAAATGGAAGAATTCTAAAAAATTATATTTGAAGTTAACCAATATTAAAAAAATAAGTTCATACTGATAACAAAGGATTCATTTTGGTCATTGAATGGTTAGCAGAGAAAAACGACTTTCAGAAAATGAATGAATTCTTTTAAAAATTAAATTTTTAGAATATCTTAAATTATGTTAACACAGAATTGGCAATGATGTATCATTTTCATAAGCTGGGCTGATCAGAAAACCATAGTTTTCTTTGTTAAGATTACATGAAAAATTTTTATTTTTAAAATAAAACATATACACATAAAATAACAGTGTAATAATGGACACTTTTGATTTTTAAAAACAATTACACAATTATTGTGTAAAAATAATCATAAATCTTAATAAACTTTAAAATTTTTTTTTTAATTATCTAATAATATTTCTTGAAGTAAACTTGCAAATAATTTTGAAATAATTATAAAGGACTAAACCAATGAAAGACGTGGACTAAATTATTTTGATCTTACTGCTATTTGATTATACTAGCCACTGTAGTTAATTAAAGAATTAAAATACAGAAGCTCATGAGTTTACTAATTTAATAAAAAAATAGCAAAATATTTTGATAAATGGATATACAAGTGGAATTTAAAATTAATATGACTATAGCAATTTTTTCAGCTTATTTTGAAGTAAACAAAACACAGGAATTAACAGAATTACTACTCTATGAATTAAATGAATTTATATTGAGAAATAAAATATAAATTTTTTTTTATAGTTTTAACATGCTTTATTCACTGAAATTATATATTTTAATACTATTTTAAAATTTCAGTGTTATAGATGTTTCAGTGCAAGGCATTGTTAATCACTCTGCAGTTGGGTCCACAATGCCTCACTTGTGATTATTCTGTAATATTGGTTAATGGATTATTATATATTTGATAGTGAAAAGTTAGACTAAAATGCATATATATTAATAATTTTACTGAAACATCAATAGATGTCAGTAGCATTCAAACACAGCTTGAGAAGTTGCAGTTTTAATTGTGAAGAAAGCTACAACAAACTTTCAAATAAAAATCAGTTTTCATTTTATACAATATAATCATTTCAGTTGTATGATTATGGCTTTTGTTTAAAATCTGGAAATTAAAAATCAATCATTTAATATGTAATTTGTTTATTTTATTTTTGTAGAATTAATCTTTTATTTTTTGATGGATGTATAATGTTTAAACTGAAATTGTATTGATAACACTTTGTTTTTTTTTTAAAAAAATAAATTTCATGCATGTTCTAGATAAAATAGAAAGTTGTAATAAAATAGATATTTTTAAGATTATAAATGCTATTTTTCAGTTTTTAAAAATTACATATTGAATTTTGAATTTTCAAGATTTATTTTAATTATTTTAATGTATACTTTATTAAAACAAGCAATATTAAGCATTATTTGGTTGCTTATTATAATTTATTTATTTGAAAAAATATTCATTTTGTCACAAGAGCTAAAATTTATCTGATTATCATTTCAGTTTAAAACATTTGATGTTTATTTGCAAAGTTAATATATTAAATTTAAGATTGTTTTTTACTTGTAAAGTTCATATTCTAATGCATATATTGAAATATGCAAATAATCTATGATTAATAAAAGTTTTTTAAAAAAAATAACTAAATACAAAGTTTATAAATTTGAATGTCATAATTTTTTTTATAATTGCATATCTGAAAGAATTAATATATTTAAATAGATTCATGTTAATAAGGTTTTAAATTAATAATTGATATGTTATTTGAGTATTATGATTAATAGAGGAAAATGGTTGCTTTTTAGTTTAAGTGTAAAATAGATTTTTGATTGTAAACTTAATAATGTTTTATCAGCTTAGATTTAAGGGTATAATAAACAATTTTTAGTTTAAAATCATACAGATTATAAATCATTTATTGTTATGATTCTGGATTATATTTGAGCTACTAATTCAATATTCAAGAATCTAAGTGTCCAGGTCCAATTCCCATGCTAATACTGTTACTGGTCAGAATAGCAACAGCTGAATAAGAGGATAGAATAATACTTCTCAAAATATTGTGCATATACTACCCTGTGAGCTATGACTAACAGTTGAATGTATTTGAAATATTTAAATATAGTGAAATACAATTTCTATATTAGATGGTGGAAATTGTTCAATATATAAATACAACTATATGTATTATTATTGACAAATTTACAGAGAGTTCTCTGGGCCAAGAATCCATTGATCACAATACTATTATATGTTTTCACTATAATTACTTTATAATAATTTGCACATTCACTGCAGTTTTTTTGTATTGAAAGTTTATCTTTAATGGTAATAAAACTTTATTTTAGTTTTAACTTTTGCTGTTAGATGGCAGATATAACTAGAAGATAAGAACAGTTGTGACTTCACTCATGCCATGCACAATGATTTAAGAACTTGTCATATTTGTCAAGACAAAATGTAAATTTTAATTCAATTTTATTGTTTATTTTTTAACTTCAAATATATTTCCATTTATTTCACTGATATTTTCATTATTAATAATTGATTATAAAAAGAAATAAAATTTTAATCTTAGTTGAGATTCAGATATATTTTATTATAAATTAAATATTTTTATGATTTTTAAATCATCATATTTTAATTATTTTTAAAAACATCTCAAATAATAAATATTATAAAAAATAATTTAATTTTGATGTAAAATCTATTTAAAGTTAAAGTGATAATAAAACAAACATTTTAAGTCTTGAATTAATTATATTTGATACAATAAATAAAGGTTAATGTTTTAAAAAATCTGTTGGAGTACCAGAAAAACACTAAGGAAAACATTGGACAATCAAAACTGTTAGCTGGTTGAGAAATTTAATAAAGATATAATGAGTGTACTAAATACAATAAAAGCCAAAATGAATTATTTCATAAATACATCATTAAACTACTATTAAGCAGGATTATTTCTGTTTTTAAACTAGTAGTTTGGTGAAAGTAGTTTTGAATTTGTTTATCGATGATATGGATGGAATTGCAACTTCTTTGTAGTTTATAGAAACTGTTTTTTATTATATGGCAGGAGCAATTGGTCTAAACTCGGTTTTCTAAAGTCTCATTATGCATTTAAACAGCTTTATTTGAAATTAATAACACTTTACTTACTTCCATAAAAATTCATCACGTGATATTGTGAACATTTGTCAGATGACACATGCTTTGACTAAAGAAGTGACTGTAAAGATTTAAAGCCATGTGAAAGATATTGTTTTAATTGAAGCATGTTTGGCAGGATATTTTATGCTTTGAATGGTGTTTTGGGCTGATATTTTATAACAATAAAAATCAATGCTGTCATTATTAATTTAAAATACATTTGTTTATAGACAGTGTTTTTTTTAGAAAGTGTTTAAAGGAAAAAAAACAAACTAAGATAATGCATTCATATAATTTATAATTTATAGAATTATATTGACTTTAAATTTAATTAAAGAGTATTGCGTTTAGAGAATAGGTTAATGTCTCAAATTTAAACACTAATTATCTGATATTTAAAAGTAATTAATATGCTAAAGATCAAAAGGTTTTGAGAAATGAAATCAATAATTTCAATTACATACTTATAAGAAGACAAAATGTAAAGGTTTTGTTTTAATAATTAATGTTTTAAAAAATTTAATTTCTTTATAAGTCAATGACGGGAAAAAATCTTTAATAACTTTTACCCTGAATAGTTATCAATATCAAAACTTGATCCAATTTAAATATTTAAACACCCTTTTAAGTCGACATGTGAATTTAGATAATGTTGAAGTATAGTGTGTTGATGTCCATTGACAAATTAAATAATAAGCTCTTTCATCTCAATGAAATAATTATGGCCATTAAATTTAGATATATATTATTTTACCTAATTTATTGCCTAAAAGTGAGATTTGAACATTCTATCAGTATAACATAAAGACATTAAAAATTTCATTTAATGATGCCCTATAAAATTTCTTATACACAACAGTAGAATATTAAGTCAATCAGGATGCACATCAACTTTCTGGATGTGAAACTACAGAGCAGTGGTTCTTAAAGTGTGATCTGTGGAACACTGATATTCCATGAATTTACTTCACGTGTTCTGCAAAAAAAATTGTAAAAAGAACAATAGACTGCTCTATACTATTGTAGCAATGCATTTATTGTGTGATTGGCTGTATCTATGTGCTATAGTGCCTATGTTAAGTGTGATCAGTTTCTGTGTAATCTGGCATGACACATATACTCAAATGGTACTGTCATTCATTCTTCCAAATATTTCAGAAATTTGTGAGAACATCAAGCATACATTTTACATTCAATTAATTCTTTAGTTGATTAAATGTTTTTAATTTATTTTCAATGATTCTTTAAATATAATGATAATAATATAATAAAACTAATATGTTCATCTATCTACAACAACCAACTGGTTTTATTTCATTCTTTATTACTCTTCTATACACAGTACTTTAAACATTTAAATTTCCCATAACATTTTTTATATTTTCTTTTGACAATTAGAAATTATAGATGAGTATCCATAAAAAATATTAAATAATTATTTTGTAATTTCGAATTGTTGTATGATGGTGTTTTGCATAAGAAATATTAAGCTCAATGTGTTCCACAATCCTACAAAGATTGAGAACTACTTCTATAGTATACACTATTGTAAAATTACATCTCCTTTGTTAAATAGAATGTTGTTTTATGATAAACTTGAGGATGGCTTTTATGAGAACAGTAGAACCTATTTATATTATAAAAATTATCTCAAGGACATTCCAAAGAAGGGCAATGTCAATTATTTTTAGTGGGGAAAATATGGCAGAGATTGGTGTACTGTGTTGAAATATTTTTAAAAAATTTTTGCAGCAAAAGTTAATATACAACATTGTAAAATATTAAGTAAACATAACATTGGTGCAGCATTTCTATATGTGGAGAACTTTATGATTCCCTGATAGGTTTCATATAATTATTACAAATCTTATTTTTTGTGTTGCTATAGTAATAGTGTTGTTGGTGGTATTATTGTTGTTGTTGTTGCTGTTATTATTATTATTGAAATTACTACTACTACTACTACTACTACTACTATTATTATTATTATTATTATTATTTTCTGAATTATTTGGTAATTCTCAACTGTCTGGGTTTAATTTGACCAAGGGATGTTTTAATGATAGCATATCTATCGATTGTCTCAACGATAGTGATATTATATCAGCTGTCAAAGAACTCAAAACACATTCAAGTATAGATTATGACAATATACCTTCTTTCATTTATAAACGTTGTGTAGAATATATTGGTGCTCCTTTATGTTATATTCTTAATTGTTCCATTAAAAACTGTATTTTTCCTAACTCTCTAAAACTTGCCAAAGTTATACCTATTTTTAAAAATGGTTCAAAAGATAATGTTAATAATTCTAGATCAATTTCTGTGCTTCATACAGTTGCATGCATATTTGAAAGATGTGTTTATAAGAAAATTGTTAATGACATAAATAAGATATTGGTTCCTGTGCAACATAGTTTTTTACCTGGAAGATCAATGAAACTAATCTTTTAACAATAACTGATCACATTGCTAATGCCTTTAAGAATCAATGTCATTTAGATGTTGTTTATTTTGATTTATCCAAGGCATTTGATAAAGTGGATCATTCCAGGTTGCTTTTCAAAATGTAAATTAGGTTTTTCCTATAATTTTTGCATGGTTTGAATCTTTTATTAAGAAGAGAATAGCTTATGTAAAGTTTAAGAATAATTCTTCTAATCCATATTATTGTAATATAGGAGTACCTCAGGGCAGTATCCTTGCACCATTATTGTTTAATATTTATATTGATGATTTGGGAGAGAGTTTAGAATTTTCGCATATTTAATGTTATGCAGATGATTGTAAAACTTTTAGAAATATAAACTCAATTAATGATTGCATATTATTACAAAAAGATATTAGTAATTTTTTGAAATGGTGTAGAGATAATAAAATGGATATTAATATGGATAAGTGTTCAACAGTTTCTTATTCCAAAAAATCTGAAATGATAATTTGTCCTTATTATATTGAAGATCATAATATAAAATTTGTTGATATTCAGAAAGATCTTGGAATTATTTTTGCAAGCAATGGATCATTTCATCATCATATTGAAAATGTAGTAAATAAGGCTTTTAAAATTATGGGTGCAATTTTAAGGCATGGTAGACAATTTAGTAGTTTTACAAAATATAAATTATTTCTCTCTTTGGTTTTGCCAATTTTAGAATATGGATCTGTTGTTTGGAATCCCAGTTCCAAATGAGATATTATTAAAATTCAATCGGTTTATGACAAATTTTCTAAGTACATTAAATTAAAAGATCATTATCTATCCCTATCTATTAGAAGAAAAGTGAGAGATCTTAAAATTTTATATAACCATGTGAATCAAAAAATTATATTAACAAAATTTCAAATATTACTTTTAATAATTGTTTACATAAAACATGTACATTTAATTTATTTTATATTAAGGTTTGTCGTTCTAACATATTAAAATTTTCACCTTTGTTTTGTTTGCCTAATACCTATAATCATGATTTTATTAATGAAAATATTTTTTCTTTAGACTTTAAAAAATTTGTTACTTATCTTATAAAAAAAGTATGGCATATAATTATATTATTTTTATCATTTTTACTCATTTATGTATATTATTTATGTATATTA
Organism: Epiperipatus broadwayi; assembly: GCA_028023455.1. Lineage (NCBI taxonomy): Eukaryota > Metazoa > Onychophora > Udeonychophora > Euonychophora > Peripatidae > Epiperipatus > Epiperipatus broadwayi. The sequence goes on from JAQFVV010006238.1 coordinate 6,905,072, forward strand.
TTGTATAGTTATTATAGTGCAATTCTGTAATTGGCTTAATGCTGTAGTTTTATATGGTAAATAAATTGAATTGAATTATTATTATTATTATTATTATTATTATTATTATTATTATTATTATTATTATTATTATTATTATTATTATTATTATTATTATTATTATTATTATTATTATTATTATTATTATGATGATGATGATGATGATGATGATGATGATGTTTCAAAAGGCAATTTATTACCTCAAGAAAATTTTAACATTGAAGTTACATTTTGTAAATTCTTTGTTTTTTTACATGGCAGTGTCTAGATTTTTGATACATAGTTTTATATAAGAGCATATATACATCAAAGAAAACTGTCAATACTGAATGATGTCACATTGATTACAACCATGTTTGCATGTTCATTTACATATTGATCAACTAGTTTCAATGACAAAAGTTTAATATATTGCACTGTGTTTGTGGGCTCAAATCCTAGTCCAATTTTTTTTAATTTTTTATGATTTGATATTCTTCTTGTCCTATCAATTCATTGTTACCTGATTTAAATTCATATGATTGCTATAGATGTTTATTCAACAATTATCTATATATTTAAAACACATGTTCATTTATTTGAACCACTTAATGTCTATAAAGCCTGTCTACTGTTTGAACTACCCATATTGTTGGGTATGTTGCCATTTTCTTTGCATATTTAGCAGATGTATATATACATTTGTGGTATAGGAATTTAATATTTTTTTTTCTCATGAAGTGGATAAATACAAGTTTGTTTCCTTTCCTGGTTTTTTTAATGATGGCCTGAAATCTTTTATTCCAGTCATCTTGATTTATGATTTCACTAGTATTGCTCAATGTATATGTGTTTGTATTTACATCTTGATTGACTATTTTTAGTTGTTCTTGTGCATCCTCATAATCTAACTCAACTTCTTCATCAGAAGCATCATTGGATTGGCACACTTGTTTGTCATTGTGCGAGTTAAGATTTTTGGTTTTGACTTTTTTGGAATATATATCTTTTTTTGGTGGGCTTCTTGTTCTTCTTTTTGGGGCTGTTTCTTCTAGTATTGTTTGGGGCAAACCTATTTGTATTCTTTGTGTCAAGTTGGTTAAGGTTTCACTTTTTATTTCTATTATTTTAGCTGGTTTGTTTTGATTATGTTTGATATCGTCATTATTAGGGCTTTTTGTTTCCTTGACTTCTTTATCAACACCAAGTTTATTAGTAATTTGGTCTAGCTGATGACTTTTTATTTTTTTAATGTGTGAGTCTGTAAGTTGTTCTGTAATTGTTATATCTTTGCCTATATCCTTTTGTATGTGATGATTTGTTATTTTCTGGTTATAAGTTTTGCCATGTTGAGAGGCTTTCATTATCTGCTCTGTGCTTTTTGTTGTTTCCCAGTGATTTGTATTTGTGTGGTTCACAATGTTTTTTCTTTCATCACAGTTTATTTATAGGTGCTCATGTTTTCCATATGAAAAACACTGGGGCTTTTTTCCTTTGATATATATGTTTATTATAGCATCTTGATCAATTATCTGTGTTGGTATGCTGTCTGGTGTTACACTGTGATTCAATTTGATTTTAAAGTGGAAGCTATTGCTGTAAACTGGTGTGGGTGTGTCACTTAGGTATATTGGTTTCAAGTAGATTGTTCTACCAAATTTTTGCATTATACCTTGGAAATCTTGAATGTTATATCCAAAGTATGTATTTCTGATGGTTCCAGTGATATAATTCTGTGGATTTTCATCAACAGTTATCAGGACATAATTTCCTAGGGTTTTTATCAGGTTCTGAAATCTAGTTTTTTGATAGGTATTAAAAAATTCTAGAGCTAAAAATCTCGAGTTGGAGTGCTCTCCAATAGTTAAAATCGAACCCCATATTCCGTTTCAAGTTATTTCTTCATATAATAATTTTCTTGGGAATTTATATAGGTTTAAACTTTTGTCTGTTGCGGCTATTACTATCGATTTTTGTGAGATAAATTTTTTGAATGAATTAAAAAGTTTTATTGGGATCGTGCTGTTAAAATCATTGTTAATTATTTGCAGTTCTTGCTGTGACGACGTGACTTCTGGGAGCTCAAGGTTATTACTGTTATCAAGATATAACGCATTAATTTCCGTTTGATTTATTTTTTAAAATTTTTGACTCTGCATTAAGGTTGGATCGTTTTCTATATTTCTTGATTTGTACTGTAATTTAATAATATCTGCATATGTTTTTCCTGGGTTTCTTGTGCTTTGTACGTTATAAATAATTTTGGCACTATTTATAGCGTTATCTTTTTCTGACTCCATGCAGCTGTTGTAATTTGAAATTTTAATTTCTAAGAAGTTTAATTTTTATGCTTACTTTTCTGGTGTAAACTCCCTTGTGTTAGCTGGAACTATTGTTCTCTTTGTTCTAGACGTTTTTTAAACAGGTTTCTGTTTTGTTTTCAGTATTTTCTATATATTTACATTTGGATCTTGGTTTGATGGGCTGTTTCCGTTGCATAACAGAACCCCATATTATTATTATTATTATTATTATTATTATTATTATTATTATTATTATTATTATTATTATTATTATTATTATTATTATTATTATTATTATTATTATGTTTCAAAGCAAACTTTATTTGTACTTAAGAAAAGTGGTTATATCAGTAAAAAGAACAAAAAAAATGAGTACGTCAAGAAATAAATGTTACAATTATTACTACAAGTACAGTTCTCCACTTAATTCAATTGTCCATTAATGGATTATAATGGGATGGCACTTGAATGAAATGATTCCAGCATTGGATTCAATCTCAATTGTTTTGAATGATACTACAAAATGATCATATCCTCATTCAATTAAGGTAGCGTTGGTCTGGATGCCATTTGTTTTTGTAAAGCATAATTCTCTAGTAAATAAATTGAGTAAGCCATCAACAAAAATGAATATCATACATATAACAAAGCAACATCCATCTATAATGTTTAATTTTCCCAACTTACAATGTTCAAACTGGTGTTGTCCTAAAAAAAACCACTATACCGGTTCCTAAAAGTATTAAAATTTTTGTCACTATAACAATGATCTCATCTTAAGTAATGACCAGGTTGCTGCATAAATATTAGGTCTGGCGAGTGTCTTATCCCTTTTCTGTATCATTTCAAGTTTATTATTATTATTATTATTATTATTATTATTATTATTATTATTATTATTATCATCATCATCATCATCAGATTTTCAATGATATGGATGGCTGAAAAGATGGAGGTTGCAGTGGATGGAAGCCTGTCCATTAAAGTATGAAGATTTTCTATCTTAATATAAACTGAGCATTGATTATATATATTGTAATGAGCACAGACGTTCGTTACATTGTTTTTTATTTATTTATTAAACATGAAAGTAAATTAAAAAGTTCGCATTTAAAAATTTTCTTGAAGAATTAAAAATTGAAATTAAATATCATCTTAAACTCTTATATATTAAATCGCACAGATAATGAAAAATTATTAAAATAAAACTTTATTAAAGAAAAAGTATTTTAAAACTAAATTTTAAAAAGATTTGGAGATGAAATTATATCTTTAAATTTATCTTTAAATATATTTTTGATTTGGAAAACAGGTTAATTAATCAGAAATGGAAGTGATTGTTGATTAGTTAAGTGTAAACCAGCCTTGGGCATTTAGATGTAAAAACATTGGTCAGATAGGAAAACAATAGAAACTGTTAGCAAATAAGAAGAAATCCCTATGGAATCGGACCTCAACGAAAAGGATCATCGCATCGGTGACGTAATGTAAATTCAATCCTTCACATTAATATAAAAGGACAAGTATTAATTAGTGAGGGATTGGAAAATGATTATTACGATGTGATAGATAGATGTTAGTGCGGAGGTGCGGGAGAAGAGATTGAAGGACGCACGTTCAATCCCTTCAGTTTTGCTAGTAAAGGAAGAGAAATGAACTATCGTTTTTCTACATGGAGGACCAGTTAAAACAAAAATCTCCGGATGGATAAATAAATCGGCCTTCAGAATATTAACCTCTTTAGGATGGCGTGGGAATTTACGTTCATGGCAAGCAACGGATAAAGTTGGACGTTTTAAAAATCGTAAGAACAATATTAATTTGAAAACACTAAGAACTTTAAATTTTAAACTTTTCTATATTTAAATGATTGCAATATGATCCTATCTGACCAAACTAAATTCTTTATTAATAGTGTTATTTGATGTAGTTTTTTTCTTATTTATGTAAAATCATTTCCATTTATTTATTTTTTATTTTTTAAGTTTTTATCATGATTTTTTTTTGTTTTTCGTTAAATTAATTATATAAATGTTAAACTTAAGTCGGGCGTGAATGGCTGTATAGATTTGTAAAGTTATATTAGGGGAGGGTAATCTTAGGTTATTTGTTTCGTGGTTAAATTGGGTCAATGGATTGGATATATTGGTGTGATTAGTAGATGTAATATTGATTCGCTATGGGCAGAATCGCTTCATACGCCGCACACTTCCGTTTACCTATGGAAGGAATTATAAGTCGGATACCGCAGTTCCTTTCTATGGAGTTTTTTGTTTTATTGCTCTTCTTTGCAGATAGATGTAATATTCCTATCTCATAAGAGGCAATTTCTTCTCTTAACCTATTGTGCTGCCGTATTTTATTACATTGAATACATCGATATATCAGATGGATTGATGCCAGTTTGACTACGAATTTTAGCCTAAGGTTAAATGGGGATAGACTGTTTATTTTCAAAAGCAAATTTATGTGGTCTATTCATGCTCGACCTTAAATAAAAATGCATTAAATTTAAGTTGTTTATAGACGCTTGCATGGATTGTTTATCGGTTAACTATATTTGCGTTTTCATATTTGATCAAAATATATAGACATTCGATAAATAATGATACCTTACGGTGAGTATCTAAAATGTATTTATTCGGATGTCTTTTAAGTCATTGGTGACAATGCAAGTATCTTATGGTGAATACTACGGGGTTACTTATAAATTTCCCTCTGCAATTGCCAGTATCAATGATTTTATATTTTGATCGTTTATGTTTATTTTGAAATGTTTTTAACCATGTAATCTATGTAACCGATCTATAGCAACATATTAAAACAAGCTTTTATAATCCCATCTGTGCGAACTTAATTAAAAATGTAAAATTAGAATATAATAGTAATTAAATGTAAATTAAAGTCAAAAATCAAAGTTAAAAATAATGTTAAATGTAAAAATGTAAACTAATACTAAAATAATTTTAAATCTTATATATATGTTACAATGGCGCCCCACGTTGGGCGCCATTGTAACGATCCGGAGAAAACGACTTAACGTCAACTGCACTACGGGGCGCCATCTAGGCATTTGAACCTAGAAAAATTTATAAAGTAGGCAGATACGTAAGTCAAAAAAAAAAATTTTTTTTTTTTTTTTTAAATTTTGATTCCGGTCGTTAGCCCATGTCACTAGCTCAGGGAGTAGCAGAGATTTAATAATATCATAATCGATTATCTAATTATATTTCAATATTAAAAAAATAAAAATAATAAGCCACTGCCAGTAATTAGCATACAAGCATTTATTTATGCACATATATATAAGATTTAAAATTATTTTAGTATTAGTTTACATTTTAACATTTAACATTATTTTTAACTTTGATTTTTGACTTTAATTTACATTTAATTACTATTATATTCTAATTTTACATTTTTAATTAAGTTCGCACAGATGGGATTATAAAAGCTTGTTTTAATATGTTGCTATAGATCGGTTACATAGATTATACGGTTAAAAACATTTCAAAATAAACATAAATGATCAAAATATACAATCATTGATACTGGCAATTGCAGAGGGAAATTTATAAGTAACCCCGTAGTATTCACCATAAGATACTTGCATTGTCACCAATGACTTAAAAGACATCCGAATAAATACATTTTAGATACTCACCGTAAGGTATCATTATTTATCGAATGTCTATATATTTTGATCAAATATGAAAACGCAAATATAGTTAACCGATAAACAATCCATGCAAGCGTCTATAAACAACTTAAATTTAATGCATTTTTATTTAGGGTCGAGCATGAATAGACCACATAAATTTGCTTTTGAAAATAAACAGTCTATCCCCATTTAACCTTAGGCTAAAATTCGTAGCCAAACTGGCATCAATCCATCTGATATATCGATGTATTCAATGTAATAAAATACGGCAGCACAAAAGGTTAAGAGAAGAAATTGCCTCTTATGAGATAGGAATATTACATCTATCTGCAAAGAAGAGCAATAAAACAAAAAACTCCATAGAAAGGAACTGCGGTATCCGACTTATAATTCCTTCCATAGGCAAACGGAAGTGTGCGGCATATGAAGCGATTCTGCCCGTAGCGAATCAATATTACATCTACTAATCACACCAATATATCCAATCCATTGACCCAATTTAACCACGAAACAAATAACCTAAGATTACCCTCCCCTAATATAACTTTACAAATCTATACAGCCATTCACGCCCGACTTAAGTTTAACATTTATATAATTAATTTAACGAAAAACAAAAAAAATCATGATAAAAACTTAAAGAATAAAAAATAAATAAATGGAAATGATTTTATATAAATAAGAAAAAAAATACATCAAATAACACTATTAATAAAGAATTTAGTTTGGTCAGATAGGATCATATTGCAATCATTTAAATATAGAAAAGTTTAAAATTTAAAGTTCTTAGTGTTTTCAAATTAATATTGTTCTTACGATTTTTAAAACGTCCAACTTTATCCGTTGCTTGCCATGAACGTAAATTCCCACGCCGTCCTAAAGAGGTTAATATTCTGAAGGCCGATTTATTTATCCATCCAGAGATTTTTGTTTTAACTGGTCCTCCATGTAGAAAAACGATAGTTCATTTCTCTTCCTTTACTAGCAAAACTGAAGGGATTGAACGTGCGTCCTTCAATCTCTTCTCCCGCACCTCCGCACTAACATCTATCTGTCACATCGTAATAATCATTTTCCAATCACTCACTAATTAATACTTGTCTTTTTATATTAATGTGAAGGATTGAATTTACATTACGTCACCGATGCGATGATCCTTTTGCTGAGGTCCGATTCCATAGGGATTTCTTCTTATTTGCTAACAGTTTCTATTGTTTTCCTATCTGACCAATGTTTTTACATTTAAATGCCCAAGGCTGGTTTACATTTAACTAATTAACAATCACTTCCATTTCTGATTAATTAACCTGTTTTCCAAATCAAAAATATATTTAAAGATAAATTTAAAGATATAATTTCATCTCCAAATCTTTTTAAAATTTAGTTTTAAAATACTTTTTCTTTAATAAAGTTTTATTTTAATAATTTTTCATTATCTGTGCGATTTAATATATAAGAGTTTAAGATGATATTTAATTTCAATTTTTAATTCTTCAAGAAAATTTTTAAATGCGAACTTTTTAATTTACTTTCATGTTTAATAAATAAATAAAAAAACAATGTAACGAACGTCTGTGCTCGTTACAATATATATGTGTGGGAGATGATAATCTGGACCAACTGATGAGTGCTGGTTTAGCATGAAATACGTATATTGGTGATTATTAATCTTTTCTACATGTATGTGGTCATGTGTATCAGTTGTATGAGATAGTGTGGATAGTTGAAGGGTGCTTGAAAATCTGAGTTCAAATCCTCTATACTTATTATTATTATTATTATTATTATTATTATATATACCATAGAATTGGGAATTGATTACTTTATGAACTATCATATCTATTATAAATAATATCCTAGAAATATAAATTATTTGGTATCCAATCGTTATTTTGTACTTCTGTATTTTAAGAACTAGCATTCATTATTCAATAATTTATCTAAAATATTGTATTGGTATAAGTGGGAAAATTCTGATAAAACACATAAGCTATTTTTATTCTATTTAGGTCACTCTTATTTGCGATAGGATTTACTTTATTTCAATAGTCTCCAACTCATGAGCAGCCCATTCTATTAGCCACATTTATACCTGGTACAATATTTATACATTTAATATAATCTGATATATTTAAAGATATACTTACATATGTGTATGTATATATGTATGAACGTTCTATGAATTTATGTGTTGTAAACACTGCCCACATGCAACTTTTAGTGCACATTAACTTTATATTAGTAATATATAATAAAATAATTTTCAATTTCCCATATAAATTATATTAATAATTGAATGGTCTCAACATGACGTTATTTTCTCCTATTTATTAGCAAAATATGTAATTATATAAACGATCTTTTTCAAATGGGAGGACAACTCGAATTTATTTGATCTAGATAAAGGCCATAATTGTTAGGGGTTCAAAACAAACAAAACAACCCCATAAATATGATATGTTATTTATTACAATATTTAAATACTGGGAACATTTTATCAAAGACCTGCATACATTATTATAATTGGAATGATATCGTCATAATTATAAGTTTTATTCATAGGAATTATATACAACAATAAAAATAAATATATTCTATCAAAAACCGTTTAATATTTTTGAAAATGTAAGTGAAAGTGATTATGAACTTTAGAGGGCCAGAGGTTTTCTTTCTCTTACATGTAAAATATAATCTAATTGACTAAACAAAATATAGATCTCTCTCTCTCTCTCTCTCTCTCGATCTCTCTCTGTATATATACATGTAATCTTATAATTGAATATTAATAAATACAGTAAACAAAATATATATAAAGTACAACTTAAAAAAAGCACATCTTTTATTCACTTAGGAGTTCACTTTTAAATAAAAATTGCATCATTTATGAATGGAGATGTAAGTGTGGCAGTGTTAATGTAGGGGAATCAAGATGTACTTTAAAGAAAAGAACTAAAGAGCACTTGCTGTTATTAAAAAGGGTTCAGAAAACAAAAGAAAATTGTAATTGAAATGATAATGTTTCAGCATCGGTTTTTTATGACCATAATAGATTATGTAGATATGGTTTTAATTTGAATTATAATAATGAAACAATATTACAAATTGAAAGAAACCACAATAAAAAGAAAATAAAGGAAGCTATGTTAATATATAAATATAAGCAAGACTTAAACAGACAGACAGCATATGTAAAATTCACAGAATTATGGGGAGGTTAACCTTTGAAAGTGTTAGTTGACAAAGAACTCTTGAAGAAATAAAGACATTGGATAAGAATATCATTATATGTATATATATATATATAATGTGTTATTATTAAGAGTTCATTAATGTATCATCATTTATATAAATTAAAAATCTACATTCAAATGTTAAAAAACCTTTATAACATTTATTTTATTAAATATTTCCCTATTATACAGAATGATAAATTGTAAAAATTGTAGGAAAAATCATTTTCTCATCGTCGTCATCATTAGACTTCAACAATAATCTTTATTAATCCTTTGGGTTACATGGCCTTACATAATATTGATTGTAAGAGTTATGGATGCAATCATGTTGTACAGGTTTTTTTATACGGGTTAATTTTAAGGGTTACATTACTCAAGTTTCAAGGTATGTATTTTTACAAATGCTGTTACTCATTTTGATACAGAGATGGATATCAAGTTTAGTCATTAAAGTTTTAAATAAACAGTACAATATAAAACTCAATTTTATAGAAATATAGATATGACCTAAGATTATAAAATCTGGTATTATCATCATCATCAACAACATCATCATCATCATTATTATTATTATGAGGATGATGATGTTTTGGTCAAGCCTAGTTATCTATTTTCTTATTTAATAACCAAAAAATATATAAATTAAAATCGAAAATAAGAATAAGATGAAGATAATTATAATTATTTAAATCCCAAAAAAAAAAAAAAAACTATTTTTAACCCTTAATATATTTAAATATTTTCATTAATTAGTTAAAAGACTAAAAATTTGAAATCAAACCTATATATCTTTATATACACACATGCATATAATGTTTCAAATAATTACAAATAATGTTGCAAATAAAAAATTATTTCTGTACATAATGAAAGAACTGATAATAATTATTAATAATTATTATATAAACTCAAACTTAAAAGTTTATCTATTATTTAAATAATAAAGCATTTTTGAACAAAATCATCAATTTTCGTACAAATTTAATTATAATTTCTTTTTAAATGTAACATTTTATATATATAACATTTTTTTATCAGTCTAATCAATCAACATAATGATTCTCTCTTGCAGTATATTAAGAAGCTAAATTTAAAATTTAAATTTGTATTTACATATTGAATTATTTCCTTTATCTAGGAATTATTGTTAAATCATTTTACAAAAATGCAAACTTAATTTAAGTTTTCCAAATGCATTCCATTTGTTAGTAATAATATATTGGTTGGTTTATAATATAATGTTTTAAGTGATATTATTCGGTTGTCATTCTCAGGTTCTGCTGGTTTGACCAGTAATAGTACTAGCTTAGAAATCGCACTTGGGACATTTAAATTTTTGAATACTGAAATTAAGGTGATGCATTTCAAAGATGCCAGATTCAATTTCTATGCTAGGATGTTGAGTTCAATTTCTATGCTAGTACTGTCACTGATTAGGACAACAACACCTGAAGAAGAAAGAAGATTAATATTTGAATCATTTTGTTACATACTAACCAATTTGCTATTATTAATAGTTGAATGTATTTTAAAGATTTCAATAAAGTTTGAATTCTTCTCCAAACATTTAACAATACATTCTACATGTCGAACATAGTCAATTTATAATTACCAGAAAAAATGCCATCACAACACATTTTCAGACAAACAGTCAAATTTAATTGGCCCTCTAACAGACTGACATTTAGTTTAACATTTGATTTGAATATTAAACTTTTCGTTTATATTAGATTTCAATAAATTGGAATTGATTTGTTAGAAATGAAAAACTTTCTACAAATTCATATTTGAACTTTGAAAATATTGAAATAATAATATGTAATATATAGGGTATATGAGCACAGACTTTCAAATGACCCACCACTCTCCACTCTATCTCATAACACTGATACACTTGAACACATATATGTCAAAAAGATAAATAATCAATAAATGTATTTCATGCTAAACCAGCAGTCATCAGTTGGTCCAGATTATAATAAAGTATATAATGAGAACAAAGAACTCTTTCATTATCATATAATGGGTAGGAAAGTTGCAAAGTCAACAACTCCATAAAATCAACAAAATCTTCATTGATTGAAATTTATTTCTAAAATAAGAATGAATATGTGTAAACTACTGATAAATCTATAAAATTCTGCTTTCAAAATAAAAATTGCATTTATAATTTTTTAGAATATTATAAGATCTCTATAATGGTCTCTATAAAACACACCGAGTATCAGTTTCATAAGATGTTATCACACTGGCAATAGGTTTCTTTGTAGAATTTGTTGATTTTTATTTTTAAAAATAAAATGTACACACATAAAATGAAAATACAATTATGTATACTTTTGTTTTTCAGTAATAATTATACAATTATTTTATAATAATAATTATAATATATTCAAAAGTAAATCAACCTTCACATGTGCAATTGTTTTAATATAATTTTACACACACTCACCTGTAAGCAAAAATTTTAAAGAAGTGAATTTACTTCTTCAAGATTATTTTAATATAAGCCAATCTTTGCTTACTGTGCATTATTTGAGACTTAAGTCTATTATATGCCTAATTTTTTCAATAATGTTCAAATTGTATGAACATAATGTAAATATTACAGGAGAATTTATCTCACTTTTAACCATCAACAATAAATGTATTATAATTTAGAATCTAAACACACTGATAAATATTACATTTTTATACAGCACATTATTTATTGTAATATATTTAGAGGTAAATTATTTAAAACAGGCAAAACTCTCCATACAGTAGTGCCACCCTGTGTCAAACAGAGTAATCAATAGATGTCAGAAGGCTTGTGCATAAAATACCCATATAGTGCCTACACATCCAATATCTCCTGACTAGTTTCTGGCTTGAGGCCTTCATCAGTGAGGAGCCTTGGATTATTTCTCATAATATTCGAATTACATTTATATAATTTGAATATTGTTTAAAAAAACCAGACATATACTATACTCAATCCATGAATAATGCATGGTAAACAATGGTTGGCTTATATATAGATAAGCTTGAAGGACAGGTGAATTCATTTAATGTTTGAAATCATTGCTTATTGTTGAGTATGTGTAAATTTATATTAAAGCAGCACATGCAGGAGAATTGATTTACTTCTGAATATATTGCAATAAATATTGTGTTGCATAAAAATAAATATTTATCAATATAAAAATAATTATGTAAAAAATCATTTTTTTTAATATTCCAAAAATCTTTTAAAAATAATCTTACAAATATTTTTGAAATTTATATTGTGAAAAACTAAGTCCATCAAAAATATAGAGGCTGGTCTAAATTAGTTTGATTTTGTTTCTTTTTGGAAAATACTGATCTCTTTGGATATTTGAAAATTATTACTTCAGTATTTGTATTGTTATATTGGAATATTTTCATCATTTAATATGAGTATTGAATGTCTTTAGAAAAATTTAACTTTTTTTAAATTTTCCAAATACATTCAATTGTTAGTAATAGCACATCAAGCAGGTTTCTATATGCACAACATTTCAAGAGGTATTATTCTCCTCTCTTGTTCAGGTGTTGCTGGTCTGATCAGGATTTGAATCTGGACCCTTAGATTCTTGAGTATTGAATTTTTAAGCTATCACTCTAACCAACTGAGCTATCTTGCCAAAGGCAACAGTTAGTGGAAATCTCATACTTATCTATGAATTTCCTCCTGATTTCTCCACTTTTTCCTAAGAGCAAAATTGATTAGTGGTTTCCATGCATTATGTATAGTCAGACTAGGTTGGCTTATGGGATTTTTTACCATTGTCATGTGAGCAGCTTTTAAATTTTCGTTTTGCACCTTTTTTTCTTTATCCAATATATTTGTGTTTTCCCAATTGAAGATATGTTTATTGACACATACATGGTTTGCTACTTTATACACATCTGTTTTCTTTTTTCTAATCATCAGTTTGTGTTCTTGCTCTTAGGAAAAAGTGGAAAAATCAGGAGGAACATCATAGATAAGTAAATGAGATTTCTACCAGTTGGTTAGAGTGTTACCTTAAAAATTCAATACTCAATAATCTAAGTGTCGTGGTTCAAATACCATGCTAGTATTGTCACTGGTTAGAGCCAGCAACACCTGAAGAAGAGGGGGAATAATACCTCTCAGATGTTGTGCACATACTAACCTGTTTGATGCACTATTACTAAAAGTTGAATGTATTTGGAATATTTAAAAAAAGTTAATTTTTTCTAAAGATATTTAATACTCATAGTAGATGATGGAAATAGTCCAACATAAAAATACAAATAAAACACCATCATCACAAACCTTCAGGAAAACATTACTTCAGTATTGTGCTCATTCTATTTCTACAATCAAAAAAGCTTTTAGACTTGAAGAGTAAAATTAACCATCTTATTTTTCTGCTAAATTCTGACAGATTTTTTTATTCTCACTAGATTTAAGCTTTCAACTGTCATTTTGATATTAAATCATTATTATTTATCAGAATATAATAAATTTGATTTCATTTGATAGATATTTTTGTTTAGAAATTAAATAACTTTTTAAAAAATCATATTTGATTATTGAAATTATTTAAAAAATATATTTTAGTCAAAACAAAATGCTGTGACATCATCACATTTCAGGTGGAGCCAATTCAATTTGCAAAATGAACAAAAAATTTTTTGTTTGATGTTTGTTTTAAAAATCTGAACAAATCATTTTTAATAACCACTAAATCTATCTATTTATACTTTAAAAGTTTAATTTGTTACATAATTTTCATAATTTTATTAAATATAATAACAAGTGAGTGACCTCATTTCTAGACAGCAGTGTTTCCCATGATCTAATCTCTTTAGTAACAATATTTGGAAGAAAATATTCTTTTATATTTAAAAATAAACATTTCTGTAAAAAATAAATATGTAATAATATTTATTTTTATATTTAATAATTATTACCCAATTATAATACAAATACAATCATACACTTTACAAAAAACAAGTTTTTAGACCATCATAATATTTTCTTGATAATTGTAATATTTCCTCAGAGTACATTCAGCAAAGTTTACAATGTCTACTCATCATTGCATAGTTTCAGTTTTTTTGTAATACTGATTATTCAGTTTTTCCACTATCTGTTATTTTTTTTGTATTTAAAATATTAGAAAATAAATACACATGATTATTAAAGCTGTAAAAAAAAGTTTCACAAAATTTTCACCAGGGAAAGAAAAATGCAAATTTAATTTTTAGGAATTTCAGATGAATCTTGACTGTCTGTATAAAAATACCGTTAAAGGTTGTGCAGAAGAGTGATTTAAAGCAGAAAGACTGGCACCATGATTTATTAACAATTACCAACATAATACATCAAGTTTGGTGTTAGTAGAGTTAAAATTTAAATGTTTAAATGTAATTTTTCAAAAGTTTTTTAATCTCTTTTATTTAGCTTAGAAATTATGTTAGTTTATTTCAGTCGAATATTGAAACTGATTTTTGACAAACTTCTATCAAATGAAATTTTTTCAAATTTGGTTTCACATATTAGGTGTTGAAGACAGTACAATATTCAATATAGAAATACAATTTTTAGGTTGTTTGGCCAAATTGTCACTTCCAATTATAGTAGTAGGCTGAATTTCAAATCGTAATGATATCAATTTAATGTGCACTAGATGGGAGTATATTTTTAAAAAATACAGTTTTATTACATTTCATGATTTAATTCATTAAAAAGCTTTTACAGTTAAATAAAACAGAAAAAAAATAAGAATAAAATCTTATTTTTTTATGATTGTTTAATCCAATCACTATTTATAATTAATGTTTGTTATATGTAACATTGAAATATAATTGTGGAGCATTCAAATTAATTAATTCCATTACTAAGTGTAATAATTGAATTAATTTATTTATTATACCCCAGGATTTTATTGACTGAATTAATTAATTTCTGAATGCCCCACAATTTTATTTCAAATTGTATCTGACAACCAAAAATTGTTATTGAAAGAAACAATATTTTTTGGTTTTGAGTTTAAAATTCATGAAAATAAATGGAAATATTATATATATTTTTTTAAATCATTTCAACTTGATTTTTAATATTTTAATAAGAAAGTTATATATATGTATTGTAACCAGTTGGGTTACATAACACACACTAATATAGTGTATGTGAATATATATATATATATATATATATATATAAAGGAAAAGTAGAAATAAACATATAAAGTAAAGGAAAAGTAGAAATAAACATAGAATAAATTTTTGTAGATATTTTTCTATATTTCCTAAAATAAAATAATAATAAATAAAGGGTTAAATAATTCTGGGTTTAAAGTAAAATTTCATTGTGAAATAAGTATTTTAAAAAGGTCTGACAAATAATATTTCTAATTCTGATTTTGAAATTAACAAAAAAAAAGCATAATTTATTTTTTAAAATCTTTTAATTAATACTTGTACAAAATATCTCTTTAAATTAATGCTTGTTTGCATTTCTACTATGTAGTTAAAAATCTTTGTAGATTAAAAATTCTAAATGATTATCACGCCTTTGGTCAAATTCCAAAGATTAAAGTAAAAACATGAATATCACACTTTGATAGAAATTTCCAGCTTGTTTTCAAATGGATTAGACAGATTGAAACCAGCCACTGTGTTTTTGTCACCTGACCTAACCAAGGTTATAAAAGTCTGATAAAAAATATCAGTTCGCTTTTGGCTTGCAATTTTGTAAGAGTTAGCAGAAGAGCTAGCTGTAAAGTTGGCTAAAATGTTTTGTGAAGAGTTGGTAACTGTAACAGAAAATGGCCACAGTAAAGCTAGCTGCAAAGATGGTTAGAATAATTATCAAGAGAACTGCCATGGGGATGTAAAAATGCAAGGAAGTGGCTGCTCTACAGTTCATTGGTGAAGTTTGAATTTACATGGGGGAAAGGGTCAAGATTTTTTATAATTCATAGCCTTAAAAGTGTTCTGGAAAACAGCTTGCTGACCTGAAGCTTACCAAATCCAAGTATAAGTGGAACTGACTACAGAAGGGAGAAAGCCAACCATACCTGAATTATATACTTTTACCTGATGATGACAACAAACCTGGATTACATTTTTCTGATCGACCAAAAACCAAGCTTACCAAGAGAAAGCTTGAAAAAAATGGTATACTTATGCTGCTGTTTATCAATACATGCAGAGAAACACAGATAAACACGTCATGTATATATACAGTGAGTTATTTTATTTTAATATTTTTTAAAACAATTTTTAAAATTATAAATTAATAGCTTAAAGCAAAACAAGGAAATAATTTGCTTGAGTCAAATGTCTAAAAGAAAGATGATTTGATATGTACTTAAAGAAATTGTTTTGGTAAATTCTTATAAAAAAAAAGACATTTAAAGAAGAATATATAACTTAAATGCAAACATTATTTTGTTTGAATTAAAATAAAAATAAAAAAGTTAAACTTTATGAAAGAATTAAGCAACATGATTCTATATACTTTCAATATTGAATTAATTATGAAAAATATATTATTGTAACAAGTTTAAATAGGTAAAAGTCAGTGTGCATATATACACACACACTCATATATGTAAAATTATAATCATTTTTTTGTTAGTGAATATTAATTGTATATTATAAATTGCGCACCTGTGCGCACATATATGTAAATCAATGTAATCATTTGAATATTGAATGATAATTATGTAAATCACAAATGTAATATTTTTTTTATTGTACAAGACTTAATTTTAATGTATAGCCATATAGACCTTAATTTAAATTCATTTTCTATTGTTATTAATAAATTTATTTAATTGTTAAAATTGTTTCCCTCATCTCTTGGTCACATACAGTAATAGAGCTTATGTTCTCTGAGCTAGATTCATGCATGGGATGAATATATAAATGGGGGTGTGTACTTAGTGCTTTGGGGCATCCATAGATGATCAATTATCATCCTGGTTGGTGCAAAAGAGAATATTCTTTAAAGCCCATGCACTATTATCTTTTATTTTACTTTAGTCTTGTTAAAAATTTAAGTTTATAGTTGGCCAGTACATTAATGGTACTAAGTGGCCAGAGCATTGATGATGATCAGCATGTTTTAATGTCCCAGCATTATTGTTTGATTCTTATGTATTCTGATGGATGAGCACTTAGTTTGTGCCTCTAAAGTAATGGTTAAATAATTGCCCAAGCTGGCAAAGGCTCAATAGTTAGCCTGGTCTACAGAAGACCCCATTTCCAATCCAGTCACAAGGTTGACTGTTGATTTTATTCTGATTTATTGTACTGATTTGTTTATTCCCATCAATGATGATGATGGATGGTTATTTCTCTTGAGTATTTACTTGTACTTATTTTTTAAATTATAATGCTGGTAGTTAATGATGCATTTAGTTGCTGGCTGATTTCTCAATGATCTCTCTGAGATCTTATGATCTCATTCTTCCCTTAAATATATGCTTATATACACTTTTGTAAATTATTGATTTACTTTACTTGGGATTGATTATGTTTTTCCATCACCCAGTTCAAACTCTTTTTTCTTCCTTACACTTCATATCCCTATCCCGTTACAATATGTATTTTGTAATTACTCACAAGCAATTTTTGTATGGTTCATATTAATTTATGCTTATAATTTAGTGAATTTTGTCAGTGTAAGTATATCAATACTTGCAAGGTAATTGAACTAACATAATATTATATTTATGTTTAAGTTATTCAGCATAGTGTTTACCTTAAACTTTATAAACAAATTGGCAATTTAAATTATTGTGCTTTCTGTTTAGTTTTAGTTTTATTAATATATATCCTTTTATTAATCTTTATTTTTACTTACACTATTTTTAAATTCTTTCTTTTTATTATTATGCAATTTATGTACTTATTAGTTATTTTGTAAAGAGATTGTTTTACTTGGTTTAATATTATTATATTTATTACATCATCTAAACATTGTTACTTTAATTTATTAAAATCATAAAATCCTTATTTTCTATAAACATAAGAATTCAATTGAATTCTATTATATAAAAGCTTTTTTGTTTTTTTTTGTTGACTATATATATTAAACTTACAGCGTTGTTAATTTCTTCTTTAATTTTAAAACAATATATTTTTATTAAAGTGATTATAATATTTTCAGTCTAGTGTGTCTTAAGAATTAACTATTTCTCCAAATTGACTGAAGCACCATCTATGAATCAATGCATGTGTTATGTAGTGACATGGTTTAACTAATCACCACACACATTATAAGATATTAGCAGTCACAGCATGAAATATACAGTGTGTTTTATATTTTAATTTATGACGAAACAACATGCTAATATTAATTTTGTTTAAAATTGAACAAAATTGTTCCTGAAATATTTTAATTGATTCAAACTGTGTAGTTTGCTTTATTTTTTTTTTTTTTATCAAAAAATACTTATTTATATATATCTTTTAAAAAAAAAAAAAAAAAAAGACCTGTACTTGAAATTTCAGAAAATATTTTTTCAACCATATATATAAAGAAGATAATTATCCACTTCATAGTTATGTTTCCATATGTCATTATAAACTGTTTTTTTTATAATAGTTTACGGAACTCCAAATATTTCATTTCATTTCAATAAAAATTTTATTAACAATAAATAGTGATTACATACTAATAAAGGATAAATAAATGAATAAATTGTACAATAATATGATTATATAATGTTCTATCTGTCATCTGGCTAGATTATGTTATGAGAGCACAATGTTATACTCTTATGTGGTTAGGTATAGTGAAGAGATTCAAAGAACTTGTTTAATGGTATTAGCATTTTTAATATAAACATGAATATTTTCTTTTATAAATGACTATTCTATAATGCTGGGTAGGTGGGAATTGATAATCAGGAAAAGGAAAGAGCAATTAAAGACCAGGTGTCAGCAAAGACTTTACTGGAGGCAAGAAGCTGGTCACGTTTCTTGATTTTTTTGAGCGTTTGATAGAACAATGGTATGATTTGTGGCGGGGGTAATTCCATGAGACTTTTGCATCTCACTATCCATATGGAATAAAGGACAAAGGTAGAAAGCCTTATTATTGAAAAAAAAACCCATTATGAATGGCATTTTCAAGTGAGAAAATCATATCAGGTCTTATGCTAGAATTGATTATAATTATATCTTTCAGAGTTTTAAGTCTTGGGCACCGGTGTATAATATGGTCTATGGTTTCATCTTCACGAGCACACAGACCACATATAGGGTCAATGCTGCTAAAACCTCTTCGGTGATAAAGAAACCAATTCATGGGTAGCACATTAAGATTTATTTTAATGATGAAGTCAAGGAATTGGGTTCCAGACTGCATCTTTTGAAGTGTGTAATGAGTCTTTGATTGGTTATTTTTAGGCTGGTTTTAATGGGTTGTTGATTATAGTTGATTATATTGTATGCTTCCCATAAGGTGATTTTTTGGTTAAGGTTAAAGGATATTATCGGGTTATAAAGTTGTAGTTGTTGTATTAGGGATGCTATCCATGAACTGGAAGAGGGTGGAGGACGATCTGTCGGTGTAACTTTTTTAATAATGTTAGAGTATCCACAGGAGAGGATCAGATTATGTAGAGTGTTGTGGGTTTTCTGTAAAATGATTGCTTGTATTGAGTGGAATGACAGTCCATTGAACCTGCATGGTCGTTGGATACCTTGCAAGCTAATAGCAACTGTCCTTCCTCTCCAGAGAAGTTTGGTGCATAATCGGTTAAATTTATTTTGAAACTGTTTAGACATTTTTACGAATGGAAGATAATATGAGATTTTTGGCATTATGATCATGTTGAGGAGGCCAACCTTTCCATATAATGAAAGGTATACTCTAGAGAGTGAAGTGGTGATGGCTTCAGTTGAATGGAGAATTGCATCTTGAATCTCTCTTGCCATTGCAGTTGGAGTTTTGTAGATTGGAAAACCTAGGTATCTTTGGGGTTTTGCAGAAAAGGGAGAGTTAATTTGTTTACCAGACATTATCTTCCAGATGGAAGATTTGTTAAAATTTATTTGTAGGCCAAGTTTCGCTGTATTTCTGTTTAATATGTTCATGAGATTAGGAAGGTATTTAATGGTGGGAAGCACAACCATGATGTCATCAATATATGCAAATACATTGAAGCTTTTATTGAGAGAGGGAAGGAAAATTCCAGGGAGGTTTTTTTCAATATCCATCAGAAGAGGGTTGATGTATGCTGTGAAGAAAAGGGCACTGAGCGGGGATCCTTGAGGGATTGACTTGTATGGCTTGAAACCTGGTGTGATCTTGCCATCAAGAGAGAGAAAAATCTCTCTGTTGTTGAGCAGATTTCTGATCATCTGTACAATCCCAGCTGGAATGTCGCATTCCAACAGAATATCCAGAAGGATGTTTATCTGGACTGAATCAAATGCTGCCACAACATCCAGCTGGACAGCAATAGGTTTTGATTTACGATGTCCTCTGATGTAATTGAACAGTGCAGTTACATTGGACATAGCATGCGAGGTTGATGATCCCTTTTTTCCATATTGGTTTGACGAGATATGGCTAAGAATTTGAGTTTGGATTTGATCTTTAATGACTGACTCAATTATCTTGATAAGCAATGGGGTCATGGAAATTGGCCGGATACTGTTAATGTCGTTTAGTGGTTTTGCTTTTTTAATAAAAGGCACGAGTGCCACTGGGTAAAGATCTGTTATGTTTCTGTTGCCGGAGGCTAGGTGATCAATCATTTTTTAAATAATTGGCACAGTGAATTGACTGAGGTGATTGAGAAGGAAATTTGGGATGCCATGAAGAGCAGGATGAACGCCGTCAGGGAGAGATGTTTTCTTTTTGATTTGGATTTCTGTGATGCCATGTTCACTGGGGTCACCAGCATCTAACCAACTGTTTATAGGAGGAGCTCCATCTTTTTGCATTAATTGGCAAAATTGTTTGCTGATGTGCTGCATCATTGGAAAGCCAATAAGATTGGTTCCATTAGTATTAATGGATAAGGGAGTGATTTGTTTTTTATTGTATCCCAGTGCCCATCTGAGATAGTCTCTCGTCCAGCAGTGTTGTGCTAAGAAACATTTGGCTCTTCTGATGGATATATATTCTGCAAGGGACTTTTGCTTGATTTTGTAGAGATTTTTAAGGAAGATAATTTTTTCTGTATTTGTGAAATTTTGCTGTGATGCTTGAAGTTGTTTATTAATGTCTGTTAGGTCATTTAGAAGGCCATTAGGTCCTTTGATTTTCCTGGTGTGGTGATTTAATATGGACTGAAGTATTCCAATGAAGGAAAACCAGCCCTCCTCAGCAGGCAGGGAAAGGATGTTTATTTTCTGGAAAAGGATGTATGCCTCAGACACTGTCGCTTTGGTCATATTTGATTGGGTGATCATGCGCATGTTTTTACCAGGTCCATCAATGGGTGTAGGGATTGCAATAGGTGTAAGTTGTAAGATTAGAGTTAATTGTTAAGTGTTTTTAGAAAAATTAAAACTTTCCAAATATATTCAATTGTTAATACTAGCATTAACATTTTCAAATAGTATTATTTTTTCTTCTTAAGATGTTTTTGGCTTAGCCAGGGCAGTATTAGGAGTGGAATCAACCTTTGATCTTTATATTCTCCTTGAACTGTTACTAGTGAGATCAGAAACATCTGAAGAAGAGAGGTGAATAATATGACTTGAAATTTTGTGTAATATACTAATATGTGTTTTAATACTAATATATGAATGAATTTGAAGAATTTAAGTAAAGTTTCAATTTCTCTAAAATTATTTAACAATTAATATTAGAGTTGGAAATAGTTTTATATAATTATAATATTCATCTAATTTTTTCAAAAAAAGTTATTTTAAAATTGTCAATAAAATATAACGATTTATGTCAGAAATAAATTCACAATTCTGTAAATATTAATCGGCATTTTTGTTAAAAGTACAAACTTTTTACAGATGACTTAAACAGTTATTATATAACTCATTTGGCCATTAAAAAGATTCTATATTAATAGTGTGTTGCTGAACATAAAAATGTGCAAATAATCTAATTTCATGCTTTTTTAACAAGTTTAATATTACCAAATTTTATTTTCCACGGATATTTATATATATAATAATCAATATCAAACAAATTTGTTTTTGAGTTAACATTTTAAAGAATAATCTAATTTATATAATATTATGATAACTCTATAATAAGTATGTTATTAAAAAAAAAAAAAAAAGATATAATTTCAATTTAGCTAATGTTAAAACTCAACACCAAATATTTTTTTCCTTTTTTCTGGTAAGTGCAATAATTGCATAAATGCTCTGGACATTTAAACAAGAAAGGTCGTCTATATATTTTAAATTTAGCTTATGCCTAGCATGCTTTCAATATTAACATATCATAATCATAGTACTTTCACTTGTTTATATTTGATAAATATTTTAATATTTAAAATCATTGAAATTTCATTGTTTAATATTCAAAGATATTTAAATCCCTTTATATAGCCCACTTCTTTGAGAAAGGGTTGTTTGTGTGTTTTTTGCTTATGGAAATATCGATCTTTATCTATTGCTCAAGCTTCTTCAACTTTTTGTTTCTATCTTTCTCCTCAGTGCATACAGATTTTTCTTTGCCCTATTGTACAAATACCTATACTAGGATAGTTTTGTTGAGAGATTAGCCATTGATTCCCTATTATATGCAAAATTAGACATAGCTTGGTTACATTTAATTTTGTAGATGATTTGATGAGCTGATTTCATAAACAATTTGTCTTTCAAATTTCTAAAAATTTATTTAGTAAAGGGAGAGTACACAAGTTTACATTTTTTCACAGCATATTCTTTTTAATTTCTAAGGGACTCTCAGGATGTATGGGAGGCTGATTTATTTTTTAACCTCCATGGGTTGAGACTGTGAGTTTTTTTTAGTTTATTATAAAATGTATCAATTGTGTCAAAACAAAACTCAATATGAAGAAGAGCAACTTAATTTACTACTATCAAATAATATTTACATATCTTTGTTTTATAGCATATTAAAATATTTAGTAGTGAATCAATAAAATCTCACATGACTCCATCATATGACTTCAGCTTATTCAATGTTATTTCAGTTGCATACATTTTGTCTCTCACCACATCTATTAGGATCACAGTAATCTGGATCTTATCTGATGAAGCTTACAGTAAGGGGCCTAGTTGTGGTGAGAAACAAAAGTATGCAGCTAAAATATTTATTATTATTACAATTACTAGTATGTTTTATGTTTATATTCAATTAAACAGTAGAATTAGTAGTCATACTTTAAAAATAAGACTTTGATGTTGAAAAGGGATTGTATATTTATGCTGATGCATTGTTTCTTAAATACAATATGGTAATTTGATCATCAAATGTATTTGATTAAAAAAAAATCACTTCAGGGAGGTGCAATGCTGATTGGTTTTGTTGGAAAGATACAGAAAAATTTACAATTAGACAAAGTATTAAAGTTTATAATAATAATAATAATAATAATAATAATAATAATAATAATAATAATAATAATAATAATAATAATAATAATAATAATAATAATAATAATAATAATAACAACAACAACAACAACAACAACAACAACAACAACAACAACAATTATTATTATTATTAGCCAGAATGGAAAACAAAAAAACAAATATAAAAATCTTCATCGTTTGATTATTGTCAGGCAAATCATTCCTCTGTGAAAACGTCTAGAAAAATTTTTGATCAACAGTGGGCGCTAATGTATAAGACGATTATATATATATATTCGCTTATGTAATGTTAATTGTACTAAAATAGATTTTTTAAATTCTATTTGCTTTATAATTTAGAAACATAATTTACAAAAAAAAGAAAATTAATTAAATTATAATGAAAAAGAATATTATAAAATTTTAAAGTTAATTCATAATTTTATCCTTTGTCGTGGTCAAAAAAAAAAAAAAGAAAAGAAAATAATTAACTCTTGTATGTCTATTTTATGCAAATGCACGTTTATATTATAAAGTGGTAGATTTAAGTTTGAATTTTGTAACGTGGGTGAAATAATTTGTGCAACAAAATATGAATTACAGTTATTTTTGATCCTAAACTTTTTTTAACAATAAATATATAGTTAGTTAGATGAATACATAAATAGATGATTAGATGGATAACTAAACAGATGGATGAATAGATGAATGGTTATATGGATAAATAGACAGATAGCTAGTTAGATAGACAGACAATAAAATAATGAGATAACTTATAAAATAATCAGATAGACAAATAAAAATGGATAAATAGATGGATAGTTAGAAGGATAAATAAAGATATGGATAGATAGACAATCAGTTAGATAAACAATAAACAGCCTATCAGCATTCAGTCAGATAATTAGTTTAAAAAATTAAATGATGAAATAGAAAAATTATTTATTTAACATTGGATTAATTGTTTAAAGAAAATAGTGACATACAATGATCAAAATTAAAGGTAAGACCAACATTTCAATTTGACTAATCAATGAACACTGGTTTCAACGGGGGGGGGGGAGGTATCATTAGTTATAATCCTTTAATTTTCAGTGAATCTTTTAAATGAACTACGAATATGTAATATTTATGAATAATAATTTCAAATCCACATAGAAGCATTTTTTATTTCAGATTTATTTTTAAATAACAACTTTGTATCAATGCATTCTATTCAAATGAAAAAATATATTAATTTTCCATATGATTAGGAGATTACCTCCATATAGAAAAGCATTTTTGAAAATTCATTAAAATGATTCTAGAATTAATGATTTGTAGAAGATTAATACACTATGCACATTTAAAAATTATTATGATTTACATTATAAATCATGATTTCTTGACCAATTATATTAATAAAAAACAAAGGGAAAATACCAACATATTGACAAAATAATACTTTTCCATAACTAGATAAAATATATCACATAATTGTTGCAGAGATAACAAATGTATCAATTGTTTGTTAACCCATTTGGTCTTAAATTTGGGAGGTGGTTTTTTTATTCGTATTAAACCTAATTCCTTCCAAAAGCATAATTTTTCTGTCAAACGTTTACTTCTATGTATAGTTTTTCTAAACTTTATTAATTGTACATAATACATTTTGCATAGGTATTTTGATTTGGTTTCCATCCAGTTTAATGCATTTTTGATGCTATGTACCATAACAATAGCTATTTTTCTCATCATCATCATCATCAGCTATTATCAATTCATTGCAGGATAAAGGTCTCTCCAAGTTCAATCCATCTTCTCTGATTTTTAGTTTCTCTTCTCCACATCACCCCTGCACACTTTTTTATTTCATCCATTTATATATATAAAAGACATATTTTGTGGGTTCATATGTTTCAACTTGATCACACAAGTCATCTAATGAGTGACGAAAGGTAGAAATATGGCTGTAGAGGCACTACAATCACTGATTTAAAAAAAAACAAAAACATTAAATTTTCACCAATAGCAAAAATGTTAAATTAAAAATGTCTTTTAAATAAACCTTTTCAAATAGGAGGAAGTTATCTACCAATTAGGAATTATCTCAGTATATCGGTTGGAAATAAAATATTAATTTTGAATATTTTCACTTAAATCTCAATAAATAGAGCTTCTGGAATTATTAGGTAAGCTCCTTTTCTTTTATTTTCTATTAGCTCATTAGAAAATGAGTGCCCCAAATTTTTATTTGGACCCTCTAAAGTCTGATGCTCTAGAAATTTCAAATGCATGTTTTAACACTAACATTATGCAGGTCTCTGATATGAATAACTTAAGCCCCCAGTTAAAACAACAACAAAATTCAAGTAAGCAACTCAGGTCAAACAGTAAAACTCAGAATAGTTCTCCTGACTCTAAAATGCGAATAACAAGTCTCCCAAGTCAGAACAGAAAATTGACAAAATCGCTATGACTAAAATAACCACAATCCGATTGTAAATATTGGAAAAATGCAAAAAAATATTGATAAAACCAAAAATATCTCAAATTTAATATCTGCTAATGAAATTGATCTTGCCAGTTTTCAACCTTCTGAGTGGCCAAAAAGGCACTCAGACCCATTTTTAAGATCTAAAAATTCATATCTAGACAATAGAACACCATTCCAACCTGCCACCAAAACCATATCATAGCAGCAACAAAACGAAAACTATGAGAATTTTTCTGCAGATAATGAAAATCGTTTATCTCAACAGTCACAGCTATTGAAACTGGATGGTTCTCAGGGACTAAACAGTGGAGTTAAAATCACAGAATCCAACTCTTCAGCCAATTACCTAAATTTTGATACCAGAACCAACGATCTACCCCAAGTAGAACAAACTTTCCAAAACGATTTTCCACTGCTACCGTCTAAAATAAATTGCATGGTTTTAATGATAGCAACAAGCAATCTTATGCTACAGTTCTAAGTAAAAATAAATTCAGCACACTAAACCAAACTCCCTCCTCTTACTCTCCACAATTAGGATTACTTGATTTGGATAAGGAAGAACTTGCCATCTCAATTAACAATGAGAACTCTTTGCTTCCAAACTTATCAGACACTCAAAACTTATTGAATAACCATCAATGAATCAGTCTCGAATTTAATTCAAGAATTCCATCAATTCTGTTTCACTCCTTTTTATTTACTCAAGTGATAATACCCTCATCCTCATCACCACTGATAATAATTGTCAGCTCTTCACTTTCTCTACCGATGAGTTTTTCCAACTGCTGAAAGACTCTAATCTAAGTGATGCCATCAGAAGGGTATATCATCACCCAAACAGAAGATACTTGATCCTTGAATTTCATAACATATTACAGAAAGAAAACTTCAAGAGACAGCACCTGATTCTAAATCAACACTACCTTATAACAATAAATATGAACAGACCAAGGCTTGCTTATGGCATTGCAAGGAACTCTTAACTCAACTTTACCCAGACAGATCTTCAAAAGTTGCTAAACAAATATGGTGAAATTACTGGTTTCAAATATCCTTGTTGAAAAAAGATTTGGTTTTAATTACCTTCAAACACTGCAGCTTTTACCATCAAACTTGCTAAGGGCTACATCCCAATTGATATTCCATCTAAGCTTGAGGAAGCATGTGCTCTCTGCAAAGATAGAAAATCAAAAAATCACAAATGCAACACCAATTCCCAGAGCCTCAAGACTCTAATACTGCTCAACAAATAGAAAATACACATCATCAATCATCAGAACAATATTTAAATTTAGATACAAGCTCGACTGAGTCAACCTACCAGCAGTTACAATTTTACTTCTCAACAATCACTAGAGAATGGCTTAAAATTTAATACTCATTTAATGGAGCAGAACTTCCAATAGCTACTATCTACCACTGCTCTTCAACAACTCGATGAAACTGATCAAGTGAATCCTACTCTTGATCAAGTTCAAAATCAAAAATATTTGTTGCTAATTCAGCCAATGCAAACCAATAAAGATGCTTGTTGTAAACAACAAGAGATAAATTCAAGACTTCTTTGGGTCGGTCCCAGCATGAAGAAAATAACTTTTCCAATGCTGATTTTGACACAGGATTGAGATCCTTTCAAACCAGAATTTCCAGACATCAAAAGAAGCAAAAAAAGAAGGAAAGTAGGAGAACCAGAGGACTCGAGTCACAGCCTGCCCCAGAGATAGCACTTAACCAAGCCAAAAATCTCACTGACTACAAACCTTTATATTCAGATGACCAGTCATCAATATTAAGAAACAACTCTTCACCTTTTTCCAGTCATCTCCTGCTGATGGATGACCTTTCTGACCAATAATTGTTCAGTTTGTATCACTTCTTATTCAATAAACAATTATGCAGATTAAAATTGGTGGTGTTAATGTCAGAGGGTTGAATTTCCTTAAACATGTCTAGGTCATCAAAAACTGGTTACAGAAATCCAAGATTCAAGTTGTATGCTTTGCAGAAACAAAGCTACACATCAACTCAAACTATCAAATATCACAGCTAATGCAACAACTGGGTTCATTTCACTATGTTCCATCTCAAATGACCTCTTCTGGGGTTGCTTTCTTTATCAGCAAACAATTGGCCTATACTAAACTCAGAACGCTATATCTTGACAAAGACTTCCTGATGATCAACATCTCTTTCTCAAACTTCACACTTAATATAATATACACCTGGGTCTCATTTTACGTGATAGATAGGTTCCTCAGAAAACAAATGCAAACAAAATTGCGCAAAAATAGATGGAACATATATTGAAAAAGAGGGGATGCAGTCTGTGATTTTTCAAAATTCACAGAAAAGCAAAGCACCAACGTAAAATTACTTTAAAATTCACACACACACAAAAAAAATAAGGAAATAAAATATGACTAATAAAAAATTTCAAATTTGAAAAAAATTGATACAAGACAAACTTTTTTTAACTCTAATATTTAATTTTATTCAAAATAATATATTTTTATGCATGATTTACAGTACAGTAATTTACATTTTTTTATACATGTTTTAATTATTATCGCTATTTGCCGAAAAACATGTTCATTTGCAAACTGGTAAAAAATCAATTTTTCACAAGAGGAAATCCGAAAAACATGTTCATTTGCAAACTGGTAAAAAA
Organism: Epiperipatus broadwayi; assembly: GCA_028023455.1. Lineage (NCBI taxonomy): Eukaryota > Metazoa > Onychophora > Udeonychophora > Euonychophora > Peripatidae > Epiperipatus > Epiperipatus broadwayi. The sequence goes on from JAQFVV010006238.1 coordinate 6,933,948, forward strand.
TCAATTTTTCACAAGAGGAAATACAACTAGTGCCAACTTCACACTCATGTTGTGTCAATGGTTTTCTGGTGACAATGTAATTAGTAGTGACAATGTAATTAGTAATTAATCTTTGAGATGATGATTTTATTAATTGTTTATGAAACTAACAACTAAAAATTAAATTCTTATTTTTGTCTTTAATTTTTTTAATTTTCAATTTTGTTTAAAAATCAAATTTCACATCACATTAATTTCAAGTTGCCATAATTTTTAAATTGTTAATTACAATTAAAAATCAGATTTTAATTTTTAATTGTCAAATTTAATTGTGCTGTTATTACTCACCTTTTAAAAATAAACTTGTGGACACTAAATGATTAATAATTGATTACGGTCTTTTTTAAAAAGCAAAAACAGAATGTGATTTAAAATGCAAAATTAACACGCACAATGTTGGAACAAATTTACATTATAATCTCGTAAAATTTAATCGGTGTACATAAAATGTGGAAATCATGATTTTAATTCCATTATTGCATAAAATCTTACTATTATAAAGCACTGAAAATATTGAAATTACTAAGATGAAAGTCAAATTCCAATAATATGCTATTACTTTCAATATAACATAAGTGTGCAAAATTTATTATTTAAAGTAATAGCGCATTATCGGAGTTCGACTTCCGGTGAAACATGAATCGCGTAATTTCAAAATCGTGTGAAATAAGTCCACGTAAAAAGAGACCCAGGTATACTTATAAATCAACAGTGAGATAGTGTTTGCACATTCAATATTAAACAAGATTATTTCCCTTCTGTTTTCTGACAAGTCTCCAACAATACTTTTTGGAGACTTTAATATGAGTTATACCAAGTTCAACCATAAATATCTTCATCTTCTAAACAGTTTTTCTCTGTGGAGAAGGCTGTTTCCCACCTAATGTCTTTTCCTTTTACACATGTCAAACAACTTCTCTCATTGATCTACTGTACTATTCACCAGAAATTCATTACGATCTCAATGCAACTGTTTATCTAATTCCATTTAGAGATCATCTAGCCATGCGACTCTCACTGACATTTGATTCAAATTATTCAATTCAATCTCAACTCTCTCTCACAATCAGACTACTAAACAAATCAGCAACCCTGGATTGTATTTTTTGGAGTCATACCTATTATTCCAAAAGATCAAAATTCTCTCCCATCCACCAATTCAAGGGTGGCCATCATTTGTGGGAATTCTCAGCTCATTAATCAACTCATATACCAGGAGACCCAAAGGTCCCAAACACCTTTTGGGTGAACTGGATGCAATTTCTGAGAGGATTGATAGTTCCTCTGACATCTGTCCTTGGTCAATCATTGAATTGAAATCTCAATACCTAGAAAAACAAAGATGCTTGACACAATATATTGCCACAAAAAGAACAAAAATCTTCCTTGCCTCCTACCATAACTGGACCCAAAGCTATATTAGATGGGCACTGGGAGCTGCAACCAGGCCCATCCCCACAAGGCTCACCATAAATCAGGCTCAGTGCAGTGGTCCTACCATGCTTGATGAAATCCACAAGCACTTTCAAATCCAAATTACAGATGAAAGATTTTGAAATAGGACACATTTGGAGGGAGACTGAGACTTGTTCCACTCATAATTTCACAGAAGTAAAAATCATCCAAAAGCTAAAAGCATATCCAGAGAGTACACATCCAGGAATTCATGGCATCCCTAGATTTGTACTCCTCCATCCATACTCCTCCATCTATCTCATTTTACTGCACCATAGTCTGACAGCTAATTGATGTGCTAGATGGATATTTCCAAAATATTCCGGATCCCCATCCAGTGGCAATGGTCCCCTTTCTAAAAAAGCATATAAACCCATCTGAATTAACTAACATTAGGCCAATTTCTATGATTCCTTTACTCATCAAAACCATAGAGTCCATAGTAAAGAATTCACTATAAAACCAGCTGTTTAAGCACATTTCCCACTTTCAATTTGCTTGCAAGAGATTATCAACCACTGATGCAGTACAACACTTTTTTCCTGATTGAACATGCTAGGTCTCACAGGACTGCTAAACCCATAGTAATTCAGCTAGATTTCTTCTCTGCTTTTGATGCAGTGGTTCCCTCAATTTTGCTTCAAACCCTCCAGGATTATAATGTTCCAGATGTCTTCATCTGCATAATAGGAAATCTTCTCCTCAACATATCAGTCTTCACTTCATTAGATGGAAAGCTAACTGAAGGTTTCAGACCACCTTTGTCAATTCCACTAGGATATCCGCTTGCCACCCTATGTTTTATAACATATCTGAATCCATTGCTTAAACAGATTGAAGCCAAGCTTCCAGGAATCTATGTTCCAAGCTTAAAACAAACAGTACATCACATTTCCTATGTGGATGATATTTCAGTCTTTCTTCCTGATCTTTTTCATCTGCCAGCCTTCCTCCAACTTGTAAAAACATATGCTAGCAAATTAAAACTCCAAAATAACTTAATGTGGAACAGTAAAACAGGACAACCAATTCCCTTCAGTGTTATCTTCCAAACCTCTTCCTTTTTTGGGTTTTCCAATTGCATTATCAAGTCTGGTGATGACAAAAGCGATTCAGAACCTAATACTGGATAAACAAAGAAAATTGTTGCATCGACAAAGTTACATTATTAAATACACTAGTTTATTCTAGACTGTTCTATTACCTTCCCATCATCAAACCCACAAAGCTCTTCAAAAAATCAATGGAACTCTCTGTGTTCCAAACTTCTCTGGAATGGCAAAGTGGTGACTATTAGCATGGCCAAGACTCAAATGCCTAAAGAGTTTAATGGTCTTGGTCTGCACTTTATCTCCACCCTCCACCTTCAAAAATCCATTTTCCTTCTGTGCTCAACATGCTTAAAATTGTCAAACCTCAATCTTCCAGTGGTTGTCAAACCTACTGATACTCCACCTCCACTTACAAGTAAATGGATGGATGAAATATGGAATCAAGTCAGTATAGCCATGAATCCCAGCCAACTAGCCCTTGATGCTAAAAAGTCTTTCTGGACTGTCTACAAATTAAAACATCAAGATCAAGCACCAACTCAAAATGTATTGGGGCTTTCCAACAAAGCCTTGATCCAAAAGCCGAATCACTAGTATGTTGAATCCAAACACATTGACTTTCTTTTTAAGCTCAATCTGGCTTCTCTTCCCACCAATTGCTTTCTTGTGGCCAGAAAGGATTTCTCAAAGATTGGACCCCAGTGCCAGCTCTGCCATTCAGCTGATGAGACCATAGCCCACCTATTATACATGTGCTCCACCTTCTCTCCTATCAGGAACTTCATCATTGACAACTATCAGGAACTTCATCATTGACAAAGTTTCACTAGACATCAGATATGTCCTATCAATTCAAAATACGATCAAACAGGGAACCTATGCATCCATCAGACTGTCCATCTTCTTGACCATCACCCTATGGCTAACCAGATGTAAATTAATGTTTGGACATTTTTGGAAATACTCCACTTCATATTTACATCAAGCTACTCACACAGGCTAAAGTCAGAGACTCAGCCCTTGCACCTCAGCTGTTACACAGAGATACTTGGTGGAAAAGATTGAGTTTCCAAATGAATAACCCACCATGAATATCAGGACTGTGCAGAATGTGTTCATTTTTTTTTAGTCTGTAACTTTAAATACCATGTAAACCTTTCAGTGTACAAAGAACACTTCATGTTTAAATAAAATGTTTTTTTAAAAAAATAGGAGGAAGTTTGCATGTATCATCTCACTTATTGATACAATTTGGCCTTTTAAGTATCTAAATGCCTTCTCTAATTCTGCACTGATAGAGATTATCACATCTGGATATGATCCTGGTAGTATTTAAATGGCTTCTTTAATTTTGCACTGGTAGCAGTGCAAAAGTAGAGAAGCCATTTAGATACTTAAAAGGCCAGATTATATCAATAAGCAAGATGATACATGCAAACTTCCTCCTATTTGGAAATATTTTTTTAAAAAACTTTCTTAATATTTTTGCTATTGGTGGAACTTTAACATTTTTTTTCAAATCAGTGATTGTAGCGCCTCTACAATCATCTTTCTACCTTTTATCACCCAGTAGATGACTTGTGTGATCAACTTGAAATGTTGGTATATCAATATTTAAATTTTTTAACATGGATGAACCCACAAAATATGCATTTTATATATGCATTTTATATATGCAACACATGAAAATCTTTGTATCAACATATATAGAGAGAGAAAGCGAGAAAGAGAGAAGAGAAAGAGAGAGAAAGAAAGAGAGAGAGATATTTATAGAGAATTTTCACAAGGTTTAAGATGTAAAAAAAATTAACAAAATATCTTTTATGCATGTTTTTAGAAAAAAAAATTGATATGATGTAACCACACAATATCTGATCGATCTTTTTTTTTTTTTTTTTTATAAAATTAGGATACAAACTAAAAATAAATTACACAAAAAATGATTAGTACATGTTGTGATTTGAACTCGCAATACTAGTTTTTAATTAATTAATTCTTTGCCTGTTTACATCATATTTAAAGTTAATCAAAAAAACATGCAATGACATCTCATTAAATTATTAATATTTCTTATATAGACATGCATAATCATACATTAAATATTATATAAAAAAATAATAAAATGAATATGAAAAAATAAAAATATTTAAGGTAAAAGTAGTTAACACTGAAAAGGAGATTCAGACAGTTATAAATCATGGCCACTTTAGATCTTTGATATATACATATTGAAAGAAACATAGACTACTCCTATTAAATTATTGTTTGGGGTATTTTTATATGAAATTATTTAAAGAGGTAGAAAGAGAACTTAGATCACTGTGAAATGATATGAGACTGCAGAAGTACACTTTTAATGTCATATTAAAACTCTTATTATCTATATTAGAGCAAAAATATCTATTTCTTTAAAGTTAAAGCAGTTCTTGGTAATATTAAAAATTAAAAAAATGCAGAGTTTGAGGGGAGTATCCTGATATGCTTTAAAACTTGGGGATTATAATTTCAAAACTTATTGGAAACTTAAGGATATTTTTATTGTTTAATTTGTAAAAATTATAATGGGGATAAAAGAACTTGCAGTAATTATCATGGAAGATTATAGGATTATTGATGACCCATGTGGCAATTTTGATGGGTAGAGTAGCAAATTCTGCATCGCAAAGTCCATGGAGCATAACCCAGCCCCACCATTTCAAGTCAAAACTCTTCTGAATTTCTGAACAATAAACCATTAAATTATTTTGCCCTACTTGGTTTAGTAAAGATGTAGAATAACAGGCATTGTAACATGGTGTTCAATGACGATGTGTTCAATGACAATGGCCTACCTTTGCTGCTTTTGTTGATTGAGTTTTTTTATGAATTTACGAGCAATAAATCATTTGATTTACTTTATTGTTATTAGTTACAGAAATATACTTTCAAGACATTTACTGGATAGATTGTTTTTAGTAATAGAAGTTCTTATCATGAGAACACTTACTATACAGAAGCAGATTATTGAACAGTTCATAGAGTGGTACAGTTCATAGTTAAAATGATAATTGCATAAAATATAGGCATTACTTAAACTTAAAAGTTTTTAATATTATGCTAAGTTTTACTGTTGATAAACAGAGCAAAGCTCTCCATACATGTGATCATGTGATGCTAAGTTTTACTGTTAATACACATTACAATTTCATAATTGGATTATCCAAGTTTCTCATATTACTAAGGCATACATTATTTTGTGTTTCAGGTAGAACAAAGTCAATTTTTGAACTGTCTGAAAACAATAACTGTGATGGATTTTTAAGCGATTTAATTATTAGTGAATTGATTAAATAAAACATGAAGCACTTTCTATTCATCAGAATAATGTATTATATATGAAGCTTTATAAGCAATGTAGAGAGCAATAAATGTTTAACTAGTTAAAGGTGATGGTTGATTAAAACAAAAATAACATAATCATATGCTGATTGGAGTTATTCAAGATCTTTTGAGTGAAAAAATCTATATAAATCTTATAAATAACACCACAGTCCTATTAAATCCACAGATGAAACTTGTCTATATATCAATGGCAATATTCAAATTTTGAATGATAATCCAATAATTAATTTAACAGCTTTTAATTATATAACTAATCTCTATGATCATTTAGTTTAAGATAAAGATATTTAATTTAATGCAATTAAAAAAGCTTTTCAAAAACCCAAGAATGAAAACATTGCAGTGTCTGATAAGAAATATGGAACAGGTTTTAAGTAATCTTAACTTCAAAACTATTGAATTTTTATAGAAGTATTACGAATGATTATATTTAAGTTCCATATATCAGATTGATTACTAACTAATCTTACTTAAATATTAATAAAAAATAGCACTTATTTGACCGATTACTAACTAATCTTAATTAAATATTGATAAAAAATAGCACTTAAAAATACTCTTTCATGATATTAAGATATAACTCTACAATGTGATAATTATAATAACTTAAACACACAAGGTTATATATCTGTGTCTATATATGTAATATATAGGGTATATGAGCACATACTTTCACACGACCCACCACTCTCCACACTATCTCATAACATTGATACTTTTGAACACATATATGTTGAAAAGATAAATAATCACCAATATACATATTTCATGCTAAACCAGCAATCATCAGTTGGTCCAGATTACCATCTCTACACATATATATGCTATAAGTGCTCAAATATATATTAAGATAGTCAATCCTCATACTTTAATGGACAGGCTTCAATCTACTCCACACTCCAACACTTCAACTGTCCTTCCAATTGAAAATCTGATGATGGAATGCTCAAAAGCCACTCTGATGATTGCTGGTTTAGCATGAAATATGTATATTGGTGATTATTTATCTTTCACCATATATGTGTTCAAGTGTATCAGTGTTATGAGATAGTGTGGAGAGTGGTGGGTCATGTGAAAATCTGTGCTCATATACCTAATTGATTTTAGGTATATATGAACCAATAAAATTATACTATTTGATCTTATAGATGTTTTTTTTATTGTCACAGTTTAAGAAAATAAAGAGAATAAAATAGACTGTATATCTTTCATGGATTGATTCCAACCATATATAAATGATTACTGGATGGTCAATAAGACTTTTAAAAATCAATAAACATTCTAAAAGTTTATTTTACTATATACAGTAAAATTCACAACAAATTATTACATATATTTAAATTTAATTTCATGTACTCTACTCACAAATCTCATTATAAAAATTCATACACACACCGTTTTCAAATGTGAATTCTCAAATATATTTATTACAAATATGTTTTCAAGTCATCTTTAATATCAATATTTTTCAACTAGAAAAATCAATGAAAATTTGTAATTAACTGCTGATTACCCTTATTAAACAAATAATTGAATAGTTTATGGCTCTGGAATTCATAAGAAGTTAAAACATTAAGCATCACATGGTCACCATCTCTTATACTAGCACATAATTGTTTATAAACAAAGCATCCATGGATTACTCTGTTTGGCACAGTGTGGCACTACTGTATGGAGAGTTTTGCCTTGTTTTTAAGAAGTTAAAACACTGGACAGGAAATGAATTGGACATAAGCCATGGATTTGAAGCTTCAGAGTTAGCCCCTCTACAATTGCAACAAATCGTGTAGGATGTCACATTAATAAAAGCACAACAAAAAAACTTTACTAATCTATAAAAGGATATTAGGCAATGAAAGCAATAACTGAGATTTACTCTAATCCAGTGCCATCTATTGTAAGCTTAAAGAACCAATTGGTTATCAGTTAAGTAATGCCACATCTGAGACTAATTTCTATTTGCAATCCTATAGAAGATTGCCTATAGCCAGAAATTAGTCTGGAAGTATGAATACAGTGGTGCCACCTAATATTCCTTGATTACTCAAGCTTACATTAGATAGAGTTAGATAGACTAAATATAATAAATTACTGTCAACTATTATAAATGCTAAAATTAAGCTGACAGAGTCATGTGATATTTTATTTGACATAAAGATATATCATCTGGAAGATGTTATTTCTTAAGTTTATCAAGCACTTTTCAATTAGAATTTATATCTATCTCTCACCTACAAATTGAAAGTCTTAATTTTTTGAACATTTAAAATAATAATTAGAAATGTAACTAGAGTGGAGGAAGAGTAGGCTAAAATATCCTGAGTTCAAATACTTCTATTTACATATATAAAAAACATTCACTATAAACAAATTATGTACTGTTTTAGAATCAAGTATTGCCTGAGAAATAAATTACATCTTAATATAAGTTCACTCCATTCCACTCCTACTAATATATATGGATGTATAACATCCAATAATATGAGGGGTTAGACTGATGTAATGTCTACATGGGTATGACTATAATATTAAATCCAACAAGAGTGTTGAGCTTTCCATTGTTGGTTCTTTAATGAAATGGACAGGTGAGTAATTGGAAAGGTGAGAAAATTGAAGCCTGTTCATAAAAGTTTGAGAAATTTCTATCTTAATATAAACCAAGCACTGATTGTATATATATATGGGAGATTATGATTTGGACTAACTGATGAGTTCTGGTTCTGCATGAAATATGCATATTGGGAATCATGCATCTTTTTCGTTTGTGTGTGGTCATGTGTATCGGTTGCATGAGATAGACTGGACAATAAATAGACTGAAACATCCTGAGTTCAAATTCCTTTATTTACATATATTCACTTTGGTATAGGTTTCATGGGAAGTATATTGTTTTCTGCTTATCAATAAATAATTATCAATATTTGCAACATAAACCTGTACAATACGCAAATCAACTTTAACTTCCTGGTATTAAAGATTATAGTTTTTATTCCTTGATTAATCCCCTAGCACATTTATCAATTAATAATTGATTGATGAGCTAGGTATATTTATATACCTCCTAAACTATCTATAAAAATGTCCGTGTTTCATGCAATTCAAACCCTAGATTGCTGCAAGATAAATCATTCATATAAAAGGTAAAAAAAGATACAGAAGTAACTTATATATATAATAAAAACAGTTTTAAAGTCATAAGACCTAATTTTTCATAGTATTTTTAACTAATTATAAAATCTCCGATGATTCACATAATTTAGTTTATAATAAATAAATAATGAAGTTTTAATAAAGCATTTGATGGCGTAATTACAGGAACTAAACGGTTGAAATTGATTTTTGTTTCTTTTGTTCTTTTAGTTGGTACTTAAAATACTTTCGGTACTATTATTATTATTTGTAATTTTATTAATAATTTATTTACTATTTCATGTTTAACAAAAACGCCAAAAATCTTAGTGATGTATGCGCTGATGTTTGTTCTGATTTTATTATTAAACATGCACGCACCCCAAAAAATTACAATCAAAAAAGATCTCGTAATTAATCTGCTTAGCTCACAATTTGGACCTCTAATTCAAAATAATGTTAAACACTTTTTAATAAATTAAAAAAAATACTATCAGATTTTTTTACATGTAGCTGGCTATCCAATCATCATCATTATTAACAATATTATCATTAGCAGATTTATGAAATTATCTTATTCATTCAGTGTAAGGAATATTTCCTATATAAGTAACTAGAAGGATTTGAACGTAGGCTTTTTCAGTCTGCATTTGTCCTTCACTCCATCTTAAGCAACCAATACACATGACCACCTACATGTAAAAAAAGCTGGATGATCCCAACTATACATATTTTGTGCAGAACCAGCACTCGTCAGTTGGGTGCGATCATAATCTCCCATACATGTTTGCAATCTGTGTTTGGCTGATATTAATATAGCAACTTTTTAAACTTTAATAGACAAACTTAAATTCTCTCACTCTTCCAAGCGTTCAACCATCTATTTCACTGAAAAACCAAAGATAGAATACTCAAAGTCCTTGTGGATTTGATATTTTCAGTTATTAAGTTCAGTTCTTCTCTCTTCTACTAATATATATGGATGCTTAATGGTCCAATAATATAAGGGGTTAGATTAATCTAATGTTTATATAGAAATGACTACAATATCAAATCTACCAAGGGCTTTGAGCATTCCACGATCGGTTTTCCAATGAAGTGGATGGTTGAATAATTGACAGTCTGAGGAGATTGAAGCCTGTTCATTAAAGTTTAAGGAGTTGCTATCTTAATATAAGCCAAGCACAGATTGAATATATGATTGGGAGATTAGGATTTAGCCTAACTGATGAGTGCTGGTTAGGTATGAAATATGTAAGAGATCAGCTATCTTTTTTACTTGTATGTGATCAAGTGTATCAGTTGTTTGAGATAAAGTGAAGGTCAAATATAGACTGAAATAGCCTAAGTTCAAATCCCTCTAATTACATTAGCAGATTTATAAATAATTATGGAATGTTAGCTCCTGGAAAAAAATAGAAACAACAACAATAAGAAAAATAAAGTAGTTTTGCAAGTACTATACAAAACAATATATACCCTACATATTTCATACATTAGTCTTTTAATTGGTTATGATTATAAGTTTTAACTTATTTTGAAGGAAATCTTTTCAAAAGAAGAACGTCTTTTATAAATTACAAGAGAAACAAGCTTTTATAAAGATAGAAAATTATTCTGTAAATAACTGGTTTCAAACGTAAACACAAGGAATTGGTTATTTTGTTGAAGTGTAGCTATATATAAATAGAAGGATTTCAAAATAAAATAAAAGAAAAAAACATTAAGAATGAAACTGAGTTCAGCATCAACTTGAAGACAGAAAAGTTATAAAAGTTGTGTTGGAAGGAACTGCAGATAAAATTGGAAGTCAAAAGAAAAGAGAAGTTAAGATAAAAGGATTTGATCTGATATATGAAATTTGCCTTTTGATGGATAATTATACATATACGTTAATTTTTAACTAAATAAACTTAGTAGAAATTTTACAATTCTCCGCAAAAACGATTACATAACTTTAAATGCATTTTTAAAAATATAATTTTAAATGTTTAAATCAAATGCCATTTGTTGTTGTTTTATTTAAAAAAAAATTAAATAATACAATAAACTTTCAAAAAGTTCAACTTATTAATTCTATATTTTAATATATTAATAAAATTATAATATTACAAATAAATAAAACAAAGTAAATATATAATTGAATTAAATAAAATTCTTTACTTTCTCATAAAACAAATTAATAAATCATGAATTATGGATGTACTTTTAAAATTTTCTATTTTATTTTTTTCTTTAAATTAAATGGATTAAAAACTGATTTTATATCAAGAACATTATTAAAACAAAGAACAATTTTTTTGGTTTTAATATTAAATATTGATTTAAAAAAAAATTGAAAGAAATTAGTTTAGGTAAAATAATTTTAAATGTTTTTAAAACAGTTAAATTTTTTGTTTCATTTGTAAATGCAATTTTTTAATTTTGTATACAAATTTATGTTTTTTTTTCTTAAAACAGAAACAACTCTTTATAATCTTGAGTTATTTTAAATTAATAACCACTTCTTTATACCGGTCCTAAGTATTCGAATTTAGAATCAGATAGTTAATTATATAACAAGGTATATATATTATCAAGCTAGTATTTGTTATGATATAAGGTAAAGCTTGATTTCAAATATTTAGATTAAAATGAAAGTATTAATAATTTAAATCAATTTATATTCATATTTAATATGAATGCTAATCAATATTATAGTAAAAAATATATAGGTGATTCAGTATATCATATATATATAATTATAAACCTGCCATTTTATCTAATTTATTGCATTGAAGTGAGATTTGGATGCTTATCAATATTATAGTAAAAAATATATAGCTGATTTAGTATATCAAATATACAAAACTATAAAGCTGGTATTTTATCTAATTTATTGCTTTGAAGAGAGACTTTAATATCATATTGACTTAAGGAGCACAATGGCAAGATAAGAGGACTATCAATATATTTGTCAAATTGCTAAATGAGATAAGAGTTCATTAATGTAAAATCATATTTGCATTGGATTAAAATATGGTAAAAATAATACAAGAGTTTCTAAAAGAGTATTTTTTTGTGAACTTGAATATAAAATCACTAAACATCACACATTCACTATCTTTTATAGTAGCACATAATTGTTAATAAACAAGACAAAACTCTCCATACAGTAGTGCTACTCTCCCACCCTGTTCCAACCAGAGTAATCAATGGATGCAAGGGTGGCACTAATGTATGGAGAGTTTTGCCTTGTTTATTAACAATTATGTGCTAGTATAAGAGATAGTGATCGCATGATGTTTAGTGGTTTAACACCAATACTTCCTAATAGGATAATGATGGCTATGGTTGTTAAAGAGCCAAAATCACCAAAATGCATGGGTGCTGAACTGAGTTCAGACCCATATGACTATATAAGCTATCAAGCTTAGATTGAAAATATTGTGTTTTCAATTCCATTCTTATAGTTTTGTAGTTAAGTAGAGTTAAAAGGTGACTGCTGGAGAGTTGCATTAGATCCTAAAATCTAGGTGCAGTGCTCTCAGATCTAAGGCTTCTCATTGATAAAGGCCACAAGCCAGAAACTAGTCTGGGGATATTGGATGAGTAAGCACTAGATAGGGATTTTGTGCACAGGCCTTCTGGCATCCAATGATTACTTTGGTTAGCACAGGGTGGCACTACTGTATGGAGAGTTTTGCCTTGTTTATTTAATTTGAATATAGTAGTTTACATTATAAAAATAATTTAAAGGATGTTCTAAACAAGCACAATAGTATTTATTCTTAACAGAAAGATATGCTAAAGTATAGAGTATGTTGGAAAGCTACAATAAGATAGAGTATTGAAGTTTTTGTGGAAAGAAAAAATATTGCAAAATTAAAAAAAAAAAAAGTCAGCATTACTAATTATCCAGTAAGCAGAATAATAGACTAGCATGTTATATCTATGGTCATTTTTGTGTTTCACAGATTGATTTGTATTGTCACAGAAAAACTTATTTCTGATGTAGTATTGTTTTTCTTTTGTTTTTACATTTTTAGTCTTGAATTGTTATTCTCATTTGTTAGTAACTAAAGAAGATGATGATGATTATAAGAAACAAAGAATGACTCTACACTCTCAGGCACACAAAAATGATCCAGTGTTTCATCATCTGATAACTATTTTAATATTATTCACTCTAAGATTAATTATTTAGTTGATATGAAATTAAAAAGTAGTTTAAAATAAATACAGAAATAACATGAGTCAAGATAACATTCTCATCATGCAATTTAAAATTAATGGTTGGACTAATAAGTAAGGCCATGGCTGTTCCAAATAAAACTTTTACAATCAAAATTAAAGTGGCAGAGAACTGCATTATAAATAGAATAAATAAGAATAGAATTGAGGTTATTGCTTAGATACTAATACAAAAATCTGTAGAAGTCATAATCAAGACAGAATTGTAATACTTGTATAATAATATAAAGCCTGATTTTGTTTAAAGAATTAAAATTAGAATAATTTATGGGCTCACTTAGAAGTTAGTTATCCTTAAACATCCAAAATAATTTACAACAGATATTTGGAAAACTGAATAAAGAATTATAAAAAAGAAATGCTAAAAAATCCTATCCAACTGAAATTTAGGGATTAAACATAGTAAAGAATAAAACATATATATATCATCATCATCATCATCAACCATTATCAATCCACTGCAGGATGAAGGTCTTTCCAAGTTTAATCCATCTTCTCCGATCTTTAGCTTCTCTTCTCCACAACACCCCTGCACATTTTCTTATCATCCATCTCACATGTGGTCTCTTTCTGGGTCTTTTACAGTCTCTTGGAATCCAGTTTAAAATTTCAATTGTCCATCTGTTATCATTTCTTCTAGCAATATGTCCAGCCCAACTCCATTTTAATCTTTTAATTTTTTCAATAAGATCAGTAACACCTGTTTGTTGTCTTACCCATACATTGCGTTTTCGATCTCTTCTTGTTACTCCCAACATACATCTCTCCATACTCCTTTGAGTGGTCTGAAGTCTCTGTATTGCTCTTCTATTAAGTGTCCAAGTCTCAGATCCATAAGTAAGAACTGGTAAAACACATTTGTTAAAAACCATCCTTTTCAAACACATAGGCATATTTCCTTTTAGTATCAAGTTATTTCTACCAAAAGCACTCCAACCAAGTTTAATTCTATGATTAATTTCCTCCATTATGTTTCCATCTGTATTAACTGTTAACTTCTTCTAATTCTTCATAATCAATCTTTATTTTCATATTTTGAGCAAATCGATTAAACATTACTTTAGTCTTTTTAACATTTATCTTTAGTCCTACTTTTCTACTTTCATCTGCTAACTCCTGCAACATTTCCTGCGGCTCTGAAGCATTATTTGCAAAAACAACTACATCATCTGCAAAATATAAATGACTTAAATACTCTCCATTTACTTTCACTCCTTTAGTTTTCCATTTTAATCCACAAAATACTTCTTGCAGCAATGCTGTAAAGAGTTTTGGAGATATGGAGTCACCTTGTCTTACACCTTTCTCAATGTTGATTTTTCCAGTATCATTATGTAATCTAATTGTTGCTGTTGCATTTTTATAAATATTCTTTAAAATATGACAATATCCTGGATCTATACCTTGATGATCCAATGCTTTAATCACTGAAGAAATGTGTATAGAATCGAATGCCTTTTCATAATCTACAAATCCAAAACATAATGACAACTCATATTCATTTGTCCTTTCTATGACTTCTCTCAATACTTGGATATGATCTATTGTACTAAAACCACTTTTAAATCCAGCTTGTTCTCTTGGTTGGTGGAAATCCAAAGTTCTCTGTAGACGAGTTGTAATTATCTTGGTAAAAATTTTATATAAAACTGATACACAAAGAAAAATAAATATAGCTAGATGGATCCTTATTAGTTCTCATATGACCACCCATAAAACAGTTATAGAATAGCTTTAAAAATTACTACAAATAAAAAAAACCTCAAATCTGAAAATTTATGAGATGAGATTGAAGAGATAGAATAAAAGCATACTGTATTGGGTGAGGAGGGGAATATTATTAACATATTTTATGCAGTCAAAACAAACTCTTTAAACTATTACTTTACATTATGACTATATTAATAAATAAAGCTTAACTTTGATTCAAAATATACTTTTTACTAATATCATCATCATATCATTATGAATTATTATCAATCTACTTTCAAAATAAAGATGTTCTGAATTTAATTCTGGGTTTCTAAGTCATAGTTTTTATTCTTGACATAATTCCAACAAATATGTATATGTTATTCATTTATCTAATACATTGCCTTCTTATTAAGATTTTATATATTTATCAAAAAGTCAATTGTTATCTTTTCCAGTGATCAGCTATCCTAATTCCATTTATATCTTTTTAATTATTTTTATGATGTCATAATAACAGTTGTTTTTCATTTTTTATAATTCTTCTCACCATATATTTCTCTAAACTTTTCTGTAATATTGTTGTATTATATAAGAATATTGGCCTCAGGGTGGCCTTTGAGTATTCCATTATCAGACTTTCAATTGGATGGACAGTTAAAGAGTTGGAGTGTGGAGTGGATTGAAGCCTGTCCATTAAAGTATGGGGATTGGCTATCTTAATATATATCTGAGCACTTATAGCATATATGTTTAAAGATGGTAATCTGGACCAACTGATGATTACTGGTTTAGCATGAAATATATATATTGATGATTATTTATCTTTTCAACATATATGTGTTCAAGTGTATCAGTGTTATGAAATAGTGTGAGAGTGATGGGTCATGTGAAAGTCTGTGCTCATATACTCTATATATTACATATATAAATACAGGTATATAATAAGCGTGTGTGTTTCAGTTATTGTATTATATAAGGTTTTTGGAATAATATTTATTATATATTCAAGTGTCAGATAAATTGGATTATTTATCTTTTTCACATGTATGTGGTCATATATATTGGTTGCATATGATAGAGGGGATGGCTGAAGGGAGTTTGAAAATCTGTGTTTAAATCTTCTAATTACATCTAGCTTAAGTATATAGACTGTCATCATCATCATCATCAACCATTATGAATCTACCACAGGATAAAGGTCTGTCCAACTTCAGTCCATCTTTTCTGATTTTTAGCTTTTCTTCTCTACATCACCTCTGCACACTTTCTTATTTCATCCATCCATCTCACATGTGGTCTCTTTCTGGGTCTTTTACAATCTATATACACTATACTTGTATTCAAGTATTAAATAAAAAACTTGTCAAACATATTTTTTAAAATTCTTTCTTTTCAATCACATTTCCTCTTGATATTAAATTATTTCTATCAGATGTATTTTACTCTTTCATCCTTCTGAAAAGCTATTGAAAATTATTTTCTTCAAAATATACTTCTTGTGTCTACACTTTTATTTTCATGGATATTTCTAGTAACATTTTTTGAAGCTCTGTAACATAATTTGCAAAATTAACCCCATCATCAAAATCTGAATACCTTAAGTAATCTTGATTTATTTTTATATCTTTACATTTTAATCCACATTTTTTTAAAACTGCTGTAAAAAAATTTGGAGGGATGAAATTATTTTGGTACATATGTTTGTTATTGTTACACTTTTTAGTATCACTTTATAATCTAATTATTGCTGTTGCCTGTTCATAAATATTCATTAAAATTTAATAGTAGTCTGGGTTTATATATTGATAGTTAATTATTGAAATACTTATAGAGTCAAATGCCTTTTAAAAATCTAGAAATAGTGACAGCAGATATTCATTGTTTTTTTTCTATAATTTCTTATAATATATGGATGTGATTTACTTTTTTTTTCATATGTCTTAGCATTGGCCGGGAAGCAAACCTGCAACAACCGTCTGCAACCAGCTTCTTGCTTGCAAGGCTTCTGCACTGACCTCTCGGATAACAGGGCAGCTTACGGTTTTAATAAAAAATTTATTTGAAATTGATAGTAGAATAACAGATCTCTAATTTCTAATACATTCATTTTTAACTTTATAAAATGTTTCTACTTAATTTTTTCATTAATTATTATATTATTTTATTATTTAGTACATATGTCGCTTTTCCAACAGTTTTTCGATTGATTCATCTGCTCCTTTAAAATGTTAGTTATAATTTGATCACTTATTAGAACTTTTCTATCCTTCAGAGATAAAATTAGCATGTTTAGTCAAGCATTGTCAGCCAAGAGGTCAGCACAGCCATCTTGCAAGCAAACAGTTAGTTGCAGATGGTTGTTGTGGGTTCACATCCCAGCCGATGCTGTGATATATGGAGAAAAAAAATAGCATGTTTATGTTTTTATTTAGGCCAATTAAAATCTTAAGAGGCTTTAATATTATGCTGCTTTTTTTACTGCTATAGAATTTTATGTGGCAGTAATGTGTGATATAATTGGCTACCTTTTTTAACAGATTGTGTAAGCATAAGACAAGCTGATCATGTGATATTTTAATGCTTTGATAGCAATACTAGCCAAAGAATAATGGTGACTATGGTTATTAAAACATCACAAGACCAAAGTATATACATTTTGAACTAGATTCAGATCTATATGACTATACATGTCAATTAGCTTGAATTAAAACATCATTATGTTTTCAGTTTTAGCTTTATCATTGCCAAAGAAATATAAAGTGTGCTGGAAGAGAGCATTATAACTAAAAATTCAGATATGATATTCCATAATTATGACTCCTAATTGATGAAAGCCATAATCTAGAAGCTAATCTGGGAATATTGAATGCAAAAGCACTGGATAGGTATTATAATGTATTATCATCTACAATATATTGATTATTAGTGATTGTACTAAGTGAGAGAATTGTGTGGAATAATTTTCTTGTTTTAACAGCATGTATATGCATAAGAAATAGTGATCATGTGAATGTTTCATGACCAATACTACCTGAAGCTTAATGGCGACTATGATTATTCAAAATCACAGGCACTAAAATATACAGATTCTAAACTGGATTTAGATCTATTTAATTATATAAGTAAATTGTCTTGGATTGAAAGCAATATTGTGTTTTCAGTTTAGCTGCATGCTAAATGGGTGCTTTTGATACAAAGATTCAGATGTACTGCTTTTATATCCAAGGTTTCTCACAGATGAAAGTCTTAAGCTAGAAACTAGCCCAGGATTATTGGAACAGAAAGCTCTGGATAGTTATTATAACATAAAACCTTCTAACATCTACTGATTAATAGAGAAAATTTTGCTATTGTTTTAACTGCTTGTTTACACATAAGTAATGATGTTTTAAAATAATTCTCTGTAGGATTCCTCCACATATTCCATGTCATTATTATTTCTAGTATTGCAACCATTGTTTTCTTATTTATAAAATAGCATTCCTTCTACTATCAATTTATTTTTTATATTTTTGAGATCTCTTTTTTTTCTATAGAATTCATTGCCAATCTACAATTATATTTTTAATTTATATTACTTTTTCTTCTATATAATTTTAAACAATTTTAGGTATTCAATTCTTCCAAATGGGCCATGTCTAAATATTTTAATATTCTCTCTATTCTTTATACATTATGCTGTTTTTTAATGTGTCAAAGCAATGGCTGGGAAGCGAACCCTGGACAACTGTTTGTAAGGAGGCTGTGCTAACCACCACTCAGCCATCAATGCTTGACTACATTACACTGTTTCATTGAAAATTTAGTGGTGAATGATCATTTTTTATTCTAGATATCTTCATAAAGATTTTAGTAGAACATGCTATTTTTTATAGAACACTTACACTTTAAATTATTTTCATAAGCTACATCTTGCAATCACTTTCTTTATTTTAAAAATTAGGAATGGTGACAACCCAAAGAATGCTACTTCTTGATTTTTTCCCCCAATTTTTAAGTATCATATATATTTCAGGCAACACTTAGTATTTCAGAATACATATCTGGAGGTCAAGGTTGGAAAAAAACATTACTAAAATAGAAAATGGATTTTAAAATAATTTAACATCCTAGCTTAAATTTACTGAAAATTTTGATTGTCAACTGTTTTTTAATAATGAATAATATTTCTGTAGTGCAATATTTACTCAATACTCTCATGCAAAATAGGAACTGATTTTTATTTGTGGAGAGATGAAATCATAATATATGACCAAAGATATGTAAAAAATATTTATAACCCCCAAGATGCACATTTCATGCTAAAACAGCACTCATAAAGTTGCTCCTATCCACAATCTCTTACATATATCTTTATCAATGTTCAATATACATATATTGATAGCAAATTACTACAGTTAACTATCAAATGTGCTGCTTGTCATAAATCATTTAATGAAAGTAAATTAATAACTTTTATAAGTCATTCATTGGACTAGAGGATATCCAATAATGAATAGTATTTCTGTAGTTTAATTTTTATTACAGCACTCTCACACAAGGTAGGAACCAATTTCTATATATTTTTAACACCTTGTGGAATAATGTAATCATAAACATATGATATCCTTCCATATGGAGTTATCATAAACATACAACATTCTTTTACAAGGTGTTAAAAGTGGATAAAAACCAATCCATACCTTGAAAGAGAATGGTGTAGTGAAAATTACACTACAGAAATATTATTCATTATTAGATCATCTTTATTTTAATGAATGACTAATAAAAATGATTAATACCTTTTTAATAATTTTTTTTTCTAGCTTTACATTAACAAGTATTTTACATCATCATATTGCATCTATTAAGTACAATTACAAGCTTGAAATGTATAACTTCTGTTAGTCAAAT
Organism: Epiperipatus broadwayi; assembly: GCA_028023455.1. Taxonomy (NCBI): domain Eukaryota; kingdom Metazoa; phylum Onychophora; class Udeonychophora; order Euonychophora; family Peripatidae; genus Epiperipatus; species Epiperipatus broadwayi. The sequence goes on from JAQFVV010006238.1 coordinate 6,953,825, forward strand.
ATAGAATATCTTTGTTGTAACTACATTAGGATTTTATCATATTTTAATTTTATTTTTTGTTAAAAAAATCTCAATATATAGGTTCCTCATTCAAGAATTTTTATCTCTCTATTATTTTTCAGTTTTAGCATTATTATTTTTATGAACATTTTAAAACATTGTTTGAACTGATTAAATACATTCTGTTTCATCTTTGTATAAGTTTTCATTAGAATTAGATCTTTGTTGAAAAATAAATCAAAATTATCCATATTTTGTATTTTTCATTAAGAATCTGATGATGTTTTTCATCTTTGATTTATATAAAATTCCATCCCACTTTACTTATATTTACCTATTTATATCTTTATAATAAAATTCACATTTATATTTTAAACCAATTGCCCAATCACTCTTTTTCTCACTTCATAAATCTGAGAATGCCTTATTTATTATTTAAATTAATACACTGTACAGGCTTACACACACCTGCACATATATAATCTAATATATAAGGGATTCGAACTCAGACTTTCACAAACCCTCAACTCTTCATGCCATCTTATATTGCTGATTCACCTGATCATACACAGGTTGAAAAGACAAATAATCATCAATATATGTATTTCATGCTAAACCAGCAATCATCAGTTGGTCCAGATTATTATCTCCACACTTACATACAATTAGCACTCAGCTTTATATTAAGATAGCCAATCTTCATACTTTAATGAACAGGCTTTAAACTACTCCAATTCATAACTCTTCAGCCTTCCATTTCATTGAAAATCTGATTATGGAATATACTAGCTCTCATTAATGCCAAGGTTGTCATCCTACCCATGTGACCATTTAGTCATTCTGACCCCTCATGTTGTACTGGAGAACAATCCATTTACATACATATGTGAAAGATGGGCAGACCTTTAACGCCCTATGCTTTTAATATTATATAATTTTTATTTCATTTTATTCAGACTTCATTTACTTAAAAGAGATATACAATTGCAGGTACGATAATCGCTTTCGGCCATCAGAAACCAGCCACTACTTTTACTGATCAGAAATAAAAGCCGTAATTTATTGCGCATATCATGATTGTAAATCAAAATGATAAAAGATAATTTTTACACATAATTAAACATTTATTCTATTTTAGAAAAAACTAATTCAGTTTATCAGTTCAGAACAATAGACATCTATATACAAAGAAAATAAAGGGTACTTTTAATCGTATATTCAGAAGAAAAAGATATTAAATTCGCAACATTGACCAATACATGCTATTGTTCATATAATCTATGTTCATTTGATTAAATCATTTTCAATAAGACGAATACATAGAATGAAGCTAGGAATCATCGCTGTTGTCACCATAATACCCAAAGGACTTTTTTTCAACTTATTACAAGTTTACTTTTGCATCCAAAATAAAAATTATTTATGAATAAATTTAGCTAAACTACAAAAAACTAATTTATATTATTTTTAACCAAGTATATAAACAATGCATTATAGAGTTATATCTTCATTTCATTTCAAATAAACTTTAATCACAATTAAAATGTATATAATGGAAAACTATTTACATATGATTTTAAATAGAAACTAATAGTTCCAACAAGTCTATAATAAACATAAACAAGTCCTTATTTACCATGTGTTTTCGATGGCTTCCCAGCTGCTGGCGACAATTCATCTTTGGTTTATTTTACAAGAAATTCTCCAACAACTCTCAACATGGACTATATCAACTTATGTATTCATTTTAAAATAACCATCAATTTTTAGATGCAGAAGTCATTTTAAAATTAGCACTCAATTTAAATTCATGAAAATCTATATAGAAGTTTATAAAAAAAAATTATATACATTTTTTAAAAAATGATTTAATTAATATAAAGACATTAATTAAAAAGTAAATAAATGTTTAATGTTATTTATTTACTGTGGAGACCAATTTAAAACCAGTATTTAATTTAAATTCGCACAAATAAAGATTTTTATATAGATGTCTAGGTAGAAGCAGAAAAATGCATTAATCCAAAAAATAGATTTAATTAATTAAAAACATTAGTAGATAATTTATAACCCTGACATTTGCCTAGAACCCTGATTTGAACATTCACACTTTTACATAGGCAACTCTAGAATTATTAATCCATTTTTTAAAAAAATTGAAGTGAAAAATAGCTAAGCTGGGAAAACTTAAAAATGAAAAACTAACACAGACAATTTGTCTGAAGATTTGTAATGATGGTATATTATAAGATGTGATATGTTGGACTATTTCCATCATTTATGAGTGTGAATGTTGAATGTATACAAAATATTAATATTTTCTATACGTTCAACATTCACTCATAAATGATGGAAATACTCCAACATATCACATCTTATCACAGATAACATTGTGTACCATTAAATTTTGTATAAATTATACATTTGAAAGTTTTTAATATCTTAACGTAAATTTGAAGCATTTTTTCAAATAAATATTAAATAATTATATTTTTAAATTAGTATAAAAATACATAAATCCTATGATAATTAAAAACATTGTACAGGGTCTCTAGATTTATAATATCACGAATAAGTGCATTTATATGCTTACTATTAGCTCTTAGTTTAACCAAATGTATCCTATTAGCTTATTATTTAAGTAAGATATTACATAATGTGTAAATTTGCTATCTATATTGACCCTTTACTTAAATAATGAGCTGATAATGGGAGCAAACAGATATTATTAATAACTATTATTAATAACTATTGTTACAAGCATTTTCTTTTAATTATTAGAGTCAAACTTACCAAAATATCAAATTATTTCAACCTCTCGATGTTGATATCTATGAATATAAATACAAAAATTAAGTACATATTTTTGTTTTTATAATTCTGTCAATATACTTTTAAAAATATTTCAAACTTGTTTTTTTGTTAATATAACCTCTTAAAAGAAAGGAAACACACAGTTGGCTTAATATTTATTTTAAGTTGAAGAAAAGAAAAGAAAGCTTCTTACAATCATTTCTGATAAACATTTAAATGTTCCAAAAGAAACTTTTAATCCATCTTTACTCCTTCTTAAGGTTTAGGAATGCTTTTCTATATTAATATTTCAGATGAATGCATCTTTTTTCATAAATTTATTATGAATATTATTTTTTTCTTTATTCTCCCTTTTTTTAAAATATATATAATATCTAGAAAAAAAAATTTTGAATGTAATAGAAGCAGAATTCACTCGAGGTAAAAAGCTCTTTTTAGAAAAATTGATGAAATGAAAGCAATTTATAAAAATTTAAAAAGAAAATTTCATGCTAATGGAAGGTTTAAATATAAAAATTCATATTAAATAATGGTATTTGTTGCTAAATTTCTTACTTTTTTTTCTTTACTTTTTTTATTAACTTCACTTAAGATTTCATCTTAGTACTTGTGAATGACATTGAAAAGAAAATTTAGCAAACTTTTATTATTATTTTTTTTGCTATGCAAAATTATTAATAATGCAAATCTAAATTAACATTATTTTTTTACATCGGTTAATTGTTGGAATAATGTAAAAACACTTAAAAATAATAGAGTCCTTTGCATACATTTTTTTATTTAAAAAAACTTATTTAAGTATAAGTTAAAGCACAAATGCTCTTACACACACATATATCTTACTTTATTAATACTTTTCTCATCATTTTGTAATCTTTCTTTCATTCACTGAAAACCGTGATTTTATCTTTATTTAGTAATTATAATTAGAGGGGTTTGAACTCAGGATTTTTCATTCTATTCAACCTCCACTCTATCTTAAGAAACCAATGCACATGATTACATACATGCATGTGATTACATGCATAGATTGCTTGAGATGGAGTAAAGGGAGAATAGATAAAAATACTGAGTTCAAATCACTCTATTTACATGTAATTTATTCAGTATTACTAATTTTATACCCACCATGCACAGTTTAATGCAATCTCCAATCTCTAAAACAAGATTCATGGATTGTGGTCCAGCTTTATCATTGCAAATGTCCATTTTTTTATGAATTCCTGAGTAAATAACTATTTGATTATTTTTTATTATATTAATGTAATGTTATTTTGAGCACATGTTTGTTGGCACTATATATAATATTTAAAATTTACTTTTATTTCAAAGTTTCAACCTATTTTTGCTTGTCAGATTCAAAGAGTTTTTTCATATACAAAAACCTTAGGGCATACTCCTTGGCTTTGTAGCTTTTTTATACTTGTCAGTTTTGTATATATCAGAAATTTTTCTATTAATCTCTATTGTGAATCCAATTTCTATTAAGAATAAAAAAAAAAAACTCAGGTAGCTTATTACAATTAAGCTTATTAATTTGTAGATATTTATTTGAATGTTTTGTTTCATTTAATTTTTTAAAAAAAAATGAACATATAAACTAATTTATTTATTGTAAAGTATCGCGTTAAGTGTTGGTAGTCGAGAGGTCAGCACAGCCGCCTTACAGGAAGTTGTCCTGGGTTAGCGGGTTCACTTCCCGACCAATGCTATGACACATGGGGAAAAATATTAAAGATCAATTATAAAATTTTGTCTGAATAGAAATTTTCAAAAAAATAGGTATTCAGATGAATGGAATTCTTTTTGTATGCATATATAAGGCTGATGATAGTATGTATAGTATATCCACATTCTGGATACATATACATTGTTATGGCTACCTTTTCTGTTGCCTTTTTATGTATATAATGTACACAATTTAATCAATTAATGATGATATTAAGCACGCATAATCCCCATATTTACATTAAAAATAAACCAGTATTATATATTTTACAGCAGACCAAAACATACCCCAGAATAATAGGAAAGTTATGACTTTCATAAACCAGTTTTCATTTTTTCTAAAACTGTTTCCTTAAGAAATGTTGGATATTGATTTACCAACCACAAATTTGATGGCTAGTTGCATAAACTCTAAGAATGCTATTTTAAAGAAATGCTGTATAAAATTATCAACTACCTAAAATTATGATAACATTATCATCAGATTTAAATTCCAGGTTATGTGACTAGTGAATGGATATGTTAAGCATTATTAATTTATGAGATTAAGGATAAAACAATATTATAAATAAATAGCTCATAGCAGCGCAAAGATATCTCCATTTCATAGAGAAATTATGAGGAAAAAAGCATATCTATTATGCTTCTTAATTATCATGTAATGAAGGCTTGAAGAATGTTCCATGCTTATTTTACTTTTTAGTTAAGCACTGCTAGATATACTCATTTACTGCTCAATGTTGATTAGCTGAGTTGACTGTGAGCTATTTAAATAAAAAGATTTTTGAATCTCTTAAAAAAAATTTTATTTGGCTTAGATTCCAGTCTAGATTATAGGCCGATAGGCACATGTACTGATTAGTTAGTTTTTAATAATTTACTCATGTTCAAATGATCAATTACTTATGATTTATAATATTTATTTTAATCTAAATAACATATATTGTAAATTCCAATAAAAATAATAAATGAAAAATAATATTATAGAAACCAGCTTGGTTAGCATGTACATGAACAAATCTAAAAAAAGGATCACAAAGTACCTTACCTCCAATCTTATACTACATTACATCAGCCATTGATATCCTATAGCTATTAAACATTGATTAAACTAACTTCAAGATCTGAAGCTAAAGATATTACAAGATAAATTTAGTTTGCAATATCATTAAATAGTTAATAATCAGGAAGGCATCCATCTATAAAATGAGTATGAAATTAGATTTATGGGTTGGATGATAAATGGATAAAGATGTAGAAGATTAAATGGATGATGAAAACTAAATAATAATTAACTAATGAAAATGAATGAAGTGAAGAGTGAGAAGAAAAAAAAGGAAATGTGTTAGGAAGAATTAAGGTGGTGATAAAATAAGAATCAATAAAGGATGAATCAATTATGATACTGACTTAAGGTGAAATGAAAATGAAAATAAAAGAAAGAAAATATGGATGAGCTACAATAACAATGTTAATGATAAATAATGAGAATGTGAACTATAAAACTAATATTGTGTTGAACACCAGCAAAACAATAATGAAATAAAGGCAAGGGGTTCTAAACTTGACTAAAACAAAATATTTAACCACTTAATTAAAATAGACTATAAATCTTAAATTAAAAAAGAAATTTACATTTTAAAGTTTCTACTAAATCGATCAAACAATAAGAATAAACATAAGATATCAAGGCAAAGCATAATAAATAACTTCAGAAATGAAAAATTACAATAGATTCAAAATTGAGACTATTAATTATAATTTACTTTTCTCAGGGTTCAAATAACTTAAACGATACTAGTTTAAAGGTATATTTGGATCAGTGAGAGGTATTTTGCCACTACCCAAATATAACAAGCAAAGACAGCTCATAAAACAAAATGGAATTAATAAAAAACATTTAACAATTTCTAACAATAAAATGAACTTTACATTTTATGAGGTATTAATAAATTCTTAATAAAGTAAATATAATAACCTATAAAATAGCTTTTATGTAATGACCATGGACAATATGATCAAGATCAATGAATGATGTATTTAATGATTTAAATAAACAGGTTATTCCAAAAATTAAATATTTAATCTTTAAAACATTATTTGAAAATAATATACACACTTAAGATCAACACATTAAGCAATAAAACTTTATATACTCTAAATATAAAAGTTTGGCAAAACTTATTTTGAGATACTAATGCATAATAAAACCTATTATATTAACTGATGATGATATTTATGACAACAATAAAAATAATATGTTGATAGCAATAAAAAATTACAATTTGGATAGTGTTTAGTAATAAGGCCACAGACAACTAGATACATTTTCAAAAACCAAAATTGATTTACGTTGTTTACAAGTTTGTATAATACTAATAACAAAAGGAATATACATATTTTTGGACAATTATGCACAGAAATTACATAGAACAAGATTTAATTATATCATTATATAACTAAAGAAAGATATCTTAGGATATATTTATGATTTTAATAGATTATAATCTTTTAATTAATAATTATTTAAGTCTATTATTTACATTGAGTTTATTTTGACTTATTACACATTTTATATTTTGCCTATTTATTAATAGCATGATTTTATGAACTTATTCACTTCAAATAGACATGGGCAATATATTTCAAAATTCTTATCCAATGGTTAATAAGCTACCAATATTATATTGTGCAAGATAATATAATGAATATATTTAAGTTATAATAATTTATGCTACAATATGTTACTAAAAAGTATTGACTTCTTATTTTTCAACTATTTATAATATTAGATAGTTAAAACTGCTTTAAGAGTTAATACTATTATTATTATACCTTTCAATTACTAATTTGATATTATATGACTTTTTTAAGATTAAGGAAAAATATCAGCATTCAAAACAAATTGGGCATAAACAATAATGTCGATTAATGGTATAGATGGGATCATCTTGAATGGATAGGCACTAAGTAACAATCTATTATATAAAATAACTTTTAACTAATATTGTCTTTTATGGTCATTTTGCTCAATGCTAAGTACAGTCTACATTTTTAAAGACTATATTTCAGAAATGATACGTTGTTATCAATAATAAACCATTAAAACTTAGTAATATGTAACATAATAAAACATATAATATATCCAGAGATATAATGGGTTAATCTAAGACAAAAGAGAACAAACAACAACCTAGACCACAGTCATTTTGTGACTGCAGATGGTCTGTAATCTGGTGTCAATTTTGGATCACCTTTAGGGATATAAAAGGAAGGGATCATCAATCCCTTGTTTAAATAACTATAACAATACACTACAAAAGTATGGTCTTAATCTTCTCAAAATTTTATGAGTATTATTATGATTTACTCATAATGACCATTTCTATCACCACTCAGGGTAAAGGAACAAGTATATCCGATATAATACATGGATCTTCCACATATTCCACATATTATATGTGTATCATTATAGATATTCAACATAATAACAGTCAAATCTCATACTAATGTCACTTATCATGAATATATAATGACTAGTAAGCAAAAAGAATATATTACTATTTGACACATGGAAATTATAATTATCAATTTGAAAATGACCCATAACTATAGCAGTCATTAACTATTAATTAGTTAAATATTACATATAAAAAACCAAATTTAATGCATTTAAACTAATTAGAATTGGATATTATCTATATATTATTATTCAACAATTGTAGGTTTTATCAAGTAGAAAGAAAAATATTAACAATAAATTGTAATAATTTATTGTGAGAAATTTTAACCTCATTACCCGTGTTCATATTTAAATATGAACAAATTTATACTAAATACGATTACTTTACCCTTTCTTTTCATTTATTTTTCATATTTAGAACAAATTTATATTTATATCATGAGTTTCATTAGCTACATAAACCAGTTTTTATATATGTGATGCAGACATATACGGTATTACAAAACAATGCATATTAAACTAAGAATAATAATCAATCATTACATAAACCTTTTTTTTTTCACATTTTCGCTTGTGAAACAAAGAGAACGAAATCTTGATTGCAATTATTGAAATCTGCAGCATTATATGATTGATGAATATTCTTTACCACATGAGTATATTTCATACTTATTTATTAGTTTAAATTTTAATCTTAGTATGTTTCTGAATCCGTAAATAATTGTAGTTTTCTTCTGTTAACTTTAAATGCTTTGTTATTTTGGAAATCAAATAAGTTGAAGATAAAAATTGCTTCTTATTTTTATCACATATGTGGATTTCATATATTTTATTGCTTAATGGAACTGTTTACTAACTACCACATTATAAATCTGATCCACAATGTGGTTAACATGATAATTAATATACCAAAATTAAGTTGCCAATTAATTCAATATTGGTGAAATTTTATCACTCAATTTAATAAACATGTCAACTCCACTTGTCATCAGAAGTTACAAGATGGCATATCCAGTTTTACACCAATATATGTTTTAAGGCAATGCAGAGAATATTTAATATTAAGAGTCTTAATAAATATTTTTGAAAACTTTCATAATTTAGTATCTTCATTTATATTGTTAAATTAGGCAGGTAAGGTTATTATTTTTTTTAAATTGAGTACAACAAAATAATTTTTAATTTCCCTTGAATTATTTTCTCCATGTGTTTTGCAGTTAGCATATAATAAAAATTGTACTGTTCAGGATTAACTTTCAATACTATTCATGTAAGTGAAGACATGTCATGAGTGTCTTATAAATCTAAAACAGTAATAAAAGACATCAGATATCTCCGTTTAAATTTACTTTTCAACTGAAAGTACAAAATAATTTTCTCTTTTCCTTTCTTTTTGTTATTCCAAATAACTATATTGATAATGAACATTGCAAATACTATAGTTAAAATATTTATAAAATAAAAAGTAAAATTTCAAACTTATAAACGTCTTAGTTAGTTTAAACTTGAAGTCCATTTTTTTATTTTTTTTTTAAGTGTCATAGCATCGACTGGGATGCGAACCCACAACCCGGGCAACTGCCTGCAAGTGCAAGACAGTCACACTGATCTCTCGACCACCAATGCAAGGCTTTTTCTCCAATATGCCTACCAGTTATAAATGTGAACTTTTTATAATTATCAATTGACAGTCATAATATATTTCATGTAAGTAGGTCAAATGTAATTTTTACTCCATTAATTACAAGTTACTAATCCAATTCAATTCCATTTTAATTCAATTCAAATCCAATTCTCCTTTTTTCTTTTTAATAATTTTCAGATTCCCTTTAATTTTCAGTTCCATTCTTTTCAGATTTTGTTATCATTTCTCCATTTAATTGTCTACATGCTCCCCTATAAAAATTTATGTTGGCCTATTTATTGACTTTCACCAGAGAGGATTATTGTAAAAATTAACAGACTAATTAAACCATTGTATGTGTATACATTAACTTACAATTAATAATTCTCCATCTATAAGCATAAATGTTAACTAATCAAGCTGTTCAAAACTATTTTAAATTGCAATAAAAATATGCTTAAGAACCTTAATAAATTATTATTTCAATACTATAGAAATTAATTCATGTGACAGACTGCATATAAAAAATCTCATACACAATCTGGCAGAGGGCTTAGAACACATCTTGAATAGCCCAATTCTTTATCACTTCCAAGAGATTTATTGGTGAAATTTACTTATTTTTATAATATAATTTAGAAATCATGACAACATATCACTAATATAATACCTGAATTTAATACATTTAATTATTACCAATTAAAATTTAAAATTTTATACAATTGACCATTTAAATAGGGCGTGACAAACATCAAGCCTAACCATAATGTTTCAATATAATATGTTATATTAAAAAAAGTAATTTTATTTAATTTGAGGAATAATATACTAAAAACCAAAAAAAAAAATTTTTTCTTGGACTATAATTTGAATTGGCATATTAAACATTAAAATATAAGTGAAGACATCCATAAATTAATTTAATCACTACTTTTACAAACTGTGATTGGATCAATTAATTTATGGAGGCCCCACCCTTCTGCAAACCAAAATGTGGTTCAAAAATATTTTTTTTCTTTTTTAATGCATTAATCCTTAAATTAAATGAAAGCATTTTTTAAAATAAAATATTATTTATATACATTATATGTTTTTTTGTTAATTATCAGCTATTTTGATACAGCATTTTTGTAGCTATTTATAGTTAAATTTATATGCTAAAAATCTAAACAATGCCACCTTATTTCTAGTTTTGAAATAAATATATTGTAAACTTATATTAATATATTAAAAAAATTATATAGTTTATTTTCTGGCAAATAAATATCTATTAATTTATTAATATATTAAAAAAGACCCAGAAAAAGACCACATGTGAGATGGATGGATGAAATAAGAAAGTGTGCAGGGGTGATGTGGAGAAGAGAAGCTAAAGATTGGAGAAGATGGATTAAACTTGGAGAGAACTTCATCCTGCAGTGGATTGATAATGGTTGATGATGATGATGATGAATATATTAAAAAAATATAGTTTATTTTCTGTCAAATAAATGCCATTATCATGTTAAAGGTAATAAGTCATTTTTATAAGCTATTTTGTTGATTTATAACTAATATTATAAAATATTATTAGTTAAGATAGAATTATATAAGTGAATTTAGATGATTTTACCTTATCACGCAAGCTTATTTATAACGGTAAGCATATAAAACCATAAATTTATTATGTTAAAATATAACCTATTATTAAAGAAATTATAGTTGAAATATATAATACGCTCTGAATATAGTCATTGTCTAATGTTAATTAAATTAAGTTGTCATAAGATAAATACTTAAATAAGTTTTAAAAATGCTTTATTGATTTTTAGTAATGTAATTAATTAATTTATAGTTTATTTTAAAAATATAATTTTAAATCCTAATGTAATAATATTTTAAACTTCATAATTAAGAAATAGCTTTAAGATTAATAAATAGTCAATAACTTTAAATTAGTTATTTTTATATAATTATTTTAAATATTTTTAGTGTGAGTATGTCCATGTAATATATTTCAATTTAAAGTTAAAGTTTAATAGAAATAATAATGTTTTAACTTCCTTGTTCAAAAAGAGTTAGTATTCAAAATAACTTAATGCTTTTTTTAATAATATTTTTCTGTTAAAAAATATTTAATATTTTAAATAAAGGCATCTCAAAAAAATCAGATACTTGACTACCTTCTCACTCACAATGATCACTCTACCCTAGTATTTAAACAAAAAATCTCTATTTGGGATGCTCATAACCTGCTATTTCCCACACAAAACTATACCATTCCTTACCTCGGTAGTAACAATCAGGTGGTCACCAGGTTTTTCAGGCATCTCAAGCTGGAGCCAAGGTTTCTGGATTTTCTAGTGAAAAATCAACATGAATTCACTCCAGATGAACTGGTTCCTGCACTACAGGAGATTCCTCAAGAATATAAATCCTACATGTCACAACTGCCATAGAACCTGTGAAACCTTTGATCATATGATAAATGATTGCACAGCATATGGCAAAATCAGAACTTTCATTACTCATTACGGCCACATTTCCCTGAACAAAATCTTAAATATCAAAAGCTGCTTCCTGTCCAGAGATTATGTCATCGCAAGACTCTCAACCTTTCTCACTTATGCCATCTGGATGGCCAGATGTCGCAAAAGTTTACCTTTCTTCATCCCAAGCCTGAAGACACATTCATTTCCAAGCTGAAGGAATTTTGCCATAAGGACAGAATCATCTCATCCAGATTCTTATTTGACAACACGTGGAGCCTGATTAAGCTGGATTAAACAACACCAGTGACAACTTCAGAACATCTGGTTGCCTGAGTAACATGGATAACTATTATTTTTGATTTACAATTGTATCATTATTACATATGGTTTTTCAATAAAATTACTTATAAACAAAAAAAAAATCTTTAGCCTAATAAGTAAGTAAGTAGTAGTAGTCACTAATGTATTTTTTAAAGTGGATGATATCAAAAATGTGTTTTCAGGAAAATTGATTCTGGTAAATCAAATTCTGGCAATACAGTGTATGTATAACAAACAATAAAGGCATATATTTATCAATATAAATGCAAATACATAAACTTACCTTATTTAGCATATTCATTATGATAACCTTTTTTTTTTCTTCAAAAATTATAAGATTAATTGAAAAAAAATGTAGAATAAAATATTTGAATTAAATTCTGTACACAATCTTATTGTCTAAAACAATTATTTACATTAAAAAAATATATAAACAAAGTATATATATATATTTCAAGGAAATTAAGTTACTTATTTATATTAAAAAAATATATATATATATATATATATATATTTCAAGGAAATTAAGTTACACATCATGTAACTTCATTTAATAAGATTGTACTACAAATGTTACATAATGACACTCATTGATGACAGGTAACATCTAGAAACTGGTCTGGAAATAGAGATATTCAGCAAAGCTTGTTAAAAGCTATTAATACTCATTATAACACACACACACATATATATATATATGTGTGTGTGTGTGTTAGAATGACAATCTTGACGTATGAGATATTTTGATATTTAAAAAAAATTACAGAGAAATTATTTTTGTTCTTAAATGATTTATATTTTATATCTTTTTTTCTTCATGTTTTTCTTTACTGGTAGCATGTAATGATGTGATGTGATGTGATGTATTGTGGCGTCTCCTTAAACAAAGTCAAGATTATCTCAGCAATTATGCCCAGATAAACCTGTTAGCCACTTTATTTTCCATTCCCCACTCTAAATTTTCCCATAATTTGCTCTATCCCATTTCCACAACAAAATCTTTGTCAACTCTATGACCTTTATATCTAAATTCCCCTTATCTTTTCCCAAACCAGCATAAAAAACAATAATTCACTTTCTGTATAATCACTTTTTTCATATTTATTCTTCCATAACTTCATTATATGTACCCTTTCTGTTTTCAAGCATTTACATTCAATTAACAAATGCCTAATATTTTGTATTCCTTCCTTACATAATTTACAAAATAAATCACCCATATTTTTCCGTTTAAATGTATATTCTCTTGTAGCTAAAGATCCCAAGCTTTAAACAATAAACTACTTTCCTTACTATTATCATATATTAACTCTCACCTAATATTCTGTTTATTTCTATAAATATTTAAACTCTTTTTACTCTCCATACTATTTCTCCAGCTATCTAACTCCCTATTTTTTATTAATAAATCTGTTCTTTTGTTCCATTCCTTACTACTACAACACTCAACAATCCTCTTAACACAATCATCTCATCTTTTGTACAAATATACTGATATAAATTCTTTATCCAAATCTTTTGCATACCACATTACCTTTTTCACCCATCTTGTTACCAACCCTTTACTCATAACCCAATTAAATACTATTTTGGCTATTCTTTTATTATCCATAAACTGTTTTCTACCAAACATTTTCATTTTACTTTTTGCATCTCTCATATGAAAACTTGACCATCCCATTTCTCCTTGAATTGCCTCCCTTCCTGTCCATACTTCTGCATCCAATGCATGTCTTCCTACTTCCCTTTGAACTTTTTTTAAATAATTTAATATCTCTTTATTAACATATAATGCATCATTACCGTATGTTAACCTTGCTACTGCAACTCCTTTTCATATAATTCTAGCTACATCATATTTATTATATGAAAACACTGTTAATTTCTTTATCAATCCCTTTCTTTTCTTTGCTTCATTTATCAATTTTTTCTCCCATTCTTCCAAATAATTTTTCTGATTACTTAAAATAATTCCCAAATAACTATATCTATTCACCACACTTAATATCTCCCAATAAAAATTCTACATCTTCTCTTTCCCCAGTATTAACCATCATTATATTTGAATTTTCTTCACTAAATTTAATCCCCATCTCTTTACCCACTCTTGCACATGACATCAGCATAACTTCCATATCTTTACTTTTTTCTGCACACAAAAATATATCCGAAAATAAAATAATGTTTTGCATCCAAGCAGAATTTTCAAATGTATTTATACAGATTTGAATGTAGTGCAGCACCTACATACTTCAATGTCTTTAGTTTTTTTAATAATTAGTCCATTCTATTTTTTGACTAGAATTGTTATTAAACCATTAAAACATCACATTGTTACTTTTTCCATATACTTGCAGGAGCTGTTTAAACAGTAGCAAAATATCTTTCACACAATAGTATCATCAACAGCAGACTCTGAATTCAAGGCCACTCACTGGTGAAATCCATAAACTAGAAACTAATCTGGGGACATTGATTGGAAAGACAATGGGTAGAGTTTATGATGCACACCCTTATAACATTTATTGATTACTTGAGCTTGCACTAAGTGATACTACTATGTGGAAGAAATTTCACTACTGTTTTTAACAGCTCATGAAAAATAATGAAAATGTGGTCATGTGATGTTTTAGTGATATTTCTTTAATGGGAAATCAGTCTTCAACATTCAGCTTCTGTATTATTTGGAAACAGTAAATCTTTTTCTCTTTTTTTGATTTACATCCAAGCAGAAATTGGGATGTTTCTTGGTTTCCAGCACTATGTATTTTTATTTTTTTATTTTTTAGAACTTTTGAAAAATTGTTTCTGTAATCCAACTAGAGTTACATATAATTTTATATTTTATCTTTTTTTAATTAAAAGTAGTTAATCATAATTAGAAACAGTTTCAAATGCACATTTATGTTAGGATTGTTAAAAGACATTATCTTGCTCATTATATTAAATTTGTAGTACAAACTTATTCAATTAAGTGATGTGATGTATATGACTTGATTTTTAATTTCATTTTTTTTAATTTATACCTTTAATAAAATTTGTAAAAAAAATGTAGAGTTAAAATAAAGAATGTTTCCTTGTTTATTAAAAATATATAACTGAAAATAAAACATGTATAAAAAAAGATGACTTAAGAACAAAGAGTTTACCAAAAATTGAAAATATAAAACATTAATACTCCTAACAACCTTATATATAAACAAGTTTACAGAAAATCAAATGTATCTGCTGTTGACATTCAGAACATCATTTATTCAACATTAATAAAAGTATTAAAATATAAAATTATTCATATATATATATATAAAAATTAATATTCTAAGTCATGAATATCCTTATTATGTGGAATTTACTTAATGAAATTTTCAAATCTAAATGAAAGCAATGTATGGTGATTATTTTCTTATCACCCTACCACTCCAAATTTAATAAATAATTTAAAATTATTTGAAGGAATAAAGTTAGTATTTATAGCATTTCTATCAAACATATAGATTTTGTTAAGTGTGTCCTAAAAGTTAAAGAAATGATTATTATTAATTTAGCTACAAATGGAAAAAATATATTCAGCAGTTGATCATCTGTTTAACTCTTTAATAAACAAGGCAAAACTCTCCATACAGTAGTGCCACCCTTTGCCAACTAGAGTAATCAATGGATGCCAGAAGGCTTGTGCATAAAATCCCTATCTAGTGCCTACTCAGCCAATATCTCCAGACTAGTTTTTGGCTTGTGGCCTTCGTCAGTGAGGAGCCTTGGATCTGAGAGCACTGCACCTAGATCTTAGTATAAGAGATAGTGATCATGTGATGTTTAGTGTTTAATTCTTTCTTACTCAATCACCAGTGAATCATTTATTTTGGGGTATTTTAAAGAGTGATGATGGTGCTGTTTTTGCTTTGGATTTTTTCACTATTTTACAGTCATCTATAATCTTAATTTGTCAGTTTGTATTTGTGTTACATACATATCAGAACTAAAATAATTAATTTTTAAAAATAACTAAAGATATTAGTAATTTCCAAACTTAAAATAATCTAACAATGTCCTGATGGATATAATATTAAATCATCTATGTTCTTTATTACTGTTTTACAATGCTTTTATTACAACCCCTATGACAGTTTTGATTGCCCCAACAATGTTCATCAGAACTTCTACTTATATTTCCAAACTATAATTTCTAAATTCAAACTGAATTAAGCAGTTAAGGTTTGGAAATATAAGTAGAAGTTCTGAACAAGATTGCTGAGGCAATAGAAACTATCATAGTGGATTGTAGTAAAAAGCATTGTAAAACAGTAATAAAGAGCATACATGATTTAATTTCCTGATTGTTTGTATCATAAAGCAAAGACAACAACAAACTCACTGCTTTATAGATTATTTTGCCTCAGGCTTGTGAGAGTTTTCTTTTTTTTTTTTAGTATTTTGGAAAAAAAATTTCAATTTCCAGTAATTTATTTGCATATTTAAGCTCAGACTTTCAATCTCTCTACAACCATCTGAGCCCAAATTCCTTCTAAATATATATAAGTAATTATTAAATAGCACGCCATTCTTTATATGTATGTAATTTGGATGGAAGACAACATCCATATATCCACTGTAAATAAACAATCCGACTTTTAAAATAGGCTAATGCTGTTTATTTACAGTGAATGTATGGATGTTGTCTTCCATCAAAATTACATACATATCTTAAAGAATGATGTACTATTTAATAATTACTTTTGTATATATATATATATATATATATATATTATAAATAGTAACTAACAGTTATTATTATTGGTCTAACGTGTTTTATCTCTTATGAAATTATTTATAAATATAAATTTTTATTTGACTATTTTATTATGTAACATATATGTACTATTTATATATACATTTAAGTTTTAAATAAAATGCCAGATTTGAAGTTAAGAATAAATACTTATATATATTTTTTATTTTATTATTAAATCTTAATGTCAGTGAAACAATTGATAGTTGAGTTAAGCATGAACTTATATATAACACACGAGCAGATTCGTTCGTTCTCTGGATAAAAATTAAAAAAAACGAAAGAAAAAGAAAATCTTTTCTCTTTAAAAATAGCATTTTTCTTTTATCAATACTACTATTTAACGATTGGAATTTAAATATTAACTTTTCCAAATTAAAATAATTTGTGGATTAAAAGCCTGCAAGGAAAATATATTTAATTTTCTACTCAATCTTAAAGGAAAAGCAATATAAAAGAAAAGAACGTCTGTTTAAGTTTTTTGGAAACTACGTTGTTTTAATACTTCCGTGATTCTTCGGATATATATAAATTTAAGATAATTATATATATATATATATAGGATAAAACAATGTGTTTTGAGTAAAACAGCTTATATCGTAAAGGTTTCGAAACCAACCTTGCATGCTATTTTAAAATATTTTGAAATATTGAATATATAGAACGTCTAGTGATAATAGAGAAATGAAGATTAAGAACATCTACATTCGAAGAATATTTATTTTATTTCACATTAATCCGGTCATTGGATGTTATTAACAGTTTATCGTTTAAGGATAAATGGAATCATCATTGTACCAATGGATTGGTGATATGCTTCGTAAGGGATCTTCATTGGGATGATGAACTATAGACTTCAATATCTACGCTCAACTCTCTTATAAATAAGTTTCCTTTATTATTTATTTATATATATATTATAATAATGCTTGTATTATTTTAATGTTTATTATTATTATTATTATCTTTATTTCAAATTTGGCATCGCATCATATATATCTTAAAAGGAAAATTATATTTATTATTAAATATAATTAATTGAAAGCTTAACATAATTCATCAAATTAGATGAGGGATATAAAAAATAGTTATTATTTGACAGATATCTTAAACAGGATTATATTGTGTTTACTACGTAATATTGTAAACGTTTAATGTATTTTTATTTATTAAAAATACATATAATATATAAGTTATACAATGGCAAATAATACTTATATATGGGTAATTGTGAAGCATATAAATAAGAACGATAAATAAATTAATAAGTTACATAAATTATTAATTTTTGAACCCAGATATTGTTTTTATATATCTGTTAATTTAAGCTATTTTCTTTAATTTTTGAAAGTTTATTATAGTATTGAGTTTTATCATAGGGTATTAAATAAAAAAATATCATTTATTAATATTCTTTTAAAATGATAAAATTCATCCGTATTTATTTATTAATATTTTATTATCTATTCTATTATATTTTTTTATTGTTTATTAAATATTGATTTGTTAACGTGATCTCTTTGTCTAATCATTATTGAATTATATTATATATATATGCTAGTATTATAAATGTCATATGAATAATAGTTATAATTAATGCTTATATAAAGGCATATGAAATAACTTGTTTTAAAATTATTCCTGAAAAGAGCTAATTGCAAATTCTCCGTGAGTTAAATATCGTGGCATAATGGTGACTGAAAGAGGGATGAAAGATGGATGACCTGGTCTAAATTGTATTTAAAATCATTTAAAGATTATTGAGCTAGCATAATAAAGATATATATAATCATGGATTTAGTATTTCATCGATTCATTTCTAGCATTCTACTTGAAGACCCAAAGTCCGATTGTAGTGAAATGCGTATCCTCTTTCTAAGGAATTTAATCATCTCTTTATATTTAACAAGACCAACTTAGATTTTAAATATAATCCATTCTGTTATATTTGGCGAACCTAACTGTGAAGCATTAAGTTAATGATTTCTAAACATTAAATATAATTGATTATATTACAATTAATACATCAACTGGGATGATTAAATGCCGTTCCGTTATATTTGATGCCTCAACTAAGGCTATCAAATAGGCTGTCCCGTTATATCTGGCGACCCAAACGTTAAGGGCTTCGATTAATTAAATCTCATACCCTGTAGACTGCGTTTTATCTGGTGTGCAACGTTTTAGGCATTGAATCTATAATTTCGATTCATTATATATGATATTTATAATTGCAAGATTAATATAAATAAAAAAAAATGGTAATATATATAATATGATTTAGAGAGATCAATATTTAAATAACTAATTATTAAATTATGTTTTAAACAAGAGTTGAGTGGGATAAAGTTTTATATAGACATAGACGTTTAAAAATATACACATATATTATTAGAACATCATAAGTATATATAAATAGCATGGGGTGGTAGAGAACTTTACGATATAATATTTTGGTTATAAAAATATATATACACTTAAGTAATATTTGAATTAAGTTAAAATTTGTTATGCTGCGAAGTGGGAAAATGTTTTCAAACAAAGATATTAAATGCTCTAGTCAAATGCAAGATGATTTGCAAAGTGAACTAAGTGATGATAGTAATATTATAGAACAATCATCATTAGTACAAGCACCTGGGGGTTCTACAACCATAATTGAATACCCTCAACAAACACCGAGTTTAGATCAAGTGTTATCTCAAACACAAAATATAGTTGATGAAGGTTTAAATCAATCATCTACAATTGAGATTAGTCAATCATCTAATGTTGGAACAATTCAGCAAATGTTACAAATGTTTATGAATAAATTAGATGATTTAAAAAGTGATTTGAATCAAAAATTGGATGATAATATTAAAAAATTAGATAGTTTAAAAAATGATTTGAAGGTTGAAATAACAGGAATTGAAAATAAACTATCTACAAAAATCCAACAATTAAATTTAAATGTGGATAATGTTAAAAAAGATAACATAGAAATTAAACAAGCATTAAATGATTTAAAGAATGAAATTGATGAAAATAATTCAAAATGTCAACAACGGTTTAGTGAGTTCCAAGGTGACATAATAGATAAATTTAATGTTAAATGTGATGAAATGTATAAAAATCAAGGAATTTTTAGGGATCAAGTAAAAGAAGAACAAAATAAAATACGGAATGAAATCCAAGTAGATAGACAACAAACACAAGCAAGAATAGATCAACTATCTACTAAACATAATAATGAGGTAGAATCTCAGAATAATGTATTGGAGACTATTGATCATCAACTTAAAACTTTAGAAAATAAAATGAATTCAATAGAAATTAATACAAATATAGACAAAAGTGTATTGGAAAAATTAAGGAAAGATACTACTGAAACTTGGAATAGAGTAAATAAAATAAAGGAATCAACTGATAGTAGATTTTTGGTTATTGAAACACAGATATGTAAAGGAACACCAACTATAGAAATGCATCAGGTTGAAAATAATGTAAATACTTATAGTTATAATCAAGAACAAAATCATGGTGAAAATCATTTGGAGGTCATTCAAAAAGATCCACAACAAGTAATTGACTCTGGTGATAGATCAAATTTTCAGTATCAGATAATGCCTGAAGTTGAAAATTATCCTAGTAATTTTGAATTAGAAGGGTTAAACTTAAATACTTATAGGATTAATCATGAAAATCAAACATCAACTTCTCAGTTGAATGTTTTAGAAAAACAAAAGGTATACAACCATTCAATACCAAGTAGTACAATTAACCAATTTGTTAGGTTAAAAATATTCAAAGGATCTCATAATGAATCTCCGATAGAACATATTAGAAGCCTTAATCTTTATTTTTCCGTTAACCGTAGTTTATCAGAAGGAGAAAAAGTGATCGTTGCATAGAGTCACTTACAAGGAGATGCATTGATGTGGTGGGAGTCTTTATCACAAACTCCATCTACTTATATGGAATATCAAGAGTTATTAATTAAAAATTTTTGGAATAGAGATAAACAAGAGGCTTTATTGTACCAAATATTCCAAGATAAGTATAAACAGACACCTGGAGAAACCTTGACCAAATTCTTTCGCCGTCAAATAACAAAATTAAGAACACTTAATACTTATCATTTAAGTGAAGGCGAAATGATTAGAATAATAAAAAGAAATTTACCACTTAAAATAGAACAATCATTATTGTGTACCAATATAACAAAAATAGAACAAATAGTAGAACTTTTAAATAGTATTGATATGAATCAAACCAATTTATCAATTAGATTACCTGATAAAAAAAAGGAGGAAGCTTCAATCAATACAATATTTTATAAAAGAAGGAAAAATAATAGAAATACCAATTATTGGAAGGGAAAAACATCTCAAAGGAATATACCTTATGACCCCTCTCCCAAAATAAATCGTGATAATTTAAATAAAGTAAAAATAACTTCTTCTAATAATCCAAGAAATTCCCCAAAACCGGGATGTAGTAAGGATATATCTATAGATTCACATAAAACAAACTAAAAGGGTACTTGAGGAAATGTTCCTCACCTCAAGAAACCAAATACCCAATGAGGAACTTGAATCAATCTTTTACACGAGAAATCACTAACATGATGTGTTCATGGGAAGATAAAACACCAAATTTTGTTTTACAAAGTTGCCCTATGATAGAAGTTTTGTTTGAGAGCTTGCTGGTTAAGGCATTATTAGATTCTGGTAGCCAAATTTCTGTGATATCAGAGACATTTTACCAAAAGATTTTAGCAATAAATCCTAATATCAAAATTTTACCACTGAAATCTATGCAGGTTACCATGGCCAACAGTAGAAAAGCTAAGTTAATCCAAAAACAAATTTGGGTTGAGATTAAAATCGGCCAAACAACTCTCTATCATGTATTTTTAATTTTGAATGGTTTAATTCATAATGTTATTTTAGGGGCAGACTTCCTACATTTGAACACTTGTGTAATTGATTTCTGTAATAAAACAGTTAAAATTAATGATGAAGTCTTAGAGATGACATTGCTTCCAAGATATGATCAAATTGAAGTTGACTCTATAACATCTAGCATTCCAGAAACACTTTTAGAGAGTAAACTCGCAGAATCCAACTTGCTTGGAAGTGATGATATATTAAAATTACGATTTGTTATAAGAGAATTTAATTCTATTTTCTCAGACATACCAGGAGTGATAAAGGGATTCCAACAGAGAATTAGATTAATTCATGATCAACCATTTCAATCTAAATCATATCCTATTCCATACCAATATCGGGAAGATATATCTAAGCAAATTAATAAAATGCTGGATTGGGAAATCATTTCCAAATGCTCTTCACCTTACTGTAATCCAGTAGTAACTGTGAAGAAGAAAGATGGGTCGATGAGATTTTGTTTAGATGCTAGACAACTAAATAAAATTACTGTCCCAGACAGAAATATACCACCGCCCATACATGAATTATTCATGAAATTTGGAAACAAGAAGGTATTTTCCACTTTCGATTTAACCTCCAGCTATTGGCAGATTGAACTTCATCCAGAAGATCGCCAATATACTGCTTTTCGTTATGAGGGTTTTACATACCAATTTAATAGGATGCCATTTGGATTGATAAATAGTGGTGCAGGTCTAATCAGGTGTTTGGATAAGACTTTATCTCCTGAGGTAAAACAAATCATAATTATTTATGTGGATGATGTAATTATTGCATCCACCACAGTTGAAGAACACCTTCAACATTTATCTATATTTTTCTTCCGTGTTTTCTGAAAGGTATAAAAATTAACTTCAAGAAGAGTACTTTAGTTTCCAACCAAGTAGTCTTCTTAGGTCATATTGTTGGTTGCAATGGGATAAGACCTCATCCAGAGAAGATCTCTGCCATTCAAAACTTTCCTAAACCATCTACTCGAAAACAAATTACATCATTTTTAGGCCTATGTAATTTTTACAACCGTTTCTATCAGAAGTTCTCAGACCACATGGAACCGTTGCTAAAATTGATTAGAAAAGATGAACGTTGGAAATGGACTGAAGAACAAGACCGTGCATTTGAGAATATTAAAACAGGGTTTTTAAAGTTAACTATGTTAGCTTTCCCTGATTTTAATAAACCATTCATTGTTCAAACAGATAGTAGTGGTTTTGGATTAGGGGTAACACTGTCCCAAATCCAAGAGGATGGCCAACCAGGTGTCCTCTACTTTATTAGCCGGCTCTTGAAAGGTCCAGAAATAAATTACACGGTTACAGAGAAGGAAGCACTAGCAATAGTCTGGGCTTTCCAAAAATTTCGACAAATGCTACTCGGATCAGAGGTGATAGTGATCACTGATCACAAAAGCCTTGAATTCCTGAATCACAGTTATCTGACTAATAGTCGTCTAGTTAGATGGAGTTTACTACTACAGGAATTTAATTACACTGTGCATTATTGCAAAGGATCCGAGAATATCGTTGCTGATGTGCTTAGTCGAAATCCATGTAGGTCAGAACAAAATCATTTGATGGTAGACAATGCCTACATTACAAATGTCAATGTGATGGCTGATAGTAATGTAGAGAACGAGTTGGAAAACTTACCAGAGATACAATTTAATGACCCAGAATTAAACCCAATTATAAAAGTTTTATTAGGGGAGGAAGTTTTGGATGCACCTAAAGATTTTAACCATTTTAAATTAGAACAACAGGTCTTACTATATAAAGTGAATGATAACGTTGATGAGTGGAGGACAATAATACCAAAGTCTTTACGTGACCCACTCATAAAATATGTACACTGTCTATACGGGCATTATGGTGCTCATAAGACAGAACATACCCTTAAGAATTGGTTTTACTGGCCAAAAATGTATAAAGACATCTTGAAATCACTCCAGGATTGTCTAATTTGCTTAAGAGCTAAGTCAGTAAACCAAAATTACATTAATTCAATTAATTCTATCATTCCAGAAAGACCAAACGAGATCTTAGCAATTGACTATTATGGGCCTTTGCCTCCATTCAACAAACAAAAATATTTATTAGTCACTTATGATCTCTTTTCCAAATATGTTGCTGCTTACCCGATACCCCAAGCCAATGCTAAACATACAATCAAAGTATTGAGTACTCTCCAATTTCCAATGATAGGAAAGCCAAAAACCATACTAACTGATCATGGTACACCTTTTCTATCTAAGGAATGGAAGAAATGGGTAGATATATCAAAAATAAAACATGTGCTAATCTCTATTAGGAATCCACAATCAAATCCATGTGAACGTATTATGCGGGAGCTTGGACGTTTGTTTAGGACCTATTTAGAAGAGGAGCACAAGGGTTGGGTAAAGCAGACAAAACGTGTAGTAGACTATATCAATTGGAGTTTAAATGAATCTACAGGATTCTCACCCATCCGACTACACTTTCATCAAATTATACCTATATTATTTAAAAAATATAAACCTATTATTAATGAACCCAAAATAAATGGAGAAAATGATATTTTACAAGCTCATAAACAACTTGTTAAAATGGCAAATAATAGAAGTCAGAATAAAAAAAAATGTATTTATGAATTTAAAGTTGGAGATAAAGTTTTGATAAAGACTTTCCATCCCAGCAAACCATTGGAGAATAAATACCATAAATTCTTCAATACGTATGAAGGACCTTATACTATCGTTAAAAAGGCAGGTCCAAATGCATTTTGGATTAACCAAGAAGGAGAGATTCGTGGTACATACAATTCACGAATTTTAAAACCATATTTTGGCTGCTTATAATATTTTATAAAGAAATGAGGTGAAGACCAAGATAAGAATTGGGCAGTGTAAACCATACGGTTGTATAAAAAATAATAATAATAGTGATCAATGTAAAGAGAAGTATAGTTAAAAACATTAGCTTTGGTGAGGGTATTCTTTAATGCCTTAAAATAATTAAAACCATAGAGTCAATTCATATTTATAAAAGGATACTCTAGTATTTATTTAGTCCTTTTCAAATCCATAAGTCTTAAAGAAGCAGGAATAAGGCTAGTAAATATATTTGTGGTCCAAGAAGGAAACACATTATTTTTTTTTATTTTTTTTTTTTTATAAAAAAAAAAATATTAACCCATCAAAGTCCTTAATTTTTTTTTATTTTTGATCATTATCACAAGAATAAAATAGCCCAAGTATTAGGAAGATATAACAGTTAAAAAAAAAAAAATTCAACCCTTCATAAAATCCAACTATAAATGCAATTAAACTATAAGAATATACTAAAATAGTTGTAAGTGTTTAAAATTTTAACTTAAATTAAAATTTTAAATTTCCGAAGGGAAGGGGAAATATAATAGTAACTAACAGTTATTATTATTGGTCTAACGTGTTTTATCTCTTATGAAATTATTTATAAATATAAATTTTTATTTGACTATTTTATTATGTAACATATATGTACTATTTATATATACATTTAAGTTTTAAATAAAATGCCAGATTTGAAGTTAAGAATAAATACTTATATATTTTTTTTATTTTATTATTAAATCTTAATGTCAGTGAAACAATTGATAGTTGAGTTAAGCATGAACTTATATATAACACACGAGCAGATTCGTTCGTTCTCTGGATAAAAAAAAAAAAAAAAACGAAAGAAAAAGAAAATCTTTTCTCTTTAAAAATAGCATTTTTCTTTTATCAATACTACTATTTAACGATTGGAATTTAAATATTAACTTTTCCAAATTAAAATAATTTGTGGATTAAAAGTCTGCAAGGAAAATATATTTAATTTTCTACTCAATCTTAAAGGAAAAGCAATATAAAAGAAAAGAACGTCTGTTTAAGTTTTTTGGAAACTACGTTGTTTTAATACTTCCGTGATTCTTCGGATATATATAAATTTAAGATAATTATATATATATATAGGATAAAACAATGTGTTTTGAGTAAAACAGCTTATATCGTAAAGGTTTCGAAACCAACCTTGCATGCTATTTTAAAATATTTTGAAATATTGAATATATAGAACGTCTAGTGATAATAGAGAAATGAAGATTAAGAACATCTACATTCGAAGAATATTTATTTTATTTCACATTAATCCGGTCATTGGATGTTATTAACAGTTTATCGTTTAAGGATAAATGGAATCATCATTGTACCAATGGATTGGTGATATGCTTCGTAAGGGATCTTCATTGGGATGATGAACTATAGACTTCAATATCTACGCTCAACTCTCTTATAAATAAGTTTCCTTTATTATTTATTTATATATATATTATAATAATGCTTGTATTATTTTAATGTTTATTATTATTATTATTATCTTTATTTCAAATTTGGCATCGCATCATATATATCTTAAAAGGAAAATTATATTTATTATTAAATATAATTAATTGAAAGCTTAACATAATTCATCAAATTAGATGAGGGATATAAAAAATAGTTATTATTTGACAGATATCTTAAACAGGATTATATTGTGTTTACTACGTAATATTGTAAACGTTTAATGTATTTTTATTTATTAAAAATACATATAATATATAAGTTATACAATGGCAAATAATACTTATATATGGGTAATTGTGAAGCATATAAATAAGAACGATAAATAAATTAATAAGTTACATAAATTATTAATTTTTGAACCCAGATATTGTTTTTATATATCTGTTAATTTAAGCTATTTTCTTTAATTTTTGAAAGTTTATTATAGTATTGAGTTTTATCATAGGGTATTAAATAAAAAATATCATTTATTAATATTCTTTTAAAATGATAAAATTCATCCGTATTTATTTATTAATATTTTATTATCTATTCTATTATATTTTTTTATTGTTTATTAAATATTGATTTGTTAACGTGATCTCTTTGTCTAATCATTATTGAATTATATTATATATATGCTAGTATTATAAATGTCATATGAATAATAGTTATAATTAATGCTTATATAAAGGCATATGAAATAACTTGTTTTAAAATTATTCCTGAAAAGAGCTAATTGCAAATTCTCCGTGAGTTAAATATCGTGGCATAATGGTGACTGAAAGAGGGATGAAAGATGGATGACCTGGTCTAAATTGTATTTAAAATCATTTAAAGATTATTGAGCTAGCATAATAAAGATATCTATAATCATGGATTTAGTATTTCATCGATTCATTTCTAGCATTCTACTTGAAGACCCAAAGTCCGATTGTAGTGAAATGCGTATCCTCTTTCTAAGGAATTTAATCATCTCTTTATATTTAACAAGACCAACTTAGATTTTAAATATAATCCATTCTGTTATATTTGGCAAACCTAACTGTGAAGCATTAAGTTAATGATTTCTAAACATTAAATATAATTGATTATATTACAATTAATACATCAACTGGGATGATTAAATGCCGTTCCGTTATATTTGATGCCTCAACTAAGGCTATCAAATAGGCTGTCCCGTTATAATATATATATATATATAGAAGGAATTTGGGCTCAGATTATGTAGTCACATGCATTGATTGTTAAAGATGGAGTGGATGGTTGTAGAGAGCTTAAAAGTCTGAGTTCAAATTCCCTCTAAATTACATTAAGTTCAGTATAAAAATATACTTGTATTTGAATATTATATATATGTATCAGGTTTTTGGAATACAATTGTAATTCATATGCTTGGAGTTTAAACATAATACAAGGGACCTGAACACAGCTTTCAAGATTTCTTCAGTTATCCATTCTATCTTACACAATAGATACACATGATCACACACATGTGTAAAATTATATCCAATGTTCACAGTGCTGCTTCAGCACTAGATGCATATATTGATCATTTCTGTTTTGCACATCTGTGAGGTTATGGGTCTTGGTTGTATGAGATAGAGTAGATATACACATATATAGAAGTGTACCCTTAATATAACAAGATTGAATATTTGATAATAAATTTATAAATATGAAGTATTAGAATATATTATACTCAGAATAACCTATTAGTATCAATTGTTATAATACGAATCTAACGATTTATCGCTTGAAAATTTATAATTAAGTTTAAGAACTACCGTTATTTATGAAACCATGGGCTCTAGAATCCACCATTGTTCTGTCACTTTAAACAGCACAATACATCAACCATGGGCAAGTGGTACTGCTCAACATAGTTACAATAAACTGTTTTTAACAGTTAATACAGATGGGTACACACACATATATATATATAAATTTAAAAAATATGCTATTACAGAACTGAAAAAAAAAACACATTTGTCTCTTTGCGTACCACTAAAAATTACCATACTTTTTTTATGATCTTAATATTTAAGATTTATATCTCAATTAATTATATTTACTTCCATAATAAAGAAAAATCACTCAAGCTTACTCCATGATACTACAGTCAACTATGAATTTTACATTTTCTTTTTATTATACTAAAACCACAAATTCATTTATCATCATTAAAATATGATTTAGTTCATTTTATTTTTATATATGCTATTCATAAAGCCACCTGTTATGAGTCATTGCTGACCATAAATGCCGGCAAAAAAAAATAGATTTCCATTCTTGACAAAAGGAAGAATAAGTTATAAGGCAGCAAAGGGAAAAAAGTTTAAAATTCTAATTTAATGTGTACTATATGTATTCATTTTTTATTTTATTTTTTTAAAAAGAGCAAATTTATAATTAAAACATATATACCTTGAACATATTATATGCATGTTTGACTTTTTTTTAAAAAAATTATATTTAAAAAAAAAAAAAAGTTTAGATCATTAAAGACAATCGAATGGTTTCGTTGTTGAGAGTTCATAAAAAGTTTGAATGCCGCACTTTGCCTGCAATAGAATCGACTCAAGGACCTTTTACTCCAGAGTCTGATAAACAGTGCTGCCGCATTAAATTATGCAAGACAGTATAAACCATCAATCTATCTGTATCAATGTTAACTTCGATTTCCAAGCTTTTCATGTTACTGGCGTATAGACATCGCCTAATGAGTGTGTTATGGATAACGTACTACAGTGAAGTGTTACTGGTTGCAAGTAAAATTATCTTTAATTACTTCATTTCAAATTACTTTATAGGAAAAATGGATTCAAATTGTAGATAAGTGGTTTCTTGAAGCTTAATGTAAATTTAAAAAAATAAAAAGCACTTTAGATATAGTTTACTTGTCAGGAACATGCAAGAAAAATATTAACGAAGATATAATTTACATATAATTCTTTCTTATTTTTCCCCCCAGTGTCATAGCATCGGCCAGGAAGCAAACCCGCTAACCCGGGACAACTACTTGTAAGGCAGCTGGTCAAGTTATTTGCTCAATTATCCAAACATATTCTGTCAATGTTTTAATTAGTTGTTTGTTACTGCTGAATATTATATCTTATTACACAGCTTATATATACTAATATGAAAGGTAGCATTACTGATGGCAGAATGTTTGAGATATTTATATTAGAAATTGCGTCAAACAGTGACATGTATTAGTTGCAATCCTTTTTTATGGCAGTGTAAAATGAACCATAATCTAATGGAGTATTGATACACAGAGGCAAAACTCTCTATACAGTAGTGCCACTCAGTGCAAACCAGGGTAACCAATGGATAAAGAAAAGTTTGTGCATAAAATCCCTATCTAGGGTTTACTCATCCAATATCCCCAGACTAGTTTCTAGCTTCTGGCCTTCATCAGTGAGGAGCCACAATCTAGAAACTAGTCTGGGGATATTGGATGAATAGGCACTAGATAGGGATTTCTTGCACAAATCTTTCTGAATCCATTGATTACTCTAGCTTGCACTGAGTGGTGCTAATATATTGGAGAGTTTTCCCTCTGTGTAAACAGGTTATATAAGAATAAAGAATGGTGATCATGTGATGTTTAGTAGTATTAATAGTGAGGTTTTTAATACAAATTGATTTAAAGCATGCATAAAAATAATCTTGACTTCAAAGTGTACAGTATGTGAATGGTTATTCTGTTTTATCCAATGCTAAAAAGAGCCACAGTAAATATTTGGGGTTTTGACTGCAACCTATAATGACATTGGTTTATTAACTGAGGTCATAAAAGTCCACTGTGTATCAATGAGTGATAGAAGAAAAGTCATCAGTTTATTTTGGAATGTTATCATCTTGACAATATGAAGGCAGAATTGATGATTAAAATAAAGCATAAATATCTCTGTCTTGTTCCAACATTTGTAAGTAAATATACTGATAAGAATAAAAATATTATGGAAATTACTAAAAGAGGTATCCATCCAGTGGTGTCATAATTTATTCTAGAAACAACAAGAATAATGTTATCCTTGCTTAAACTGATGTATGTGTTATAAGATGGATATGATGACAAATTTATTACAATAATATGGCACACAGACCTTCTATTATCATAATATAAAGTCACTTGAACAATTGTTTTCAAACTACTGTATAATATCTAATGACTAATCTGTATATTTCTCAGGATAATAGAAATGGTAGATTTGAATATAAATTATTTAAAGAAGTGTTATAATGTTGAATTAATAATACTAGGCTTTTCAAACAAATAGAAGCGGCTGATTTCATTTGCATTATAGAAATTGCCTTAAAGATGCTAAAGAAGTTTGATATGTTTAGTTACTCTATGAGAGTAATATATAAGACTGGAATATATTGAGAATCATTGGTGAATAAATAAACAGGATCCATGACATCATTGAAAGAATTAAGATACTGAAATAGCCCTGACCTGAACATATTGCTGGAAGAGATTTTAATAAATGGATTAAAATCTTTTATGCAGGATTTTAAAAGATTGTAAAAGACATAGAAAAAGACCACATATGGGATTGTTGGATAAAATAATGAGAAGAGAAGCCACAGATCTGAGAAACTGAATGAAACTTGGAAAGATCTTCATCAGTCAGTGGATTAATAATAAAAATAATGATGATGAAGACTTTTGAACAAAATTGTAAGTTTTTTTTTAAAAAAAAGTTATTTTACACAAAATATTAATAAATGGCACTTCAAGATATTAAATAAATACATTAATGAACTAACCTGTGATAATTGTAGACACCTTTTCTATTCAGTGTTTCGTCTCTATAGTGATAAAAATTGCCCTTTAACTTTTTATTCTTTATTATATTATGGATTTAGAAAATCTGTAAACATCTACAGGTGTTGATGTTGAAGATATATAGTAATGTTAGCCAATGAATTAGCACACAGTAATGTAAAACATTTTCACTAGGGATAAAAAGTCAATATACAATGATACTTAGATTAACTGATCGGAAATAACATAATTCTTATTTTACATAGGAGCTAAGGAGAGACAAATTGTAAGGAGTAATTCTTGATTATAAAGAATTAAGTAAAGTTAATAAGTATAAATATTTTTCCTATTTCCGTTTTTGTTTCTTCTTCTTTTTCTTGCTTTTCTTCTTCATCTTCACTTCTTAATTTAATTCAAAATATGTTACCAACTATTCACTA
Organism: Epiperipatus broadwayi; assembly: GCA_028023455.1. NCBI lineage: Eukaryota > Metazoa > Onychophora > Udeonychophora > Euonychophora > Peripatidae > Epiperipatus > Epiperipatus broadwayi. The sequence goes on from JAQFVV010006238.1 coordinate 6,985,510, forward strand.
TTACTCCAGATAAATCATGTTCTAAGTGGGAGGAAATGTTAGGATATTATCATGGAAGCTGTTTCCAGAGGGTAATGTGTCCATTAATGTTTTTTTCTGGGGAAAAAGAGGCTCTCAATGTTAAGATTAGCACAGTAAATTTCTCATCTATAAAAATAAATATTTATAAAAGTTAAGCATGATCATTTGAAAGATGAGTTGATGTAGGGCAATCAGAAATTGCACCTGAATATCTTATATAGAGCAGATATATACTGATATATGGTTTGATTATCATCAATGCATTTTATAAGACAACACTAAGATTTATTTAGGGTTTATTAAACCAGCTATTCATCATATTGACATAAAAATAATCTAGTTACTGATTAATGTATAAGTTATCAGCAAAGTTTCCATCTTGTTCTCAATATAATGTGTCAAGGGTATCAACAAAAATAACTGAAACAATAAACAAATAACATATGAATATTAATTCCTATCAAATATTAGTGCAAATCATACAAATACTTTTACTGACAGATTACACGCAGTTAAAAGAATTGAATATATTGACCTGAGCTGTATTGTTGGTCATAGAGTGTAATGACAGCTATGGTACTTAGAATCCATGAATCACATTCAGTGTTGTCCCTTCCTATGCTCAAACATTTTATAAACAACCAAGCAAAAAACTATTCATTTAATAATAATTAATATTAGTAATTGTACTACTAATACAAACTGCACATCATCTGCCACATGTTTAAGTTTTTTCCCCATTATTAATGCCTTTATAAAAACAAATATTACTTAGAAAAAACATATATTTGAATACAAGTACAATGCATATACTGAACTTTAGTTATAATTAAAGGGGATTTGAATGCAAACTTTCAAGCTTCCTTTGGGTAACCACTTCATCTTATATAACTGATATATAAAACCACATACTGTGAAAAGAATAAATGATCTCCAATATATGTATTTCATGATGAACTAATAATCATCAGTTGTCCCAGATCACCATCTCCCACACACATGTAGATAGCAAAACTTCAAACCATAATGGCAGGCTTCAATCTTCTCCTCTCTTCAATTCTTCACTTATCCATTTATTTTGAAAATCTGATGTTGGAATACTCAAAGCCCTTGTTGATGCCAATATATTGTCACACCCATGTTGATTTTAAGTCATCCTGAACCCTCATATGTAGGACCTTAAAATGTCCATTTAAATTCAAAGAAGAAGGATAGATAGAATTCAGTTGAATCTGCAATATTTAAACACAAGTAATATATATGCTGAACTCTAGATGTACTCTCAAGCTCCCTTCAGCTTTCCACTCCATCTTATATAATCAATACACGTGACAACCTAAAAGATAAATGAACTCCAATATACATATTTCATGCTGAGCTGTTCTTCTGTGTATATTAAAGTCCTACATATGCGAGTCAAAGTGGCTTAAAGTCAACATGGATATGACAATGATATTGACATAAACGAACTTTGAGCACTCCATCATCAGATTTTCAATAATATGACTGGTTGAAAAATTAGAGAGTGGAGAAGATTAAAGTCTGTCCATTAAAGTTTGAAGATTTTCTACCTTAATATAAACTAAACACACACACACACACACATATATATATATATATATATATTAAGAGTGGTACATGGTGATCTGGGCCAACTGATGAGTGCTTGTTCAGAACAAAATATCTGCATTGCTGATCACTTCTTTTTTTTCACAGGTATGTGGTCATGTTTATCAATTATATAAGACAGAGTGGATAACTTGAAGAAGCTTGAATGTTTGTGTTCATATCACAATTTCATCTAAAGTTCAGTATATATACTATACATGTACTTAAATATTACAGATTCAGAGTGAATACTGCCCATTCCTCTTTTATGTGTTTACATAGATATATTATATTAAGATCCTATACATAAGGGACTAGGGTGATTTAAAGTAAACATGGGTATGACAGCAATATTGGCATCAGCAAAGGCTTTGAGCATTTCTATCACCAGATTTTTAATAATATGGATGGCTGAAGAGTTTTAGAAAAGACTGAAGCCTGTCCATTACAGTTTGAAGATTTGCTATCTTGGTTTTAACTGAGTACTGATTATGTATATGTGTGTGAGATGATGATTTGAACCAATTGATGACTGCTTGTTCGACACAAAATTTGTCTATAGAGATAATTGATCTTTTTCAAATGTATATGGTCATGTGTATTGGTTATATAAGATGGAATGAAAAGCTGAAGGAGCTTGAAGTCTGTGTACAAATCCCCCCTAAAGACATTTAATATATGTATCCCAGCAGTAATTTATGGGTCAAAGACATAAAGGAAAAGTATGATTTGTTGTGTCTACGAAATTGTATCCACAGTAGAAACCTATGGAAAGCTTTAATATGTTTTAAGGGCTTATTTCATTATAGGATATTTAAACATTTTTTTTATATTACTATCTGTGAATTAACTCATTTACGTCACATTAGTTAGGTTATATAAGTGAGACTCTAGCGTATTATCTAGTCGATGAGTAAATAAGATCCAATTGAAATGTTGGTGCTTATTATATCACGTGTACATCTAAATCTAAAAACTTTGTATGTGTTTGTGCTGTGCGCATTAAGAATTTCTTTAATTAGTTGTATTAGAATGAGACATTATTATGATAAATAATATCATTTCTTTAAAAATGCACCTTAATATATAACATATGTATCTTTTCCTTACGATATTTTTTAAATGGATGTAGGTTTAATTTATTGTTTAATTGTAAAACATAGATTTTGAAGAAGATAAATATTGTATGTATGTGTGTAAGTCTGTGTGCTTCTGTTAGTATGCGTAATAATTTTTTGAAATGACTATTTTAAAAAACGTCCTTATGATTTTTTAAAATTTACTTATTAAATAAATAATAACAATAAACAAGCAAAAAATGAAAAATCGGAAATTAGCTAATTAACTTTTCCTCATTTAATTGCATTTCCCTACGATTCAAGCCATTAATTCAAATTCATTATTTATAAACATAAAGGAAATTTAACAAACTAGCAAACAAAGGGTGGAGTTTAGACATTTCTTTAAACTATATTTTAAATAAAATTTGGCAGTTTAGATAGAAATTTCTCCACCCTTCCTTTCACATAGTTTCATCAAAAATGTATTCCATTTAAAACATGTAGTTATAAACAAGTATATATATATATGCAATTACATATAAATACACTATTAACACTCAGTGTGACGTGTTATAGTAATTCAAAATATTTATATTACCATTCCTGAAATTAGAAAGTTAGTTGTCATTATAAATTTCAAACTAATCAAAAATATAACAGCAAATTGTTCTAACTTATAAAAACGAATATGGCGTCACATGATACCAGCTTACAGACTATTGTTTAGTAGAAAACACATTTCTCTCTCTTTATAGTTATACTATCTAGTGAAAAAAAAAGAATATTCTTATGAACAAAACTATTAAAGCTAAGTTCATGTGATGCCTTATTTATTTTATATCTACTCTAGCCAAAGCACAGAGATGCCTGCAGTTATTAAGAAACCTACTGAATTGACTCCAAATCTATATATCACTAAACATCACATGATCACCATTTATTATGCTTGCTCATAACTGTTATTAAATATGTATATCTACTGAAAACAATATATTACTTGATTTGAGTTGGTAGCTTGACAGCATGGCAAAAAAATAAACAATGACTTATAGGGAAAAAGGCATTTGATCCAAAAAATCTAGGTCGCTGTTGCAAAATCCAAACTTTTAACTAATAAAAACCACAAGCTAGAAAACAGTGTAGAGAAAGTGGATAAAACTACATTAGGGATTTATTGAACATTGCTATTTGGAATTTATTAATTACTAAAAATTACTCTAGTGGAAATAACTGTGGTGAGAAACAAAAATGTGCAAATTTCCTAATTTATTATGCTTATAAAAGGGAAAACAAAATTTGTACAGTAGATATTGACCATAACCTGTGCCGAGAGAAGTAAAACCTTCTTAGTATAGAATATAAATGCTTATGAAATATATAACACTCAATCAATAATATTCTGCCTCATGGATAATAGTCACATTACCAATTCATCCCTTTTTCACTCTGTTTTTTGTTTTCTCAGCTCTTCAATTACATGTAACTAATCCCATCTCTTATATCATCAAACAATGCTAACTTTTTTCATCTGTTATTCTTGCTTCCACTTACCAATCTCTCCAAAACAACTTTCATTAAACTATACTTTCTTCTTAATATATAAAATCTACATTTGGTTACTTCATTTAGTCTTTAGAAACTGAAAGTTATTCAAAATTTATACAATATTTATATGTAACAATAACTAGAGATATATACAGAATTATAAAACTACTCACATATGGATAAACAGTCCACAAATAGAAAAAATACTCCCACCTTTCTTGTCATTGTTATATAAAAGTGATATATATATATATATATATATATATATATATATAAAAGTGATATATATTTAAATAATCACCAAGAAGGGCACAATTTAAATTAACCATAAGATATGGTTAAAACTTCAAATCAAATTGTTTAACTTGAAACTATAATGGAAAAGTAAACAATTACTTCTTTTAACATATTTTTAAATGCAGTCCCATCATAGAGTTCAAAATTTATAGAAAATAACCATGCATAGCATTAATTGGAAAAACAAACAGAATTACAATCACCTACAATTGTTTACCTGACTAGAAAAAGCATGACCCCACTTTTCACTAGCTTGTCATAGATATATAAAGAACAAAGTGTATATATATATATATATATATATATATATATATATATCAAATAGTTTTTGTGATTTAATGTTTTAATGTTATGTAAGTTAAATCCTTAAAAATTACAGCTATTATACAATTATAGAATCATTTTCATCACTTGTATATTATTTGTTCTTAATCAATTAAATTAATTGTCCATTAAAATATTTTATATTTAAAAATAGATCATGCCTGCTATCTTTATCTTTACTGTATCATATGTTATTCAATACTAACATTATAAACACATAAACACAAAGCTAATATTTAATACCTTATTAAACCATAGGCTGAGCACTTTCGAGAATCACAGCTTTCATAATCATAGATCTTTGTGAAGTAACTGATTGTCTAGTGTTATGCAAATCTATGCAAAGTTCAAGTATCAAAGAGCTATGATTATAAGGGTCATGACTCTTGAAAGTGCTCAGCCTATAATTTAATAACATATTAAATATTAGCTTTGTGTTTATGCATTTATAGTGTTAGTATTGAATTACAGAATATTAACAAACATGAAAAGTTTAAAATTAAGTTTGTATCATGTATTATAAAAGTGCTTTTAAATTTTATAATCCAAAAAATTGATTTACATCTCAATTGTAACTCAACCACTAAATTAGCCGTTATTGTTTGTCAATTGAGTGCATCAAAGATAGGCTACTAACTGGGGAAGATTTGTGATTATCATCATTTCTGCACTACTAATTGTGGGTAATTAGTCAGAAGTAGCATAATTATAATTAATTATGCATTCTTAAATACTTTTCTTAGTGAAATTTAATGACATTAAACTACTAAGACTTACATTTAAACATTAATAATATTGGACATTTTGATTCCATTTAATAAAGAAAAAAATGGGTTGTAATTATTAATTCAGCAAGGGAATCTTAAACCCTATTCAAAAAAAAGGTATATGATTTGGTCCTAGAAGAGATTACATTATATTATCTTGATCAACCATTTGGAACACCCACTAGATTATATTGCTATTATTTATTATTTCAGATGACTTTATAAAATATATTTGAATTACATGATCTAGCTATAAACTTGTTTTAGTCATAAAATTTGACACTTTTCTTAATGCTTTGATCAATAGTACTAATTGCATAAATGATTCATTATTAATTTGATAATTATTAATGCTATATTTTCATCTGGTTGGTGTATTAAGTTCACTTTGAGTTTCCACCAATTTTGAAAAAATCAAAAGCTTAAAGAATAGGTAAATTCATTCTATTCTTGACTCTTGATAACACATATATAGTGTTATTTATTGGTAGTCTGAGGTAGAGTGATTTGATCCATTAATTACATATATATTAAGCTATATTAATTTCATCTTTACAATTATTACATCTGTTTGATTATTCAAGAATGAATTTCTGTGTTCATTCTTGTATAATTGAGTATTAGTTTAATAGTTATTAATAACATGTATTTTTAATGGTTGGTATATTGCATTCACTCTAAATTTTCACGTTTTATCAGTGATACACACACACACACACACACACACATATATATATATATATATATTGTACTGGTCAGACTTGGAAACTCAATTCCTTTACATTTTTTCTATTTGTTTATTTGCATAAATTAGATGGGTGCCACCTAGCTTTAAGCATCAGTAAATAAACTAACATATATATTTAAAGCTATAGTTTATTCAATAAAATAATGTAATCATTACATAGCCTTATTTATAATTCTGGGTTAAAATGTGGAAAACATAAATTAAAACCAATGAATGATGATAGTTTACCAAACTTACACAAACAAAGTAACAAATAGTGTTATAATAAGTAATTTACAAGGGTATTTATTAAGTGATCTACAATTTATTTTCTTCAATAAAATTAACAGATTATATAACAGTAATTTATTTACAAAGTATAATCATTAATTGATATGCAGTTATTTATTTAACAAGGTCCATTAATTTTTGTATATCATTGTATCAGTATATTTAGATAATAGAACATATTCACCATATCTTTAGCCTTGACTTCAATAAACTTAAATATAATTCTACACAAGTGTGAATTTATAAATATAACATTTCTTTGAGTTGAATGTCTCCTAATCCTTACATATGTGCATACTATATATGGGATAGACATTCTTTATTGCAATAATCTTAAGAAATGGTTTTTTTAGATCATATTCCTAAACATAATTTCTTACATACTAATAACTATAAAGAGATGACCTTTTGGTTCTCTAACCCTAGCTTAATGAACTTTCTATACAATAATTATAAGGAATGTCTTTTTGGTACTAAACCTAATTTAATACAATTACAATTATACAGGAATGATTTATTCTGAGATCAATCTGCAATTCATTAACCAACCCCTTTACTCAAGCAAGGGACCCACATATGAGAAATCTAGATATTAAGTGTGTTTTTCACTCTCTACTGAGAAATTTTGCTAATATTTTTTTATAGTTTTAAAATTCATGAATAATTATTCCTAATATTTTAATTTCAAAAATTTTAAAAGACATCAGGATAATTGAATAAGCAGGAATTTCAAAGTTTCTGAATGCTTTGGTGATCTCAAACTTTGCAAGATTACCTCAAGAAAATATTACAATGGTCTAAAAACTTGATTTTTTGAAAAGATTATTATTTTTGTATTGTAATTGTCTAATAATTATTAAAAATAATGTATATATATTATTACATATTTATTTTTACAGAAATGTTTTATTTTTAAATATAAAAAAATATATTCTTCTGTATAAAATTACCATGGAGATTAAAGTTGGTGGAAATGTCTATAAATGTTCTCACTAAAACAATCTGGTAAAACATTTAGTGATATAATAGAAATTACAAAAAAATAACATTTTAAAGCATAAATTAATAGATTTACTATATATTAAAAATAATTCATTCAGATTTTTGAAATTAACATTAAATAAAATTTTCATTCATTTTGTTAATTAAATCTACTCCAACTGAAATTTGATGATAAAACAACATTTTGTTTTGATTAAAATCTAATTTTTAAAATAATTCTGAAAATCAAATGTGATTTTTTAAAATTTATTTAATTTCTAAACAAAAATATCTATCAAATGAGGTCAAATTTATTAAATTCTGATAAATAATAATGGTGTAATATTCAAATGAAATTTGAAAGCTTGAATCTAGGGAGAACAAAGAAATCTGTCAGAGTACAGGAGGGTTAAACTGATAGGAATATATTCTCCTGTATGGATATGAACATATGTAAACTATTACACATTGAAAAAAAACAACTGTGCTTATATAAATCTATCTACATCAAACTAATTTTCAATAGGTAAGTATAAGTTTAACTAAGAACAAATAGGACTAATAGAAATAATGACATTGTTAACTACAATTATTTGAGACTTAGGCAATTTATATGTGAGCATTATATTTACATGGTTATCATTATTTTCTTTGCCTTTTCTTCTTATTAATAACTTATATAAAATTCAGAAGCTTAAAATATGTGATATATAATAATATTTTTTTCTTTTTAAAAAATAATTTTAACAATTAAAAACACTATTAATATGATTTATTTCTTCTTGCAGATGTGACTTATCTGAAAGGGTTATTGCTTTATTTAAAAGAGTTTGGCTTACAGAAACTATCTGAGTTGGGTGATGATGAAAATGGAAATATCTGTCCATGTGTGTATTCTTTCTGTAAATCGAAAAAGATAAACTATTTGGTGTTCTGTAGAACATTGATGTGCTCTCTCTACTCTCCTTTTATAAATAAACATACAAACTGTTGTTAATAATGACTGTATATATTTTTTATTAACCAATTTATTTTTTTAATTTATAAATCTTGTCTGCAACCTATATGTAAAGATAAATCATCTTTAAATGATCTATGGACTGTATCCATAGATTGATGTTTAAACTATAAACTTTAATTAGGGAGATTTGAACAAAGTCAAAATTATAATGTTTTTTTTTTTTACTTTATACGTTTGTAGAAATCTGCTCCTATTTTCCAACACTTGGAAATTTCATTTCAAAATTACTTGCTATTACTCATTTTAGATTCTTAGTGAATTTTTCAAAGAAATTTTACATTTTCTGACACAATATAAGATTGTTTTATGTATTCTTTTTCCCCAAAATTAATTTGATAACTTTTGTTTTACTAGAAGTTATTATAAATTCATTTCTTTTCCATTGTTGTTTTTAAAGTAATAGTTTCTTCAAAATCATACCTGGTTAATAAGCATTGTTTACAAATTCAGATTATTTAAAATAAAGTACAAATTAGACTTTAAATATAAGACTTACCAAAACAAAATAATTATGATTTACTTTTTTTCTGATAAATATTAAAAGTTTGTTTGTGATGATAATATAGTCTTTTAATTTTTTAACCCTCATTTAAATAAATCTATTTTTTATTTCAACCGGAGTTATTTAAAATATTATTCAAAAGTGTTTTAGATTAGATCTAACAAACTGTTAATAGTGTTTTTTTATTTTATTTACAAAACACAAGTGGATGTCCTGTAGGATTTGAATGAAGTAATATCACAGTCTGCCAAAAGAAACGAAAAACTGACTTTATGTCAAAAATTTGATTTCTCTTCAACCTCATTTTAAAACCAAATTTGCATATCATTTTGCTTAGAAAACAAATTTTTTTTTGTTTTATTGAAATGAATAGTGGTATGTTCAGTTCAATATCCACATAATTTATATATGGAACAAACAAATCAAAATATGTTTACTAAGATAAATTATTATATTGTTTTTATTTACTAGTACATCACAAACTGGAGGTCAGATAAAAGTGGCCATTTTTTATCTGACAAATAGATTGGTATTCATATGAAAAAGGTATTATTTACATGTTCATTAATATGATTTTTGGGGATCTGGTTAAAGAACTGTTTTAGTATATTTATGTTTGCGCTGAGATTATTTTACATTCTCAATTTTGCATACTTATTTGACATAAAATATTTATAGGTTTATTAAAATGATTAGAATTTCATCTGCATTAATATTAAAATGGTAAACTGGCTTGATTAATATAAAATTTCTAGTCAAGCATTGATGGGCTAGTGGTTATCATAGCTGCCTTCCAAACAGCTGGCCCGGGTTCGCTTCCCAGTTAATGCGTTTGACATATGAAAAAACTAAAATAATTTTTAGTGAAAAGATTCACTCTTTTTTGAGTAGCATTTTTTAATTTATTACTCTGTAACCAACTGGAGATCAGATAAAAGTGGTCATTTTCTCTCTGACATAAAATAACATTGATATTAAAAAAGTAGGAGTTATTTACCAGTTCATTCAAATGACTCTTTGAAAATCTAGCTTGTGAATTATCAGTTTTATTTGTTTTATGAATAGGTTTATATTGTTAGCATTACCTATTTGACAAGCTGGAAATTATTTATAAGCATATAAAATGTTGTGTGTGTGTGTATATATATATATATGTTGGGGATATTTTAGATTGTGGCAGATTATTTAAAGGCTGTTTATTTTTTAACTATACAATAAGAGCTTCAGTTTCTGCATAAACCCACACTGTCCTGAGTGGAGTTTGAAGTCATAAATAATTTAAAAATATTTTTGAAGTTTCAGAAAATAAAAAAAAAATTATTCATAAAGCTAAGCTGCTCAGGGTCAACAAGATAACCATCCCTTTATTGGCAAATAAATAGATATTTAGTCTTAGTTACTGTAATATTTATTAAGGCTGTAGCCTCGAGCATATGCGTTTAAAAATGTGATAGTAGGGACCTCTACAGGTCTTAAACCACAAGCTTACTCTTTGGAAGAAAAGAGGGGGACTGTGTAAACAAAGTCTGTAATCTAGCTTACTATTCTATAGAATATTGTTTTTTCTTCACTTTTTCTTTACAGATAGATGCTGAAAAGGCCTTTTATCTTGCAGTGGGCTATTTAAAGATTATTACATCTTTCTATCTTCTTATGTACACGCACACACACACTCTCTCTATATATATATATTCTTTAAAAGCTTATATATATATATATATTCTTTAAAAGCTTATATATATATATATATTGTTCACTTATCGCTTGTTTTAAAACATTTTTTAACTGCAAAAACTTTCACTGCAAAATATAAATATTTTTTAAATATTTAATATGTTATGTCGGAAAGAACTTGTGTAATCTTGGGTATTAATACACCAATTGGGATTAGTTATCCATTTGCATGGTTAAGTAACATTAAAAAAGCATTTTAACTGCTGTATCTTAGACTTTTATTTTATTCTTAATAAGGTTAAAAATTATTATGAACTCAATAAATGTATTCAACTAACAAGTTTTTATATAATGCATTTTAATAACTTTGTGACAGGTTTAATTTATTAGTAAGATAATTCTCATTGGTTTAGAAGAAATACATAAACAAATTTAAATTCTTTATTTTGATACACAAATGATGGTGACAGTATATTACATACATATACATTTAAATTCACACAGGCAAAGGCTATTATAACTAGAAATGTTATTAGGAAAAATATAAATATATATTGTGCAAAATATAAAACAATCTTTAAGTCTATATTTAAAGAGAGAAATTGAAAAAAAAAAAAGACAAAATTTACAAAATTAATCAAGTACCAAATGGTATAAGTTTATGATTTTTTAAAACTAATAACAGTTATTCACCCACTTACCAACCAACATATTAAACTATCTAATTATGGGCTTGATATTTAATAGTCATTTAAGGTTGCTTAATACCCGATGTCTATAGACAGTATATACACACATTGGAACCATAATAGCCATTATAATTTGTTCCAAATCACCCTTGTGTACATTGTAAATGCCATATAATAGTTCATGTTTTGTTAATAAATTTTAATTGAAATAGAATACATAACATTTACTGAATTGTAAGTGCCCAATACTTTTCAACATGGGCATATATATATCATCATTATCAACCATTATCAATACACTGCAGGATGAAGGTCTCTCCAAGTTTAATCCATCTTCTCCGATCTTTAGCTTCTCTTCTCCACATCACCCCTACACATTTTCTTATTTCATCCATCCATCTTACATGTGGTCTCCTTCTGGGTCTTTTACAATCTCTTGGAATCCAGTTTAAAATTTCAATTGTCCATCTATTATCATCTCTTCTAGCAATATGTCCAGCCCAACTCCACTTCAATCTTTTAATTTTTTCAATGAGGTCAGTAACACCTGTTTCTTCTCTTACCCATACATTGCGTTTTCGATCTCTTCTTGTTACTCCCAACATACATCTCTCCATACTTCTTTGAGTGGTCTGAAGTCTCTGTATTGATCTTCTATTAAGTGTCCAAGTCTCAGATCCATAAGTAAGAACTGGTAAAACACATTTGTTAAAAACCTTTCTTTTCAAACACATAGGCATATTTCCTTTTAATATCAAGTTATTTCTACCAAAAGCACTCCAACCAAATATATATATATCACATATACTGTTTTATAATTATATTATGCGTATATAAATTAAGATCACAGTAGTATAAACAAAGTTTTAACATATAATAATAATAATAATAATAATAATAATAATAATAATAATAATAATAATAATAATAATAATAATAATAATAATAATAATAATAATAATAATAATAATAATAATAATAATAATAATAATAATAATAATAATAATAATAATAATAATAATAATAAATTTGGACTAGGATTTGAGCCCACAAACATAGTTCAATATATTAAACTTTTGTCATTGTAACTAGTTGATCAATATGTAAATGAACATGCAAACATGGTTGTAATCAATGTGACATCTTTCAGTATTGAGACAGTTTTTTTTATGTATATACGCTTTTATATGATAATTTTTCTTATTTTATTTATTTCCTCATTCTCTACCAATACATAATCTATTGTATGAAATATATTATTTCTAGACCATGTGTATTTTCCCTCATAAATATTTAATAAATTTCCAATACTCAAATTCACTTTCTGACAATATTCCTTCAAAAGCTGTCCATTTTTTTTATCTACATCATCAATTGCTTCAATATGTCCATTCATATCCCCTATAACCATTATTCTCTTCCCTTTTTTTAAAAAAAACTTTGTATATCTTTAACTAGACAATCATATATATTACTAGTCCATTCCATTATAATTTGACTATCTTCAGTGGCTATATAAACTATAGCCACCATCCATTCTTGACTACCCAACCTTATTTCAAACCACAAATGTTCTTGACATTTAACAATATTTAAATATTTTTTTGATATAATACCTATACCACCACCCCTTTTTTCTTTTTTTTTTCTATTTATACCCTACCATACCAACAGTTTCAAAATAGGTTTTTCTTCTTCTCTTAGATGTGTTTCCACTACTGCTAATACCTCAAGCTCTTCATTTTCAATTGTTTTATTTAATTCCATCCACTTTTCTGGTCTCATACCTCCTTGCATATTCAAAAACACAATTTTAACAATTTTTTCTTTCCTAACTACTCTTTTATAAATTCTTTTAATTCTTTCTTCTCCATTACATTTATAAATTACTTTCTTACCATTAATTTTACAAACCCATTCCTTCTCCATATCTATATTTATATTTAAATCAAATTTCTTTTGTTTGTTTCTTATATTCCATCCATTCTTTTTCTTTTTAATAATATTACAATTTAACTCCCCCCCCCCCTTTATAAGTTTCCTGAAAAAAAATTCTTTATAAATCAAACTTTCTAAAACTTCACTTCCTTGTTTTCATAAATGCAACCCATCTTTACTATATAACTCCCTCTTTCCAGTAAAACAATCCCACACATCCACAAACGTAACATTATTTCTCTCACATAATTTTTTCAATCTCTCATTTATAGAACATGCCCTATCTAACAAATGATGCCAAAAGGCTTATGCAGAAAATCCATATCAAGTGCCTACTCATACAATATCCCCATACTAGTTTCTAGCTTGTGGATTTCATCAGTGAGGAGCCTTGGATCTGAGAGCACTGCACCTAGAACTTAGGATCTAATACAACCATTCAGCAGCCACCTTTTATCTCTACATAACTACAAAACTGTCAGAATGAAATTGAAAACATAATCTAAGCTCAATATCTTATATAGTCATATCGGTCTGAACTCAGTTCAGTACCGATAAATTTTGGTGTCTTTGGCTCTTTAATAACCATAGTCACCGTTATCATATTAGGCAGCATTGGTGTTAAATCACTAAGCATCATATTACCACTATCTCTTATGCTAGCACATAACTATTATTAAACAAGCAAAACTCTCCATACAGTAATAATGTGGTTGGCATAGGTGGCCCTACTGTGTGGAGAATTTTGCCTGTTTAATAAAAGTTATGGGCTAGCATAAGAGATGGTAATCATGTGATGTTTAATAATAATAATAATAATAATAATAATAATAATAATAATAATAATAATAATAATAATAATAATAATAATAATAATAATAATAATAATAATAATAATAATAATAATAATAATAATAATAATAATAATAATAATAATAATAATAATAATAATAATAATAATAATAATAATAATAATAATAATAATAATAATAATAATAATAATAATAATAATAATAATAATAATTCAATTCAATTTATTAGTAAACAACAGCTTACAAAGCCAAGAAAATGTTTACAATGATTAAAATTAAAATTTACATAAAATGTTGATTTAATGAATCAAATAGATATATTTTAAATATTTTAAATCTGATGTAAACTCTACATCACTAAACATATCATTATATTCATTTTGTCATCTATATACAAGTGCATTCTTTACACATGTATGTTTAATTAATTGTAATTGAAAAAGTTTGTGATTTCTGCTATTGAAAGTTAGCATTTTATAAAGCACATTTGTTACTGAATTATCAAAAATTATTGTGCCAATTATCATTTTATATAAAAAACACATATCAGATAATATTCTTTTAACACACAATTCATTATTATTATAAGATGAAGTTTTATACACATATTTACAATATTTATCATAAACCTTTTGTATTTTTTTCATATTTGTTTCATTTATAGAAATCCATATAATGGATCCATAGTGTAAAATTCGCAATATCAAACTATTAAATATTACTTTATTAATCTGGAAATTAAAAAAAAATTTTGATCTGAGCATCCTGCCAATGAGTTTAAAAGCTTTATTAACAGAATATGTGATATAGTTATTAAAAGTAAATTGCTTGTGAAAATTATACCCAAATCTTTATGGTCAGTAATTTTATTAATTTCAAGATGATCAATATGGTAACTACACCATATTAACATTGTTTTTCTTGAATATGTCATAGCATTAAATTTATCAACATTTATTTTCATGTTCTTTTCTTGGCACCACTTGTAAAATATATCTATATAATTTTGTAAAGTTTTAATATCTTCTTTACTATTAATCTCCAGAAAAATTTCAATGTCATCTGCATAGCATAACACGCTCTTACTTGGAATAAGTGTTATCAAATCTGATATATAAATAGCAAAACATTTTGGGCTTAACACATTACCCTGTGGAAATCCAAGTCTAGATTTAAAATGATTTGACTCTTTATTATTGTAATAAACATAATTGCTTCTATCAGATAGAAACGACTTGAATAAATTCATTAGATTGATTGAAAAACCAATTTTCTCTATTTTCATAAAAAGTAATCTATAATCAACTCTATCAAAAGCCTTTGTTAAATCAAAATATATTACATCCAAGTGATTTCTTGCCTCAATAGCTCTATCTATGGCATCTGATATATGGACTAAATTTGTTTCTATTGACCTTCCTAGAAGAAACCCATGTAAAGAATAAGGAAGAATATTTTTTAAATAATGTATAATTCTGTAATAAATTGATTTTTCAAAAATTCTTGATAGTTTAGGTAGTAAAGAAATAAGTCTATAATTTCGGACCTCTGATTTTTTCCCTTATTTGTATATTGGTATTACTTTAGTCGTTTTCCAATAGCTAGGAAAAATTGATGTTTTAAATGACAAATTAAAAATATATAATACAACTGGAGCCAAAAGTTCAATGCATCCTTTATAAATAAAAACTGGTATATTATCACAAGCAATACTTTTTTTATTTTTTATTAATTTTGTAGAATGGTATATTTCATCCAAATCAAATTTTAATATGTTTATGGAATCATTATTGAATATGAGATTTTGAATAAATGGATATTCCAAAATTAAGTTATTATTTAGTTCACATTGAGTTGAAAAAAAATCATAAAATCATTTGATTCCATATCTACTACACATGTATTTTGTCTAACTGAAGTATAATGAGTCTTTAATACATTCCAAAAATGTGCTGGATCTATATGTATTTTGTTTTGAGGCAGTTTAATATATTCCTGAAAGTCATATTTTTCAAGTACCTTTACTATGCATCTATAATTCTTATAGCTATTCAAATACAAAAAGCATTTATATTTCTTATAATACCTATGAAATTTTTTTTCTCTTTATACATAGAACTAGTTTCACAGAGAACCATTTTGGAAATTTAATACCTCTACTTTGCTTAACTGGAATGAATCTATCAACAGTATCTGACAATATTTGATGAAATATATTGGTAGCTAATGATGGGCATTTACATTCATAAATTGCCCTCCAAGAAATATGTTTAATGGCTTGATATAGATTATAATAGTCTCCTCATGCATAACATTTATTTGGATAGATTATGGATTTTTTTCTGAATCTAGTTAGCACTGACAGTTGCAATTCTAGTGTTGGATGATATACATCTTCTGATACTAGAGGATATTCAGAATTATTAATAATTATATCTGTAATCCTTGTAAATATCAAATCCAAAATATAATTTTGTTTATTAAATATTTTGTTTACTTGCTGTAGATCTAATAGTTCAATAAATTTTAGTGTATTTTTTTTCCTTAGTGTTTCCATGATAAGCAACATTGAAATCTCCTAAAAGAATCATTTCATATTTATATTGTATGAGATATAATTCCAGGGTTTCAAGATTTTCTCAATTCAATAATAATAATAATAATAATAATAATAATAATAATAATAATAATAATAATAATAATAATAATAATAATAATAATTATTATTATTATTATAATTATTATTATTATTATTATTATTATTATTATTATTATTATTACCACCACTACTACTACTACTACTACTACTACTACTACTACTACTACTGCTACTGCTACTGCTACTGCTGCTGCTTCTACTGCTACTGCTGCTGCTACTGCTACTGCTGCTGCTGCTACTACTACTACTACCACCACCACTACAATTACTACTACCACCACCACTACTACTACTACTGTTACTGCTGCTGCTACTACTACTACTACTATTACCACTACCACCACCACCACTACAACCACTACTTCTACTACTACTACTGCTGCTACTATTCCTACTACTGCTACTACTGCTACTTCTACTTCTTGTGCATGAAAGAGAAGAGACATGTTTTGTTTTTCTCTAGTTTCTCATTATTATTTTCCTATAACTTTTTGTTTTTATTATTTTTCAAGGATTATTAATTGTTATTATTTAAATTGGTTCTGTGTGTCATAGGCCTGAATGTATAATAATTATAATAATGATGATGATGATATTGATGATGATGATGATGATGATAATAATAATAATAATAATAATAATAATAATAATAATAATAATAATAATAATAATAATAATAATAATAATAATAATAAAAACTGTTAAGAACTGGGACAAAACTATTAAAAACTTTCAATAATTGCTATCCAAAAATGAAATAGTCTACTAAACAGTTTGTAGTAAATATTAAGGCATTAGTGCATATTTATTACTGTTTTAGATGTTACAGTGATGCAGTAAGTGCTACATCTTCTCTATTGTTTTAAGCCTATCTATAATCTTCTATTACCATGTATAGTTTTATTTTACTGCAGTTACAATTTTAGAATTATTAGTTGTTGTTTTTTAAAGATTTTTGCATTATTTGAATCATTAAGACAATGATAATAGCTAATTTGTATGAGAGTACCATGGGGAGATGCCCTCAATGTCAATAAAAAAAGATAATTTTTGAGTGGTGTAATGTTTTGGCCTGAAAGTAAAAAAAAAAAAAATCAGTGTATAGTAGAAAAAATTGTAATTTTCAGTAATTTGTTACAATTTAAAGATTATTTATGCAATATTTTTGTAAAAGACTTACTTTAAAGCAAAACATTATGCCACTAAAAGAGATTTTATTTTATAACATTTATTTTTTAAAAAGACAACTCTTAAAAAGTTTATTATGACAAAATGCAAGTAGTTTCTACTTGGTAAACTAGATTTTTTTTTTTTCAAAACAATAAATTGTTTTTAAAATATTAATATGATTATAAGGGATTTAAACATGAACTTTCAAGCTCCTTATATCTATCCAATCTATCTTATACAATTGATACACACTATGATCTCCAATATTCATATTTTGAGCAGAACCAGCACTCATCAAATAGTCCTGATCACCATCTCCCACACATTTATACAACCAATGCTCATTTTATATTAGGATAGCAAATCTTTAAACTTTAATAAGCAAGCTTCAATCGTCTCTATGGTCTAACTCTTCAGCCATCTATTTCATTGATAATCTAAGGATGGAATGTTCAAAATCCTTGTTGATGCCAATATTATTGTCATACCCTCACATATACAACTCTAATATGTCCATTTAATTAAACAGAAAAGGAATAAGCAGAATACATAGACAATATATATTTAAAATATACATTTATACATATATTTAAAATGTTAATAGCAAATATTTTTTATTTTATTTCTTTAATGGTAACTAACACAAAATTTATCTTTGTTTTAAGAATACAGAATTCAGATATGTATCGTTTCATTTTACTAGAAGTTTTGAATAGATAAATTTGTCTGATGACATCGAATATCATTTTTATACATAAGAACTCTATGTAAATATTTATATTCATATTTTGCAAACATCAAATATTAACTTTTAGAATGTCTATTGCTCGAATGCTTGCATTTGTCATAAATAATGTTGATTATCAATGTATTAGGTAGAAAAAAGGTTTAATTGTAAAAATAAAATGTTCAAATAGAAGGAACATGTACAAAAGCCTCACTAAGATTTATTCAAAATAGAAAGGTAATTTCTGCTAAACAGGTTAAAGGAAGATAAAGGCAATGTTACTGCTTGATCAAACTGATTAAATAAAAAAAAAAAACTCTCTGCAAATGGATAAACGAAAGTTCAAAAAAATTGCGTTATACAAAATATTAAAACAATGAAAGACAGCAATATTATTTTGTTTTTAAGAAAACATGTTAATAATGCTTACAAAAGATAAAGTTATTTGAAGATGTTTCTTTCGGCTACATTTTACCCATGTATGTTTTCTAATATAAATAAGTAGATTATCCTCCATGCTTACTAATTGATTTTACTGAAGTGTATTATTATAAAGCAATAAATAACATTGTGGAATAGCTACAAAGCCAATATGGCTTTGGTAAAAATACAGTTAGGTCATTCTTTGATTTTGTTAAAACAATTAAAACGGCTAAATTAACAGATGATAGACTGGTCTTATTTGATGTGGAAGTATGGTACAGCTCAATGTACTGCAACATGTCCATTAATATAATTAAAAATTTACTTCAAGGCAGCAGACACAATAAACAAAAGAGTGATTTTATTGTCAATGTTTTAAACTGGATCGAGAATAATGTCACACCCAATTTTAACAAGGAATACTATAGAATAAAGGACTCCTGACCTGTGGAAACTTCCAACTAGTTGTATCATTTGTAGCTTAACTCTAGCAGAAATAGAAAATTAAATATTACTACCTCTTCCCAAATAGATGGAAACAGAATCTTTAAAATATACATATGTGGGTTGTTACATGTACAAAAATTGTGGGTAACATCAGTTTTAAAGTGAACTGTAAAAAATGACAATACCACTGGAAGTTTAACATTTTTTTGACTTGATTTTAAATAGAAATTAAAATTTTCTTGATTACAGAATGGTTGTTAAGTCTATAGAGATTATAAGTGCTATACATTCACAATCTTAAATCCTGATAGTATAAACTGAAAGGCTTTAATGGCTTTCTGAATCAAAACCATCATTTAGTTAATGCAAATCTAATAGAAAGCACAACATTGAAATGTATTTAAAAGACCTAGTTATCAAAGGATACAATAATAAAATCCTTCACAATGCACTAATAAATTTTAACATAAAAATAAAATGAAATATTGGAAGTGTTTTGAAACTAATATAAAGAAAATCTGAAATCACAATTTGATGTAGACTTTAGAATGTCAATTAATTTGAACAGATTGATCAATAACTCTAACGATAAAATCAAGAAAGCAGAATTCCTGCAAATTATGTATGCTGTACAATGCAATTGTCCAAGATGTTCTGTGAATCCCAAATCAGTATAACAACTAGAATCAAGCAGCATAAATATTAATACAAGAAAATCAAATAAAATCCAACACATGTATATGTATTTGTAGAACAGGAAAAAGAGCAAGGATACTGTTTTGATTCACAAAATGTCAAACTGGTCCAGTTAATTAAAGTGAAACAACCAAAAATATAAAAGGTATGGTATATTTTCAACAAAAATAACATCATTAATAAAAGTTCAAATAATATCCAACTTTCTAATTATTTGAATATGTAAATTAGGATATTTTTAAATATTATTAACATAAATTATAAAGAAGGTTTTGATGTTTAGTAAGAATTGCTACGATTGTGGTGCTTAGCAACAAAAATCCAATAAACTAAATACAACTCTGAGAATTTCTTATTTTACACCTTGTAAAAAGTATCTATCTATCTATCTATCTATCTATCTATCTATCTATCTATCTATCTCTCTCTCTCTCTCTATCTATCTATCTATCTACCTACCTACCTACCTACCTACCTACCTACCTACCTACCTACCTACCTACCTACCTACCTACCTACCTACCTACCTACCTACCTACCTACCTACCTACCTACCTACCTACCTACCTACCTACCTACCTACCTACCTACCTACCTACCTACCTACCTATCTATCTATCTATCTATCTATCTATCTATCTATCTATCTATCTATCTATCTATCTATCTATCTATCTATCTATCTATCTATCTATCTATCTATCTATCTATCTATCTATCTATGCTCGAAATTTATTACATATATGTATGCATAAATATAACATTCTTAGAAGTGTTATATGTAATCTGGTCATGACCAACGAAATCAAATCCCATGAAAAACATTTCAGCACGCACACTTTACTAGCTTTTTACATAATGATTGGTTTCATTTGTCAAATCCAGAGATTATATATATATATAAGTTGTGAAATGTATTATTACACAACCATTTAAAGCACTATGTGCAGAATAGTAAAAATAATTTTAACCCTGGCAGATAAAAAATAAAACTTTACATTAATATCCTTCTAATAATTTAAATATTAGTGATAATCTAATTAATTTCATATGACTGATATCATAATTATTTATCTATGGAAGCAATTAGGCTTAGATTCAAAATATTAAGATATTTTTAACATTTCAGACAGAAATATTCATAGTAAAAATAAGTTGAAGGTAGTTATTTGTAAGATGAAAAGTGCATTAGGTCCAAAATATTCAGATATATTAGATCTAGGTCCCAGGTCACTACAGATAAAGGCTATAATTCAGAAATTAGTCTAGATAAATGGATAGGATAATACTGATAATAGTTTTAATAATCATTACCATTTAGTCTCTATTGGTTCCTAAATCTGATAATAGGTGGCAGTAATGAAATAGAATAAATATAGTTTGCTTTTGAAAATATTGTAATAAACTGGGGTTATAGGATATTTTTTCGGTTTGATCCAATTATTATTGTACTTTATTCTTTGATGATTATAGTTTCATAATAAATACCAGTGTTAAAATGGTTTAAAAATAAAATTTTAGAATTATAAATACAAAATGACTTCAATTTAAAATAATTGTCAATGTTTCATAACAAAAAAATGAAAAATTGTATTCATTTTACCTTAACTTAATTACGATTTTAATTTTGTAAAATTAATATCTAAATTTTTCAGTTTTTTTTAATAATAATACCAGCTGGTATCATAGATAATAAAAATTTTCTTGTTTCTTCAATTAATAATAATTGTTAATTACATTTTTTGAAACTATTTTATCTCAGTTAATACGTATGTCTACATAAAAAAAAATCTAAACTTACATAATGGATTTTATTTCGTTTATCAAGTCTTACATACATATTGTAATCATATTGTTTATTTTAATTAAAAATGCTAATTTTTTAATTATAACTTAATAAAAATATAAGGGCTTTAGTTTAGTTTAAAGTTTTCATATCTATCTTGATGACAAAAATGAAGAGAGAATATTAAATTAATTATCATAAACAGAATTGATTAAAAACATAATTTGAAAAATTCAGAATGATGAATTTTTTAATGTCGTAACTTTAATTAATTTTTAGATTCTAGTTAATAATATTAGATTTATGTTTAAATTGATTTAAATTTAGGTTAAGACTTACTTTCCTAACAACTGTAGTTAAAAGCTATTGAAAAAATAATAGAATAGTTGGTTTTATGACTTAGGAGCTCATAAAAAGTTCGATCACCGGAAGTGAAGAACGTAATTGTAATTCACGGACTTAGAACACAAGAATCTTCCAATTTAGCAATGCACCTGACCACACAATCAGAGCTTTTTATTGGCAATGGCCAAATGTAACTATAATTGGATTTTTTTTAAAACCATTTAGTTTGTCTAAAAATAAAATGCATTGATAAATAATCTCTCTCTCACTCTCTCTATAGATAGATAGATAGATATATAGATAGATGGATGGATTGATGGATAGATAAATGGATAGATGGATAGATAGATAGATAGATGGATGGATAGAATAGATAGATGGATAGATAGATAGAGAGATATATAAAAGACAAAAACAAATATCCCACATCAGAACCAACGTCTCTAGCATTCCTCCAAAGATACTTAATAAAAAAAATAGATATATAGATAGATGGATGGATTGATGGATAGATAAATGGATAGATGGATAGATAGATAGACGGATAGATAGATAGATGGATGGATAGATAGATAGAGAGATATATAAAAGACAAAAACAAATATCCCACATCAGAACCAACGTCTCTAGCATTCCTCCAAAGATACTTAATAAAAAAATTCAATTAGACTATTCAACTGTTGGTTGATCAAGATTTAAGCACTTGCGCCATATTTTAACTAAAATAGACAAACATTTACTTATTTAACAACAATTGAAAAATTAATCAAAGTTTTCTTACTAATCATTACCCATTTTATTTGGAATTAAATCTAAGGTAAAACGAATGTCAGAAATATACATCCATTGTTAAAAACTACTTCAACATTATTTGAAAATAATGATATATTTAAACAGTTTCAGTCTATAATGAATATTAGATTCCCAAATTTTTATAAATGGGACAATTTTACCAATCCACATTAGAAATGCACTCATATTCTAATTTCAACCCATTATTAAGAATGTACACATACATATACATATAATATTAGATATAATAATATATAATAAACAAAACACTAGTATTAATTTTGCAATTTACACTATACCAAAGTATAAGTAAATAAGAGTCATGACCAACTTGCAACATCTTTACCATAATCAATAACATTTACCAAAAATATTATGACGATAATAATAATACCATAAGCTAACTATAGTTATCATTTATTTCTTTGCATGTTAGTCTATTGAAAATTGTAGAGTTATGTCAAGTGCTTTTTTAGTTGAGAGTAAGTGTTATTTTATCAAAATCTCAGTATTTTACTTTCATTTTAGTTCTATTAAATATGGTTGTTCCTGGAAACATGATTTATAAAACATCATTTATCAATACAAATTCACTTCCATGATTTATAAAACATCTTTTACACATAAAAACATTCACTTCAACATATATACATTCTTTACCTTGTAAAATTGATACACATGACAACATACATGTGAAAAAGATAAATGATTTCCAATATATCTCCTGAACTAGTACTCATCAGTTGGTCCAGATCATCATTATTGTTTTAATATAAAGAATTTGAACACAGACTTTCAAGCTCCTTTCACCTATTTATTCTATCTCATATAACCAATATACATGACCATACACATATGAAAAAGATAAATAATCTCCAATATATGTATTTGCGCTGAAACAGCATTCATTAGTTGGTCTAGATCATCATCTTCCACACACATATATAATCAGTGCTCATTTTATATTAAGACAGCAAATTTTCAAACTTTAATCTCCATGCTTCAATCTGCTCTATCTTCCAACTTTTCAGCCAAATTAAATTTTTTTTTTTTATTTGATTTTATTTTCTTTAAAATTCTCTCATATTTAATAATAAATCTAATTATTGCTCTAGTAATAAATTTATTAAAATATTTTATAAGGATACCCATTAATTTTAAAATACATTCAACCACATAAAACAATCACACACAGTTACACATGTTTAAATATTATGCTAAAAATCTTATATTATTATTAAGTGTATTTTAAATCATCTAGCTGATATAATAAACTTATTTCTATTTAAATATGTTATTCCTGTTGTAGTTAATGCTATAGTTTTTATTCTATTATTCTTCCAAACTTAACTTTCACATGAGTGTGTGTCTTTTCTCTGAAATTTTAATCGTATACTTTTTTAAACACTGTTTTAAAGAATTATTAGTATAGATATCACTTCCAATCATTTTATTTGCAACAATAATATAAAAAAAAAGTGTCTTTTAAGTAAAAATAATATGCAAATTGGTTTAAAAAAGGAAGTACTAAAATGAGTTTTAAGAAAAAAACTAAGTTTTTAATATAAAATCAGTTGTTTTTTTAAAAATCAGATTTGGATATTATTTCGTTCAAATCACAGGATCTTCATTATGCTTTGTGAATAAAAAGGATGGACACTATTGACTGATAACTACATTTGATTTGGAAAACGTCTGAATGACACTTTGAATAACTGTCACTGAAATAAAGAAATAGGTTTATTTAACTCTTATAATGCATGACTCGTCTAAAAATGAGAAGATTTGACATCACTCTAAATCGGCTACTTTTTATCCCACGTATACTTTTGATACGTCATTAGAAAGAAAATCAAAAGTTCTGTAAGATGGTGCCCTCTTCAGAGTTATTTTACAAGTAAAAAATCAATAAAAATGACCATATATGTCAAACAAAACCAAAGCACCACCTCCTCACCAACTTTTCTTGAATCTTATTGGCTGTCCCACTTCTGTCAGAAAGGGTAATGGCTGCCAAAAAGTAAAAAGTTACGTTCGTTTTGATTTTTATTATGAAAATGATAAACGAATGTTTACAACATTTTAAACAATATTTGAATTGAATTACAAATTATTATTGATAAAATAATACTAAAAATCAAATTATTTTAGAAAAATAGTTAAGATATTACCAAGAATGATTTATTTATTGCTACATATTGATCGTAACGTAAAGTGAAAAAAAAAAGATTGCGTCAGCAATCTTTTTTGGTTGGTTGAATAGCGGTTACTTTTATTTCACCGCAATTGAATATTTTTTAAATTATAAATCAAATTTTATTTTTGAAAAGATTTTCGTTTGCTTTCGTAATCTGAAAATTCAGTAATATACTTTTTACAAACGAAACTAACGTATTTATATTATTAAAAGTGATCTATTTTAACAATAGATTTTGTTAAAGTTGTGAGTTGGCCAATTACAAGTTTTGATTTTTAACTCATTTGGCCAATTATATAATCATCGTTCAAAAGGTTAAATGACAACTAAATATTACAAGACAATATCATCATAAACGGACTTTTAATATTTATCAGAAAATAAAATAAATGACAATTATTTTGTTGTGGTGAGTCTTATATCTAAAGACTGATTTGTATTTTTTTAGCTAATTTGAATTCGCAAATAATTCTTGTTATATGGATATTATTTTGAAAGAAATTATCAGTTTAAAAAAGAAGATAAAAATTCACTCAGTTATTATGTATATCACATGATCACCATTTCCTATGCTTGCTCATAACTGTTATTAAAACAGGCAGAACTCTCCATACAGTAGTGCCACTCAATGCAAGACAGAGTAATCAATGGATTCCAGAAGGCTTGTGCATAAAATCTTTAACTAGTGTCTATTCATCCAATATCCCCAGAATAGTTTCTAGCTTGTGGCTTTCATCAGTGAGGAGCCTTGGATGCAAGAGCACTACATAAATGAAAAATATATCTTATGTACATATATTTATGATGATTCTAACTTTTGGTGTGTGTGTTCAGACTTTTCCACAATGTGGCTAATAATTCTAAAGAGAATGACAAGCCAAAGTAAAAAATAAGCCTGTTACTTTTTGAAAGATATTTGCCTTGAAAACAGATTTAGAAAGCTTATTTAATATAAATTTAAAACAGTTTCAAAATAAAAATGCTTTTGAACACAAATGCTATAATGAATATTAGTGGATAGTATAGTATTTGCATGAAAAAAATGCTTCAGAAACTTTACACTATTATAAAAATTATTTTAGATCTTTGCCACATTTTATAAGATTTAACTAGTTTATTTTGTCTATCTATTCATTGGGGTAAAAAACAATAATTAGCAAATAGAATAAAGTTCAGAATACTGACTGATTAAATCAATGATTTGTAAAATTATATTTAAATAACTTTATCACTTTAGAGTTCATGAAATGTTTGAACATTGAAAGTGAAAGAATTAGGATCAAACCAGAGGACTTTATATTCAATATCTACCATCTACCAACAAATCGTGCAGATTAATGAATTGTGAATTTTTATAATTTTTATTAGAGTAAATTTTTTTATGCTTTTAAAATTTCATTTTAGTTTTCAGTATGGGCCAATAAAAAACTACTAATATATATATATATATATATATATAACAATTACAAGCAAGAAAGTAGACCCTTAATGATTTATAAATTTGTATGAAATTTTATGAGTATAAATTAATTTCTGCTTTTTAAATTTTGATTTTTGTTTTTATTATCTACCACAGCAATAGAATTAATAGCACCAAAAAAACAAAATTTCTGGTGATAAAGTGGAAATTCTGAATATGGTATGGATAAGTTTGAATATGGCTTTTATTTTTTGCTTTTACAAGTTCAATTTTATTTTTCACTTAAATATGTACAGCAATTAATTTTATATTTTTGATTTTGCAATATATGCTTTCTATTTAAAAGATTGTGTTGAATAATAACTTGGACCTAGACTGAACATTTGGGACAGATCTCTGCTAAATACTCGTATCTCAATATGTCTTAAAATGAGAAGATTGTATAACAAATGAGTCTCTGGAAGTAATTACAACATTTGCCATAGAAGATGTGGATATTCTGTGAACTTACTATAAACGAATAGAATTACGCTTAAATTAATTTGTATTGTTAGCTCTGTTTTATTTTTTTAAAATAAGGTTTAGGAAGTAATATAAAAGGTCAGGAAGGAACATATTTAATTAGGAAAAGAGCAAAAGTCAGATAGCATTAGATTTTCTCAGAGGCTTATTTTCTACAACTATTTGAATCAGAGATAAAAATAGAAAAAGCTCTGACTGGAGGTCTGAAAGCTCGACTCACTTTTTACCTTAATATATCCTTTTTTTTTTCATGTGTCAAAGCATCGATTGGGAAGCGAACCCGCAAACCCGGGACAACTGCTTGTAAGGCAGTTGTGTTAGTCACTCGGCCACCAACGCTTGACTATATCTTATTGCTTAAAACTGGAGAAAAAAGAAAAGATAACTGTAATTATAATGCTACAGTTTTCTATTCATTAATGATGAAAGGAAGCTTATTTAACAGAAGAAAGCTTATTATCATTGAAAAAATAATATTTATATTGAAAACACAAAATCTTATTTATGTAGGAAGAAAACTTATTTAGTTAAAGAAAATGGTACTTTGAAATTGCTAGGCCATTATTATTCTAATATTGTAAATATATTTTCACTACTTATGTAGCATCAGTTTAGGTTTAGGAAACATTACATTTAAAAAATTGAGTTTTTGAATCCAAGTTAACTTTAAAAAGTATTATAAATACGATAAAAATAAAAGATTTGAATTAAATAAACTATAAGTTAAAAATTGCCTTTGTTTCCTAATTTTTTTTTTGGTCCGAAAAATCTTTTATTTATATCCTATTCATAATATTTTTTTAAAATTAAGTTGAATTCAAATTTTTTGAATAAAAAGTTCGTATTCATAATAATTTTTAAAAATTTAGCTGAATTCAAAAATTCATTTTTTAAATATAAAGTTTGCTAATTTTTAAATAAATAAACACACGTAAAGGATTATAAATATCCGAACTCTAATACATCTAAGACACATAAGTTAGCAGGACTGTCAGCATTCTTATTTAGAAATTACCACTTGTGTAAGTTCGAAGCAGATAGAAAAACTAACATTTCATGCTAGGTCAAAGACTTAATAAGTGTGGGATTTAAATAAAAAATAATAGCAGAGAGAATCAAGCAGTTTCATAGAAAATTAACAAACAACCAGCGTGAAGAGGATAAGCCACCCATGGTATTACCATATATTACTAAACCTATCCAAGCAATTTAAAGTAAGTTTTTGAACCCCCTAGCTAATAAACATCACATGATCACCATTTCTTATGCTTGCTCTTAACTGTTATTAAAACAAGCAAAATTCTCTATATGTATTGCCATTCAGTGCAAGCCAAAGTGATTAATGGATGCCAGAAGTCTTGTGCATAAAATCCCCATCTAGTGCCTACTCATCCAATATCACCAGATTAGTTTCTGGCATCCATTGATTACTTTGGCTTGCACTGAGTGGCAATATGTGTAGAGAGTTTTGCTTTTTATAACACCCTAGCTACTAACAAACTCATTAACAACTCCAAAGATAAAATCAATGCAGACCAAAAACCCAGATGGTATATAAAATAACATGCCCCCAAGGTAGCTTCAGGCCATGTATTATTGGGGAAACTTGGGCTACTGACACTACCAGAATATCTCAACACATGTACATATATAACAGATCTCACACTAAAAATGAATGTGTTTCAATATTACTAGGAACATCAAAAAACAGTGAAACACAAATTTGAACCCACCAATGCTGAAATCATGTGCTTGGAAAGAATGAGCCAAATGCAAAATAAAAGGGGCGTATTTCATTGCAAATGACCCAAAGGCCATTAATAGATGAGAGTTATGCTTCTCAATTTTTAAGAAATGGACTGGTTGATTAATTTGCATATATTTTCATACACTATCGATAACACAAAAATGGGAACAAATTTGCTCCAAAAGCGCTAAGCCAGAATAAAACATAATTAAAATATAGCTTTATTAGTGTGCATTGGAAGCACAGCATAATACTTTTAACATGTTGGAATTCCAAAGTACTAAAAAACCTTATTTATGCTGGAGGAAATTATTTTATACTAAAAAAGGATAAAATTATTTTATACTGAAAAAGGATACAATCACATCTAACAATATACCAGTATCGTTTAGCTACTTATATTAAGTCATATGATGTCAGGATTATTTAATAAAAGCGCATGCGTGCATTCAATACATTAACTCATACGGAGAAATTTCAATAAACGTGTTATAAAGCACCAGTTGATTTTTTTCCTCTGGCGTGTTATCCAATACCATTTATATATGCGATTAAAGAATTTTAAAAATGTGTTTGGAATAAATAGATTAAAAGAAATTGATATTTAAATTATTTAATATAAAATAGGACTGCTTTCACATTGAGAATAATAAAAGAGAAAAGTTAAAAATTAAAAGAAAATCGATATTTTATATCGATCTGGCAATATTTAATTAATGTTGTATTCTTGAATTAAAATATATTGTCCATAGTTACCTATCTATTAACCATCATGAAAATTTAAATATATAATTATAGTAGTTTTTTCTGATTATATGTTCGACTATTTTCATTATCTAGTATTAATTGTTAAACTTTTTTAAAGAAGTCGAACTTTAAACTTTTCTAATACATTCAACAATTAGTAATAGCACACAGTTCGGTATATAACATATCTTTTCAGTAGATATTATTCTCCTTTTTTCTCCAAGTTTTCTAGCCTGATAATTGACAGAATTAACAGAGAATCGAATCACAACTTTCAGATTCGTGAATATTGAATTTTAAGATGATGCTCTGACCAAGTAGATTATTTTGTCAAAGGCAACAAACAATCAGTAGAAATTTCATATAATTATCTGTGAGGTTCCTTCTAATTTATCAATTTACTTCTAAGAGCAAATAATCTTTAATTCTTTATGATTTACAAACTGGGATATATATTATTAAAACGATGTTGTTATATCACTATATACCGTTATCTATGAAATCTTCAGGTTTACAATAAATAGCTCTAAAATCTGGCAAAGAGATTTCTTGCATAATTCTATAGGATACATTAACAACTATTCTTGAGACATTATATTTTAATGGTCATACTACAGAAATGATTTAAATCAGATAAATTTTTCTCAATAACAATTACTTTTAGGTGTGATCATTTTAAATTTTACCTTGTTTATATTCTCTGTAACCTCCATTGTACTGATTCTTATTTAATGGCAAAACAAGGTTTTAGTATTATAAATAACAATAATTTCTGTGGCTTTAAAACCATATATTTTTATTTATATTTGTAATGTGTCATATATGTATATATTTCTATTCATCATTTCATATATATGCTTATTTTACTATAAATCATTAGCAATTCTTTAATTTTGCATGGAAGCCGTGTGACATTCAAGCTCCAGAAATAACAGCTTGAGCTGCAATCAAGTCTTTAGCTCTTAAATCTGTCACTTGACTGCTGTGTTAGACTGCACAGGGAGACTTACTGTATTCATTAACTCTATGTAAATTATTTGTAAATATTTCCAATTTAATTATGCAATAAATTATCATTTTATGTTAATGAACAATTATATTAATAAATATTAAATATATTGTCTCTAAAATAAGACAGAATCTATATATTTTTATGACAATAGTTAGTTATAAACTAACTTTAAAGTTACACCAACAGAATGCCCCAAATGAATATGTGTTTGGTTCTTTCTCCAAACTTTTTTCAGCAGCATCTTTGAATCAATGCATATGTTACATAGTAATATAGTTTAGATATTCACCACAAACATTTTAAGATGTGAACATGTCAGGATCACTAGTTTTTATACTTTCATGAATCATCTTTAAAGTCTCTCCTCTGTCACATAATCATGAAATAACCCCTAAAACATTTGTAATTAGTTGCTACTGTTAATAAATAAAGTTAAAAAATAAACATTTTTGTTAGCCAGCATTGGAAACGTTTTTGGCAATTAATTACAAATAAGTTTAAAAAAATGATAACAGCTTCGAATGAAAACATTTTGTGATTCTTGGCATTATTGCCATATATGGTTAAATTATTTCAAATATTTCAGTTTTGCCCAAATTAAGCCAGTATTTAATATGTCTGTTGGTCCAGTACTTGAGGATACTGAACATACTATCATATTTGTCATAAGTTGTGATCCAGTCTTACTAACATCTTAAATGTTTTGTGATAAGGAGCTAACTTAGGTTACATGTAACACAAGCATTGATTCAGGGAAGGCACTACAGACAGATTGGAGAAAAACTCATCTTTTCACTAATCCACATTGTTTATAATTGAGACATATTAAAAAAACTTGTGCTTTATGATCAGAACTATGTTGTTAAGAATGTACAAAAGTGGTCGAATGTTATATTCTTAAACTTAAGACTACTGTAAGCTTATTTTTTATAAATAAAAATAAATTTCATTAAATCAGGTTTTCTATGTAAATTAGAAAAGTAGTAGAGTGCTTGAGCATCACATGACTTTCCATGTGACAAATCATGTTAATATTTTATTACTCTTATTAAAGGTTCGACATTGTTTAGTGTAGTGGTAGAATCTCAGACTTTGGGGCTTGGGATCTTCAATTTTATTCCAGTTGTGACATTCCTGGCATTGAAACTTCTCAAATTCTTGATCCATAAGCCATTTAATATTTTTCCCTGTGATGTTTAGAGCAGGGATAGAGTAGCAGTTTCTGGAATAAAATATTTTTGGATTGATACCAATTTAAAACTTCCAGCACCTGAACATATTATGAAGTCTTAAGCAATTAAACTGTCACATGATCACCATTTCTTATGCTTGCTTATAACTGTTATTAAAACAGGAAAAACTATATGTATTGCCACTCAGTGCAATCCAGAGTAATCAATGGATGCCAGAAGGCTTATGCATAAAATCCCCATCTAGTGCCTACTCATTCAATATCCCCAGACTAATTTCTGGCTTGTGACCTTCACCAGTGAGAAGCCTTGGATCTGAGAGCATTTCACCTAGATCTTAGGATCTAATGCAACCCTCCAGAAGCCACCTTTTATCTCTACTTAACTAGAAAACTATGAGTCTTAACTTGAAAACACCATAATATTTTCAATCTAAACTCATTAGATTATATAGTCATATATGTCTGATTGGGTGATTCTGATTCTTTAATAACAATAGCCACCACTATCCTATTAGGCAGGATTGTTCTTAAGCCAATAAACATCATATGATCACATTTCCTATGCTTGCTTATAACTGTTATAAAACCACTTGATTACTTGAGATAAATGAGTGAGAGTCTCCTCATGAATACTATGCAGCATAGCATACATTGGTATGTAAATAGAATCCATAAAGAAAACAGACTTTACTATAATGAACTCTTGGTTAAAGATGGCATGTTATGAAATTATTAAATGAATATTAAATTATTTACTTACTCTAGCTTGTGAATATTACTTAGATTCTTAGATCCAATATAAATTGTTACATAAATAATCTCTGTAGATGGAGTATTTACCCTCCTAGTTGTTATAGTCTCCTATGTTTCTAAGTCTTCCAGTTATGAAAGTTTATAAATGAGAGGAAAATGAATTCACTTTATATCTGCTTTGCAGCCAGGCTTTAATACTCAATGGATTTACATTCTTCCAGTCTTCAAAATTTCCTCTCTTCAAAATATTACATATGATTTAAAAGTGTACAAATTGAAGATTACTGTTGTTAAAGTATAATAAAATATTTGGTCTCCTAACAATATATGCCATCTGAAAGCTTCCTTTGCTATCCTACATTAAATTTAACACAAATTAATGTAAAAGTCCACAAAAAACTATTATCCATAAAAAACATCAACATTTGACATCAGCTAGCAGTGACAATCAAGTTTTTAGAGTAGTATCTGGCAGTTATATCCATCAATAAAAAGTCTGGATTGTCAAAAATTCATACAACATATGTTTTACTTTTGTTATACTAGTCAAATTTCAAGTACTCTTAAAATTTGAATATCAATCAAAATTATTACTCTTTGATGAAGATCAGTATTGGCCTGAAGGTTGGATGAACACCTTTGTTAGGGTCTATTGATTTCTCATGATTTCCTCTTTAAAATTAGTTTTAACTAAAATTTCAGAAGTCTTCAATGAACTTTTTAAAATTTTACATTAATGATAATATTCTAGTGGCATATTGAGGACAACAGTTGCTTTTATTTGTTTAAAATAAGTTTTATATTTACATTCATAAACCTGCATATGAAATTTCTTATATGAAAATATAGCATAGTAATCATTATCAATTTGTATCTATTTGGAGAATAGGTACCTGCTTACTATAATGATTTTTAAAAATATCTGTCCTTTTTTCAGAAGAGGCAATGTTGTATGATTATTGGCATTATAAGATGCTGATGTCATAAAAACAAACTGATATTCATAAGATAAAATGGTGAAATTCATGCCCTGACAAAAGTAATAGATAAATTTATTAAGCAATTAGAAACAAACTTTGGTGGTATATGGTAGCAAAGTGAAATCAAATAAGTAAAAATATGATTCTCTTATCTATCTGTGGTATGAGTTGTGAGACAAATGTCAGAATGTAAGAGAAAAAAATACAAATTGTATTTATTACATAAAGTTACAATTTTCTTACCCAATTTTCTTTTAGTATATTCATAATAAAATCTAAGGCTTTTGTCAGAAACATAAATAATGTAAGCTAAACAAACCTCAAACATTTTTTCATGATTAAAATGAAATTTTGATAATCTGCAACAATAAAAAGAAAATATAGAAAAATTCATACACTAGGCAAAATATGATTTATTTAATATTCTTATAATAATAGAGATACTAATTTTCTCTTGCGCAAAATACCAGATATTATTAATGTAAATAATTTTTATTGAAAATAATAAAAAAACATTTTATACATTTCATAATTAATAATAACTTTGACCATACAAATTATCATTTAAATTAAGTAACAGTCAAGCATTGGTGGCCTAGCGGTTAGCATAACTGCCTTCCAAGCAGCTGGCCAGGGTTCACGTCCCGGTCAATGCTTTGAGATATAAAAAAATAAAATAAAAATAATAAATTAAGTAACAACCATAGAAATGTGTTTTTTATCAAATATATTCACACAGATGTAAATTTCAAGCTTTATTTTATTAATCAATTATTTAATATTTTGAATCTGAGGTAGTAAGTTAACTTTTTGTTACAGAAACCACTATAAGTGCATGCTTTTATGTGAGATTCTTGATTTTTGAGAAGTTGTAAGAGATAATTGCTCTGGTTATCTGGTGAAAGCTGGATATGTTTTTAGGTCAACATAAATTTAGAAATGCTAACCTGAGTTTGAACTTTCATCCCTGCATAAAATGCACATGGCTTTATTATAATGATTTATGTATTGATTTATCACTTTTCCGATATTTTATTTACTTGCATACTATATATTATATGTTTTATTTTTCAATTTATTGAAAAATTTCCCTCTTATATTTTTTTAACCTTCTAAATAAAATATATAAAAAAAAACAAATAGAAAAATGCCAGTTTTGATTCTCATAATCTTTTTTATTTATTGATTTTAAGTCATTTTAATTCAGTAATAACTTATTTTATAAAAGCAGATTTTAAATATATAATAGCTCCATTTTTTTTTGGAATATGATTATACAGTTACCTTTACCAAACCTTATTTCATATTACAATGCTGTATTTTTTACATAGAGGTGCATCAATTTTCATTGAACCCAGCTTATCTAGTACAGCCTTTTCTCTTCAGTGAAGAACAACCATGTACCCATTTGATGGACAGTATTAGATGGTTGTCTATATTGCCTTAAACCATATGTTTAAAAATGTCCTAAGTTTGTTAATACCCTTCTCTCAAAGACATTAGGTTTATCCAGTATGTTTATATACTTAAAGCATAAAGTTTAATAACTAATACTTTAATCTTAGCAAAATTAAAATGCTTTATATTTATCTACAATAATATTAAAATTTTATGTAAATTAATACTCATACACATCTTAAATACAGAATTTTAATAATATTATTGAATAGAACTGACATGTCAAACCAGTGGTCCACAGGCCACTTGTGGCCCTCGATGTAATTTTTCATGACCGATGCTATGCAATAAAATGAAAACAGATTGATATGTTGCAAACAATAAATTAATTTTAAAAAACTTTTAAAAAAGATAAACTTTTATATTTAATTATATGAACTAAAATATATATAATAATTGTTGGTTACATACATAGCTAATTTATAATTCTCGGTTACACACATAGCTATATATTTTTGATGACACGCTTTTATGATGATGAAGCATTTGAGATATGATGAACACCAAAGCTGGATACATTAATAATGTGCTGCTATGCTTCTGAGAACATAAATGCATTCCAGAAAAACTTTAATTAGCTATTTGCACCACCAATGTATAATCCTAACTGCAGATGTTTTTGCTTAGAATTTTAACAAGAGGTTGTGCTAGTTTCTTTGTCCCAATCGGTGTGTTAAAAATTTGTGGGTTGTTTTCTTTTATAACTCATTCAAAAAATGTAAGCAAATGCGGTGGCATTTTTTTTTACTTTTTAAAATTTAAATCTAAAACCTATTTTTATTACAGAAAATGCCACTTCCAATGCTAAACAAAAACCAAAAAAATCTGATAATGAGAAAAGAAAATTTTAAGAAAGGTGAGAACTGAACTGTTTTTGTGTGGAAGTGAATAATAAGATTACATGCTTAATTTGCAATGAAAGGATTAGTGTTGCTAAAGAATACAACATTAAGTGACATTATAGCACTAAGCACAAAGAATAATTTTCATGCTTTGAAACAAAAATAAGAGAAGAAAAATTAAAAACAATGAAGAATTCATTAAGTAGACAGCTTACAAAATTCATAAAAAGTAATGAATCAGTAACAAATGCTAGTTATGAAATTAGCTATATATTATCAAAACATTCAAAATCATTCACCAATGGTTCTTTAATCAAGGAAGGTATGATAAAAGCTACCAAATTTTTCTGTCCAGGAAAGGTACAGGCATTCAAGACATCTCATTATCAAGAAATACAGTGGCAAATAAAATTACTAAAATGACAGATGACATCACTTTGCAACTACAAGAAATATCTACTAAAATTCAGTTCTTTTCAATTGCAATTGATGAAAGGATGGATATAAGAGATGTTGCACAAGTTGCTGTTTTTTTTGTTTTTTTTTTGTGCTTGTGATAATAAAATGAGGATCACTGAAGAATTGTTGGAATTCATCCCTCTTCATGGAACAACAACTGGTGAAGTATTTTAATGCTGTATGGAGCATTTTAGAAAAAATAAACTTGCCTCTTGACAAGCTTGTTTCTGTGACAACTGATGGTGCTAAATTAATGATGGCTGAAACTAAAGGTTTTTGGATCATGACTGACAAGAAAATTACAAGATGAGTATCCAGATAAATAAAAATCAAAGCTTTCATTGTCTCATTCACCAACATGTTCTTTGTTTAAAATTATTAAAAATGGAGCAAGTATTTAAAAGTTACAAAGATCGTGAACTTTATTCGATCAAGAGCACTTAACTATCACCAATTTACTTTGTTCCTTAAAAATTTGGAATCTGAACTTGGAGATCTTCCTTATTACACAGAAGTTCATTGGTTGTCCTGCCACAAGGTCCTAAAGAGCTTCTATGTGCTTTTGGAGGAAATAAAATTATTTTTTGAAATGAAAGATAAAAACAATGAAAATTTATCGGTTAGCATTTTTAATAGATATTACAGGCCATCTGAATAATCTTAATATTACATTGCAAGGCAAAGATCAATTGATAACGAATATGTACGATGCAGTTGCAAGCTTTGTACAAAAACTGACTTTGTTTAAAAATCATTTGCAAAAGAACGTTTTGAGTATTTGCCTACGTGTGAGCAGTTAAAAGCACAAAATCAAAGTTTCTCGTTTTCACAATACTTTGCAAAAATTGAAAAAAATATAAAACGAATTCGATAAACGTTTTGATGATTTCAAAAAGTTAGAAGAAATTTTTTCTCTTTCCAATGGATCTTTTGCCTTTGAAGTTGAAAAAGTTCCGACATCGATACAACTGGAATTAACTGATTTCCAGAATGATTCGATTTTAAAAAACAAATATCGAGAAATAGAAACTCCCAAAATATATTTCTATTTAGGTGAAAGATATCCGAAATTTAAAAAAATTGCTGCACAAATTTTATGGTTTTTTGGAAGCATATACTTATGTGAGCAATTATTTTCATGCATGAAATTAAATAAAAAGCGTACAGATCAAGATTAACTGATAAGCATTTATCTGACATAATGAAAATTGTTTTTTCTCAGTCTTTGAATCCAGATATTGGAAAACTAGTAGGAGGAAAGCGCTGGCAAGTTTCCGGTAAAAACAATAAGTTGTAGTTTTAATGTAATCAAATCAAATAAATGTTTAAATAAAAGCAATACTATATCAATTGTATATTATTGAACTGAATTCACTAAACTACATAATATGCTTTAATTACACTACCTATATTCCTGCATTCTCACTTCATGCCTTGGTAGCTGAGAGATCAGCGCAGCTGCCTTGAAAGCAGTTGCTTGCAGGCAGTTGTTATGGTGACGCTTCCTGGTCGATGCTTTGACATATGGAAAAAAAATAAAATAAAATAAAAATTGTAAAAAAATTGTGTGATGTGACCCATGAGAATCTTACCAGTCACATTATATGGCCTATTGTTTGAATGAGTTTGACATGCCTGGTATAGAGTATACTTTTGTTGTTGTTATGTCTCAGCAGATTAACTATGAATATGATGGGAAAATATCGAAAGTATACTTAGTACAATACTATTATTAAAATTTTACATTTAAACTCTGTATATATATATATAACAACATAACTCCAAACCAGAAGAAACTTTAAATCATTAAATTTCAAAATAATTACAAAAAGATGAGTTACATATACACCAATCATATTAAAAACATACAGGAAATAAATTTACAAAAAACA
Organism: Epiperipatus broadwayi; assembly: GCA_028023455.1. Classification (NCBI taxonomy): domain Eukaryota; kingdom Metazoa; phylum Onychophora; class Udeonychophora; order Euonychophora; family Peripatidae; genus Epiperipatus; species Epiperipatus broadwayi. Next base: position 7,024,034 of record JAQFVV010006238.1, read on the forward strand.
ATACAAAACAATATATTATATAAGAAATAGATATTGCATTAATTACATAAAAAGAAAAAAACAATGAATAAAATTACAAAGAAATCAAGTCATATGTCACATGACCTAATTTAACAAGCTTGTATTACAAATGTTATATATAGAACTTGCAAATAAGCTCTTAACAAGCTTTGCAGAATATTCCCAAACCCAGACCGGTTTCTTCTACTGGCTTCCTCAATGAGGTGTAAGGATTGAAAAGCTCTCAACAAGCTTTGCAGAATATCCTAGCACCTCACTGAGGAAGACAGTAGCAGAAGCCAGTCTGGGATTGGGGATATTCTGTAAAGTTTGTTTACTTATTTGTGAGCTCTATATATAACAAAAAATAAAATTAAATGTGTGCAATAATATCTCTTGGAAGCAGTAATTTATTTTATAAACATCTCCAGGACCATATATTTATCATGTGATGTTTTGTTGGTGTACTACTGATGATCATATAGAAAGTTTTTCATGAGAGTGATAACATTTAACTTCCAGTGATACACTGAGCCCAATAATTTCACTTAGTTGTCTCAGTTAAGATTTTATTTATTTATTTTTTAAGCTGGAAATTAACTAAGTGATTTTTAACTTTTGAGTCAGACACTATTACCACTGTTGTACATGCAGGGCAAATTTAATTTTATTTCTAACAAGTTTTTAATATGAATCTGAGAGATTGGCAACTTACTGTTTCCTTTATGTTGTTTTATACAATAAAGACTTTTCTAATATATATATATATATATATATATATATATATATTAGAAAACAAATATATATATATATATATATTTGTTTTCAATGTAATTTTACTTTTCTCTATCTATGATCTGATCATCTCATATGGTAATTTTCAAGATTTCATATAAGCATATTCAAATCTTTATTTATAATTGAATGAATTTTAAGTTATTATTACTGATTTTGTAAACAGGTTATAATTTATGAATATATATTTATAGAAATAAAACTTGAAAATGACCACAAGAGATAGTTTAAACTAGGAGAGGTGGTAGATATTGTACTGAATATAAGAATATGAAAAAGAAATAATTCATAAAATAAGATTTATAAATTTTTTAACTATATTGAGAATTAACCACATGATCACCATTTTATATACTCCTGACTGATAAGAGCTACAAGCTAGAAACTGATCTGGAGATGTTGGATACACTAGATAGGTATTTTATGCGCAAACATTCCTGCATCCATTGATTACTTACAAAGACTTGCACTTAGTGGTGTTATTGTATGGAGAGTTTGGTACTCTCATATTGAAAATTTATATACTGAAATTCATGTGACATTTTAGAAAGAAAATAAAAGGATATTTAACAAAGTTTTGATTTATTAAATGTAATTGTGCCCTAATAGTGAGACAATATAAAAAAAAGTTATAACTATTTTTTTAAAGCAAGTTTTATGGATAATATCCAATAAATCCATGAATAAATACATACTAGTGGTCCCAATTCAGTATTTTTAATTGTTGTAGGATTATAAATAGTTAATATTTGTTATTTAGCATAAAATACAGAACGACTTAATATTGATAAGTGGAAAATATATTTATACAATTTAAAATTATAAAATTTAACAATGTGAACTTAGTAAAAAAAAACATTTCTAGTAAATAAGAGTATGAAAACATCAAAACCCACTATAAATATTTTTAATTATTTGATATTTACGAGAGAAACAAATGAATTAATAATTTGAACTATCTCTAGAAAAGGTTTTTGGTGAAATTAATTTCCATACTTATGTGGCATTCATAGTATAAATAATATTAGCATCTATTTCCAATCTGGTAAATATACTAGTTTTTTTATTAATTAAATAAAGTTTGAATTTTGCCTTAAATTATTCTTACAACCTCTATCTTGCAAATTAGGAAGTTATAATAATGCATTAAAAATGAAAATAGAATACAGACAATTGTTACTAAAAATATTATATAATTGTATAATATATAGGATCAGATTAATGTAATCTCTACAATATCAAATCCAACAAGTGCTTTGAAGTTCTATGATCAGTTTTTCAATGAGATGGATGGTTACATAGTTGGAAGGATAAGAAGATTGAAGCCTGTCCTTTAAAGTTTAAAATTTTTTTATCTTAATATAAACCCAGAACTGATTGTATGTATGTGTAGAAGATTATGATGTGGCCCTATTGATGAGTGCTGTTTTTGCATGCACTACTATATTGAGGAGCATGTATCTTTTTGCATATCTATGGTTATGTGTATTGGTTGCTAGCAACAGATTGGAGGATAAATAATCTGAAAAATCCTGAGTTCAAGTCCCTCTATTTATAAATAAAATTTATAACACTTCTGAATTCATTTATTACTTTTTAAAACATATTTAAGGCCCATTTCTTGGGTTTGTGCCACTTGAGTGCAAAACTATATTGCCACTTTCCAAAAAAAAATCATAATAATAATAATAACTGAAATTTTTATACATTATATAGCAGGAGTGTCCAACAAGTCGATCGTGATCCACCGGTCGATCGTGAGGCCAATCTGGCAAGAGCTGTCGGGTAACGAGTGAAACAAATTAAGTCAAGATTTTCAAGGTTTTTTTCTTATTTTTGTTTTTGTTCTAATTTTTTTTCAATTCCAGATGGACGAAATTCACTAAGCCAAATCATTATTGAAAATAATATTTTTTAATCTTGATTTAATGTAGCTAATTTGAATTAATAAATATTGTTAATAATTACTCATGTTGCTTTAATTCCCCCGGACATGAGTTTTTTGGCCCATTAAATAATTATTTTTATTAGAGATATATAAAAATAGTATACATTTCACACCTCCCTCCACTTAGACTACGCCGATGACAAAAAAGTCGATCACTTTATAAACACAAAAGTTGGCCAATCTCTGTTATATAGCATAAAAATTTATTATAAAATACAATGCATATAACAAATATCCATACAATAATATAGAACGATAACTCTACATTTATAAAGAGTCATTCATGCCACCCTCACAGTAAGCTACCTGGGCGTATTGTATCTTTGCACCCTAGCATAAAATGGCACTGTTTATAATTATGGATAATTAATTGAATCCTTCTTTCCAAAATATAAACAGGAATTGCATATATAAGCGATTTAAACCGCTGAAGAAGAAGCTGTCATTAGTAACCAAGAACAATTAAATCAAATTAATCTAGGCCTAGTACTTTCGAGGTTTTCCCTCATATTTATGGCCAAAATAGGTTTTGAAAATTAGAAATGTTTAAATATAAGAATATAAGTTTAAAAAATAAGAAATATATAACCATGTGTGTCAAATATATAAAAATAAATATCTGATTTTTTTATTCACTACATTTTATCTTAACAAAGATGGTATGAATATGGATGAAATATTGCAGGATAAAATGTTTATTTATGTACATGTAAATTTAATGAAAATTACATATTTTTTATGCAAAAGGATGGATTAAAAATATTATGAATCATTTGGATTAAATTTAAAGTTTGGATTTTGGAATTTTAATTTAAAAATGTAAAGAAATAATATTCAGAAATTTATATAAAAAAGCACATAACGTTTGAACATTAGATGTGAAAGAATTGAGCTAAGATTTATGGAACTTTAACTCTAGGTTCAGCCACTTTCCTATTATTGTGAACTACACAGAGTGATTCTAAATAAATGTTATAGATAAAATTATATAGTTCTGCATACATTACTTATCAGTTAATTAAAATTAATAAAATATGACGTCTCTGTCACATGATCTGAATTTACATATGACTGTTTCAGCAGCAGACTTTTTTTATTTCACCACAGTGATATCGCCTAATGAAAGCTCTAATAACTAATAGATACCAAATAATGATACTTAATAACTCCTTAACCAGAATGATACTATCCAATATATGCACATTAGATTTTAATTTCTGACTTTCATCAGTGAGAGGGTTGAATCAAGAAGTGCTGCACGTTTTTCTGGCAGCTTACAATCAAATTGTCTTAGATTTAAGAGTTTATGTTTTTCAATTTGGAATGATAGCTTGATAATAAAACAGAGAAATAAATTATAGCTTCTAGAAAGAAATTGCATTGGATCTTAAAGATTCAGATGCACTGTTCCAAGATACAAAGCCCCTCACTGATAAAATCTATAAATTAAAAACTAGTACAGGAATAGTGAGTTGGGCAGCACTTGGTAGGGATTTATTAAACACTGCCATCTGATATCTCTTAGTTACTAAAGTTTACACTAGGTGGCATAGCTTTGACAAAAGCAAAAAAAAAGTTACTCAATTACAGAGCAATTGGAGAATTTTAAAAGTAAATATAAAAATATATAGTTTCAGTTAAAAAACAAAACAAAAATTGTAGAATTATATGCAAAAATACATCTAAAAGTTATATCTTCTGTAGTTATTACAAAATAAAAAAGGGGCATCTCTTTCACTGTTCACATTTTTGATAGTCCCTGGTGACCATTTGAGTTAAATTCCTAAATTTTATTTGAATAAACTTTATTTCGCATTACATTTTCATAATTTTCAAATTATTTCTTAAAAAGTGTTAAAATAAAATCATTCTTAATAATATTTTAATTTAACAAATCTTAACAAATTGAGATAGCATTAGTGCTGATAAAAATGTATTTGAAATAAGATAAAATTTATTTAAACTCCATTTCTAACACACAAATGAATTTTTACAAAAAATTCTTAAAGCATTAAAATTATGTTTTAAAATTTAGAATTCCACTTATGATTGTTTTAAAAAATAATTAAAAATAATACTATATAATGATCGTAGGAGTATTCCTTATTTAGCAAATCACAACAAGCTATTTTTTATAATTATATTCCTTTTGCCGTATCTTTTTCTAAATATAAATATTTTTGAATAAAATCTGAGTCCAATTATTGTCTTTTAAATAAATTTTGTGTTAAAGATTTGCAGAAATTTCTACTGTTGTTTTTTCAGGCCCATAGTCTTAAGGTTATAACATTAATATATATTACAAATATTTTCCAAAAATATATTGAAAAACTACAAAAAATAATTTTCAAAAATTTGAACAAAAGATGAACTATTATAGGATTTCTCAAAAATACAGTAGTGAGAACAAAGATGCTGTTAATCAATGCCTTTTGTCTGAGGTTCTCTGTATGATATTAATATGTAGAAATTGTTTAGGTAATAAATTTCTCTCTCTCTTTATCTTTCTGTTTGTTTAACTGTCTATCTGTCTGACTGTCCATCCATTCATAAATCCATCTATCTATCTACCTATCTACAAATATATCTATCTATCTATCTATCTATCTATCTATCTATCTATCTATCTGTCTATCTATCTATCTATCTATCTATCTATCTACCTACCTATCTATCTATCTACCTATCTACCTATCTATCTATCTACCTATTCTATCTATCTATCTATCTATCTATCTATCTATCTATCTCATCTATCTATCTATCTATCTATCTATCTATCTATCTATCTATCTATCTATCTATCTATCTATCTATCTATCTATCTATCTATCTATCTATCTATCTATCTATCTATCTATCTATCTATCTATCTATCTATCTATCTATCTATCTATCTATCTATCTATCTATCTATCTATCTATCTATCTATCTATCTATCTATCTATCTATCTATCTATCTATCTATCTATCTATCTATCTATCTATCTATCTATCTATCTATCTATCTATCTATCTATCTATCTATCTATCTATCTATCTATCTATCTATCTATCTATCTATCTATCTATCTATCTATCTATCTATCTATCTATCTATCTATCTATCTATCTATCTATCTATCTATCTATCTATCTATCTATCTATCTATCTATCTATCTATCTATCTATCTATCTATCTATCTATCTATCTATCTATCTATCTATCTATCTATCTATCTATCTATCTATCTATCTATCTATCTATCTATCATATGAACACAAAACCACCAAATAAATGCTATAGATAATTGCAAGAGAATAAATTTAAGTTGAATGATTGAAGCACTATTTCATACCATACCTTACAATGGAATATACATCAAGTCAAACATGTTAAACATAAATAATTTTTATTAAAAATTACAGAAAAAATGTAGAATTATCAAATAAACAGTACCAGAACTATGGAAACTCAAACTTTTTAATTAAGAATAAAACCAAAGTTTACAAATTCATTTTTGATTACTATTTAACTCAAACAGAAGTTACTAATGTAATTACAATTCACTTTAAATTTTAACATTAATATTTAGTTACCATGTTGTGAATTAGTTATATAGTTTATTGACTTTATGATATTCTTTTCATATTTCTCCACATAGGAGAATACTATATTTGAAATCATATCAGCAGTGTTCATCATCAGGATGGAACTGGATTTAAATTTTATATCTACAATCATACAAATAATTTTGGCCTGCTTTAACTGGTGTAATATGATCAATTCATTAATTATATAAATTATGATTACTTATATTAATTATGATTAGTCTCAGACTTGTTTTTTAAACAGAACAAAGAGAAACAGTGGAAAACATATATTTTATTGTTTTTGAAAATTTTAGTCATAACTATAATGTTAAACATATAAAATGATTGGTTAAAAAAATCAATGGTCAAATTAGTTTTGTTCTTTTAATTCAATTTCTGAGATTGACTAGAAATGGTTTGTACAAAACTATGTTGCAATAGTCTGGCAAATCAGAAAGTAAAGACGAAAGACACTGATTATAATACTACTATTATTAATTAATCAAGCTGTGTTAAGTTTTTTAGTACAAATCATTTTTATAAATATTTCACTCGACCAATGAGTTATACTGATGATAACCTGAAGGCAGTTTTCATCATCAAAACATATATATATATATATCCAAATAAGATATGATGAAGAAAACTAAAATAATGTTTAATAAAATTGTCAATTTAATATTAATACCCATTATATTCTATGAATAATTCTCAAAGGCAGTATGCCATACCACATTAAACTTATATATGCTTTCATTTCATAGAATTTAGTAAATTGAAAAAGGTTTCCATCTCAGTACCTATATAGGTGTATCTGTATTTTGTAAAAAAAAAATAATCAAAATAAATTTTACTAATATAGAGCAAGTTGTAAGTCTTTTCCTTTGCATGTAGCAATATCTCATATCATTGTAGTCTAAATGTAAGCAATTTGGTTTTCAATTTTTTGTGATCAATGGTTTGTCATACTTTTTTTATACAAATATAATATTTTTTGTAATTAATGTTTACAATAATAAACTCAAATTTATTTAATTATAATAAGGGATTGTTCTTTTACTGAAAGAAAGCAACCAAGAAGCTGACAATGCTCACATTGTCCTTATTTCTTATTCATCTTAACAGATTTAAATAGCTTTTAAAGATAAAACTGTCACCATAACAAATATTTAATTTGCTTATTGTGAAAAATCAATTAAAAAAAACTAATTATTAATAAAGCTTTATGTAGTTTACTGCAATTGTAAAGTGTCGAATGCTGGAGTGTGACATCCACAAGTTGATAATGCTGAAACTACTTGCCACTAATAAATGAATAATTTCTTTATCAATTAAAATTATCTGCCTTTAATTAAAAAGGTAGTATAAATATTGGGAACTACTCATCACACATACATTATAAAACAGATGCAAATACACCTGTCAATAAATGTTTTAAAAATATAGGTGGGCAACCTGTAATTATAAAACATTTACTTATGCAGGGAAGATGCATGTCTGCTTTATAGCACATGCATGAAGAGTAATTTTCATTTACAATATTCCATATGTATATAATTATAGTATTATCAATTATTAAAAAGTTAATAGTAAAATATGATCTTAGCATGTCTCTCTCCCATTACTAATGGAAGTCACATACCATTTCAATCATATTTTAGTTTTATAATGAACCCATTGATTCTCACACGAAGAGCTAACAATAACTCAATATTTATTTGTCAAAAAAATCTGGAGGATTTGGGTACTGTAGGCTGTCTACCTGCAAAATATTGTAATCGTGCTGTAAACTGAAATAATTTCTAATACTAATGTAGGTCATGGTATTCTGATGCATACAATGTTACAAAGTTATTTTTAGTATGAAATTCTATATTTAATTATATTTAGTTAATTTAAATATTTGTAGAAGTTTATTTATGTGGATTTTATTAATCTACTTATTTATATTGTTCAATTTATTCTTGTTTTATTAATCTGAAAAGATTTCTCTATACATATTATTACCATTTATTTACACAAAGATCAGTTTTCTTCATCCTACATTAGAGCCATCTATTGTAAACTTGAGGAATCAATGAATACCATATGATAGAAAGCTATTAATATCCACATATTTTACTACTGGAAAAATGAATATGTTCATTTATTAGTAAAGCTGATTTACATGGCTCTAAAGTAAGGTAAAAAAAATTATACTTGAAAACATATAAATAAGCATTTGAGAAAAGTAATATGCGATGCTATTATTGATATTGATTTTTCTAGATAAAGTATATAAAGAAGGTATAGTTACCATAAAACTGAAATCTCTATAATATATAGAAATTCATTTGGGATTAGATTTATATAACTGTACAAGTGAGTTTGTTTGGGTTCAAAACCTTGAGTTTTTATAGATTTCATGCCATTAGGTTGAATATTATATTGAATCAAAAAGTGGATGCTATATGTTTTGAATAATAAATAAGCACAGATAAAAGTAAGAGTCAATAACTAGTCTGGGATGTGAACATTAGAGCACTACACCATCTAGTGCTCATTGATTCTTTGGATTTTACGTTAATTGCTCTAGAATAGGGAGGAAAAAAACTGATATTGAAACGTAACTAAAAATATGAGAAAATCATGTGATATATTTTAATTACAGCGCATGCGTTTTGCCATCACATACAATTTATATACTCGACTCGCATGTAAATAGAAACCATGATTTAGTTTAATTTACTAATTATTTTGTACAATAAACGTAATTCGATCTCTGCTATTTTCGATAAAGATAAGAGCTAAGAGGGATGGAAAGAATTTTTCTCGAGGCAGGATTAATTTTGCCTGGATATTTTTTCTTGACGGTCAATTGACCTTTGATACTTTTGTACGCAACTCTGTGTTTAGAGTAAATTTATATTTAGATCGAATATTATATCGATTAATTAATTTGAAAAACTTTTCTTTGTAATTATATAATAATACATTTTAAGTTTTGCTGTGTTTACTTGGAAAAAAAAAGTTTATAATTAATGATAGTCGGGTTAATGCGTGAACGAAGTCCCCAAATACATGAGACTTGATAATATTGTTCAGATCTCAAATAAGTTAAAAATCATTGTGTTTTTTTTTTTTTACTTTTAAATATCTACTGTGTAATTAAACAAATTTCTTATAGAGAAAAATTCCAAATGCCCATAGTTTTTTAAAAAATAAGAGCATATGAAAAACTTCCAACTTCGAGTTGATTTTTTGTATCATAAAAACGAGTTTCTTTGAAACATTTGTGAAGAATACTAGCAAATATTATTTTATTTTGTTAAGAGTTCGGTAATCAGTTTTTTAAATCAAACTATTGATAGGTAAATGCGCTTTGCCTAATCTGAATCACTGTACATTAGTTGGCAATTTTGTAAATAACACATTTTTTTAAGCGTCAAAGAGATGAATTTTCTCTATGCCAAAAGAATTTTAAACCATGACTTTTGAATGCAATATAATTTAACAAAACATACATTTCACATATGATCCTATGTATTGTAAAATATTGAATGACCGATAATATAAGATCTGGTTAGAATGGGCTTCAAAAGTATATAATTCTGAAGCCCATTATAACCGGAACTATTGTAATACTATACATAATAAGATTGGTAGAATCATGTCGGTATATAGAAAAACATTGTAACATAGATTCGGTACAACACCACTAAAAAGCTCCAACCACTGGTCTAGAAGAATTAATAATTAACAGTATAAAACATGCGCAGTCTATTTATCCAAAATACAATACTGGTGATATATTAAAAAGAAGACTTAGTTTTTGATGTTCATGTCAAATTTTTATTAATGGATAATTAATTTTATATGCTGATTTTTTATTTCTCTATAGATGTGAGCATTAAAGAGACTTGCGAGATAGTAATTATAACTGTTAATCCGTTGTTATTTTACAGAAAAGTTTTCAGCTAAATAAGTAAATATTATTTTAATTTTCATACAAAAATAAAATTACTAATTTAAATAAAAATTATTTATTTATTAATATTGTATAAAAAGTTTATGATAAGACATTTAAGTTTTTCTTCAGTAAACATTAAATGTAAAATTATAGATTATATCAATAATAAGTAACGAATGATCATCCTTAAATGCTTAAACCAAAGCAAACAGATTTTGGTTTATTGAACGGTGATTCATTTTCCTGGGCTCAATCAAACACGGCTTTGTTGATCTTTAAAACAAGCAGAATTTCTATTTTCATTGACCACCAATAATTATTAGCCAACAATCAATTTTGAAAAATGCTGATCTTTTTTCTACTTATTTCAGGTTCACTTATGCGATAAAAATTTATTTTACTTATTCTTTCAAGCAGAAATAAATATTATATATATCACTGTGGTAAAATAAATTTTAAGGCTGGCTGCAAATTTTATTATTGCTGATATAAAATATTTGTGAAATGCAGAATATCTTATTTAATATAACAGTGTATGGGTTAATTACTTTATGAGCTCTACACTTAATATATATATATACAAACTTTGCCTAGCGGTTAATAATTATGTGATACACTAGATTAACATCCCCAAAACTGATTTATTTAAGTAAATGAGATAAAACTAACTTTTATCTTGTACCTTGGATTAAGAGTATTTCATTTACTTAAATAAATTAATGTTGGAATGTTAATCTAGTGTATGACACATATATATGTCATAAATATTTTGCTGTGTATATAATCCACAACTAAGGACAAATGTGAGATATAAAAACAAATGAATACGTATTCTTTCAACTTTTTTATTAAATTATAAAATATTAATAGATTCAAGCAGACTGTTATGAATTCGAAAACCTGCTTTCAAAGCTAATTCCACTCTTGGAAATTTTTCAAAAAGGCACAAATTCATTTACACACAAACTTGTAATCATATCAGTAATGTATTTGGAATATTATAAGTAATAATTATATTTATTAAAATTTCCTTCCACTTCTTTTTATTTGCATTGCCGAATTATATATAATATAATACACCATACCCACTTTAATTGACACTCTACAATACAGTTTAACATATTTTTTTAAATTTTATCTTCTCTTGCCTACAGTTTCAACTGTCCAGCAGTCATCATCAGAGCTTTTAAAACACTCAGCACTCCTTCTGTAGGCAAGAGGAGATAAAATAAATCATACCTTAAACTGCATTGTAGAGTGTCAATTAAGGTGTATATGGTATATTATATTATAATAATTATATGTGTATATACATGCAATTGTAAGATTGCTAAATGCTAACTATCATTTATCAATAAGAAAACATTGTGAAAAATGGAAAATAACAAGTGAGTGTTTTTCTTTTTTGTACATTGAATATATTTGAAAAAATATAAACAAGGTTTGATTTTTTTGCAAAAAATATTTAATAACTAGATGATGATAATAATCTTTTATATAATTACATGTAAAATGCCATCTTAAAAATATTTAGGAAAATATACTTGATGATGTTTAAAAAATATTGCAAAGTTGAAAGACTATTTTAGCTTCAATAGAAGGGTTGTAGTATTATGGACAAAGATGTGCTCGATGGCACCATTATTATGCTAAAACTATAAAATATGAACATTCCCAGGCCGTTGATTTTAATCATTTTGATGTGTTTTTTGTAATGCGAAAATAAAAAAATATCAAAATCGTGTTTTTTAAATATTTTTTTTTATTAACATATACAAATTAAATGATAACAATAAATGTAAAATAAAATCAACAAATTACAATTTAGTGTTTTTTTTTTTTTTTTTTTGCTTTATTAAAAAAAAAACAGTTTTCAATCTGATTGGGGGGGGGGGGTTACACCTTTTATTTTGTTGTTTTTGTTGTTTAAAAACTCATAATCGAAATAAAAAGTAAAAGTTCTTAATCTTCGTTTTACATTTTAATTTTTACAGAGAAACAGATATTGTGTTACCGCTATTTTTTACTTTCTTAGTCTTGGTTTTACAATTTAATTTTTACATAGAAACAGATATTACTTCAAATAGAATAACAACAAAAAGTAAAAGTTGTTAGGGTTAGGTTTACAGTTAGGGTTAGATTTAGGGTTAGGGTTCTGTTGTTTGTAAATCACAGAATCGAACAAGATGTACGATTTCCTGCACCATATTGTTGGTCTCGTGGAATGTTATGAACAGTACGTTACTTGACACGTTACCTAATTCCAACTGCATTTACACATCTATCTGGACAAGATTTTGACAGAATGGTGTAAAGAGTCAGATAATTATTACTTAAGAAAATCGGAATATTTCAATACTTTAAAAAAAAAAATCAATAAAAACCACATTTCCATCAAATTCAAATACACACACTCTCACACCAAGTCATAATAATTGTATGAAGTGTGTGAATTCACCAAATGGGTTTGCTGTGATGCCATGAAGCGGCCTGTATTCTGTAACACAACACAAATGTTGTATTACAGTTAAATGCAGGTTTGCATACATGCCATACTGCGAATGTGTCGGCCATGGAAACGGCCTTTGTATGTGCTTTAACACGTAAATGGCACCATCAACCGGCATCTTTGTCCATAATACTACAACCAATAAAAGTTATTTTGATGTGACTTAATACTTAGAGGATCTATTAAGTAAGCATTCTCAAGTATGTGATATATAAAGAAAATTCATTTAACTTATGGCAAAGCAGCAAACTGATCTTTAAAAATATTTGGTAGAAAAAGTTGGATTTCTTTACTGAATACTTTGAAAGAAATTAAAAGATTGGAAGAGAAGACATTTGCTAAAAAAATATCGATTTGTAAAAAAAAAATGTATGCAACATTTTTAATAGTCTTATTTTTAAAGAGATAAATATAAAAGAGAACATAAAAAAGTGCTATATTTTCTGTCATTATGTTTAATATGTGTAAGACTAATTTTAAAACTTAATATTTATGAGTTTTTATATTTCAAGAGTTAATTTTTTATTCCATCATTACAAAACCAAATACTGCTACAGTTTAATATTTCTTTAGTTTCATTTTTATTACACCACTCTCACACAAGGTAGGATAATCTTTAATCTAATGAGTAACTAATAAAAAAGTACTTATACTGTTGTACTTTTGTTTATATGTAAATATTTTTTGTCTATTGCATAAATTTATTTTATTAATAACCCTACAAAAGTTTAAAATGCAATAGTACTTATTTTTATATCTATTATTAAACAACAAAGCAATATTTTACTTTTACTAATTAATCCTTTTTGTTTTAAACAATATTATTTAACTTGCTCTGTTTTTTGTCCAGCTGAAAAATCTTGTAACTCAATGCACTCTTTATGATGATGCTCTTTAGTAATATTAAATTGTATCTAAACATTGATATAAAGTTAAAAAATAGAAAATAAAAAATATATAAATAAACATTTAAAAAAACATTTTTCACAAAAGTCTATTAAAAATAAAAATAAAAATACAGTTATAAAAAAAATAGTAATGTTTCACAAATAAAAATGTGGACCAATCATGCTTAGAACTCCTGAAGAATCATTTAAGTAAACTCACAACAAATTCATTTTGAAGAGATTAACATTCATATAAGGAAGTGGACACAGAACATTGGAAATCTGACATGAATGTTAAAAATGCCATTATTCTAAGCTTTTATTGTAAACAATGATGTATTGTTTATTTATAAGTGATTTTCCCCCTAATTTTTAGAGCTTTTATTCTCTTAAAGTGCCGATCAGCTTTTCACTTAGCAATTCAATGTAATTTTTTTTAATCTAAAAGACTTGATGCTCCCTCATTTGATTATTATTTAACAGTTGAGTAAATGAAATAGAGTAATGGGAATAAAATTGGAAAAACAGATAGCTCACTGGAATGAGGCTTATTAATTTGTATGTATTAACTGATTTTATTTGCTTTAATTTTATATCTGAATGTGTTCACAAATTTATTTATTTATTATAAAAGATTAAAAATTATACTTAAATGTTTTTATAGAAGCTTTTGAATAATGATTTTTGATATTTCATCGATGATTTGTTAAAAGAACTTTAATTTGATAATGAAGGAATTGCATTAAAATTAAAAATAATTGTTTATATATTCATTTTCTGTTCCTCTCCCTCATAAGTTTGATTTCATTTAGTGGTATAAATATGCCTGCCTTGTCAAAAGCAATGCTAAGCTGTAGTTAGTTTGTAGTACATTTAATCTTTCCTTCATAGTTAACTATACTTTGTATTGAATTATAAAAGTGATCTGTATATTTTCTGTTAATAAAGTATCAAATATGAAAATGAGAATAAGATTAATAAAATGTAGGATTGCCAACTTTGTAGAAATTTGAACAAAACTAGAAGTAAATAGACTACAACTTTTGGAAAAGCTAATAAAACAAATCATGAAGAATAATTTTTAATATATGAAATACAAGCGTAGTTCATACACTTGGAGTTTAAATGTGCTTATAGAGGATTTGAACTCAGATTTTCAAGCTCCCTTCAGCTATCCATTCTATCTCCTATAACTGATACTCATGACCACACACACGTGAAAAAAATAAATGATTTCCAATTTACATATTTCATGCTGAACCAGCATTCATCAGTTGGTCCAGCTCATCATCTACCACACACACATATATATAATGAGTGCTCAGTTTACATTACAATAGCAAATCTTCAAACATTAATGGACAAGCTTCAAAGTACTCCATGTAATAAAAATATAATAGCTAAATAACTGATGTTTCAGTACAATAACAAGTACTTTCTTCAGAGCTTTTTCTTTCTCAAATCATAAGAATGTGTGTGGTGAGATTTAAAATCGTCATTTTTTTTTATTATTTTCAACTCATTCTATTTATTGAAAAGTTTTAAAAAATATTTTATTCTCCAATAGCTTTTTCTAAATATTGTTAATTTCCTTCAATTCACACTTTTTGTTTATGCTCTTGGGATTTTTAAAAATCACTACAGCTTCCCTTAGCAATCTGTGATGAATATTTGACAGAATTCATGTTTTATTAAAACTGATATCATAGTCAATTAATAATTATGCATAGATTCAGTCAAGAATCAATCTTTAGTATCTATATAAACATATTAAACCCATAAAGTTGGATATTTATCTTTATCACAATAAAATAGATTGCTTTGACAACAAACAGATTGAGATTCTTGATATTTATTGAAATTGTTTAGGTGTGATCTGCTTTCATTTATATATAAACTATTCCACCTATCAAAAAAAGTGGCTCATTTAACTGTTTCACAAAAGTCAACTGTGGTAGTGCTATCATATTTGACATTTTAGGTAATATGATGGTACTGCAATTGATACTTTTATGCATTGTTTTAAAGCATTATGTATGTTAAATTATGATGTGTGACAGGCTGCAGTGATTCTTTCTAAAAAACTTCCATTTTTAATGTATTAGTTTTAAAAAAATTCCAATAAATGTCAGCAGTATACAGACCTTTATGAACCTTTGTCTGTGATTGACAGCACATTCTATTGTTCTAACAAAGCTATGAAGGAGATGGCAATTTGTGATTGGCTGATACTTTAGATTCATTTCCTCTGTGGCTAAATGCCACAAAAATGTAATTTTCAGTAATTGTTAATGACTATGATGTAATACTTTTGTAAAAAAAACTAATTATTAAACCAAAAACTATGCCACTAGGGGGAGTTGTCTTTGAAAACATTTTATTTTTAAAAAGATGGCGCTTAGAAAATATACAAAGTACATTATAAATATTTGAAAACCAGGCACTCTTCACCAACCTGGGAGCTTAATTGTAAGTATAGAGGATTTTAACTCAGATTTTCAAGCATCCTTCAACTATCCACACTATCTCATACAACTAATACACATGACCACACACATGTAGAAAAGATTAATAATCACCAATACACGTATTTCATGCTCAACCAGCACTCATCAGTTGGTCCAGATTATCATCTCCCACACACATATATAATAAATGCTCAGTTTATATTCAGATGGAAAATCTTCATACTTTAATGGACAGGCATGAGGGGTCAGAGTGACTTCAGGTCAACATGGGCATGGCAATAATATTGGCATCAGCATGGGATTTGAGTTTTCATCATCATATTTTCAATGATATGGATGGCTGAAAAGTTGGAGGTTGCAGTGGATTGAAGCCTGTCCATTAAAGTATGAAGATTTGCTATCTTAATATAAACTGAACATTGATTATATATATGTGTGAGAGATGATAGTCTGGACCAACTGATGAGTGCTGGTTTAGCATGAAATATGTATATTGTTGATTATTAATCTTTTCTACATGTGTGTGGTCATGTGTATCAGTTGTATAAGATAGTATGAATAGTTGAAGGGTGCTTGAAAATCTGAGTTCAAATCTTCTATATTTAAAGTACATTATGAAAATTTGAAATTACCACAGGAATAGCCATTAAAGGCTAAAAAAAAATCGCTTTGTAAAAACTGTGAAATATTTTACTAATAATTAATAATTTATTAACTTTTAAAATTTGTTTTTGTTTTTTGAATGATCAAAGATATAATTTTTAATAATGTAAACGTCTAATATCTAATATTTCATTCTTTTAACTTTTTTAAATAGATATTGTGAAGCCAATAATGATGTTTTTCTTTGTTATCAGTAAGACCTTCACTTAGATACTTATTTTCGCAATTTTAAAATATTAATTTTTTATGTTTTAGAATTTTAATTATTAGAAAGATTAAATATTTATAACATTGTCTATAAATGAATGTTGTAATATACATAAAAAAGATGAATTGTCTTTTCATTGATTTTATTCACAACGGACTATCTTCAAAGTCTGTTATTATTTTAAAATAATTTGTACATGTGTCTGAAAATTAGAAATCTCAGTTGCTAATACTAACTTTTTTAGTACTTTGCGCTCTTCTTGTTTTGAATTGGCATGCACTAATCAACAATGATTTCTCATTTTGAAACTATTAAGAATATTTACAATTTTGGAATATGTATTTTCTATTAGTCAAAGTATAATCCAATCCTGCTGTACCTTCATCTGGATTCTTTCAGTCCACTTCCATTTAGCATTTTTCTCAAATAAAAAATCATAATATACAGTTTATTTTTTCTGTGAACTTCACGTCTATGTCTTCTCTCATTTTTATCATCATAACCAAATTTACATCATTTCCATTTTTCAATCATTTAAAAATTCTGTCATAAAAGTCTCTCATGATGTTTTTAAAAATATTAGATTCAATTAAAGAGCATTTTGTATATCATTGTTAAAATCCCCCATTTTTTTCATAATAATGATACCTTACTAATGCATAAATCGATTCATTTGATATCTTCCATTGAATGGAATAGCTAATATTGACATTCTGTCTAATGTGCTACCCATTATTTATTTATAATATATCATACTATACTTTTGATTTCAATATTTATGCCTTTGTAATAAAGTATATCCAATTTTTTAATCAGTTGTTTTATTTTTTTCCAAGTTCACAAAGTACAACAATTTTTCATGCAACATCAAACAGTTATTTTTCCAAACCATGCAATTTTCCAAATATCAAAATCTTCCTTGAGTCTATGATTTGTCAAATCTTATCAACTTCTGCCTTTGATTACTAAATTCTATCTTATATCAAAACTATATACCTTTCTGGAAATATAATTTGTCTGTCTACTAAAAATGTCATTCATACATACATTTATTCTGCCATTAAAACAATTAAATTAATATTTCTATTAAAAACTATCAGATAACTGAGAAATACTTGAACTTAGACGTAAAATACCAATAAATTTACACAGTAGCTGATACATGTTTATGAACAGCAAGTCTATGTTATGTAGTAACTACAGTTTCAATAGCAAAAAATTATGGAGTCAACATAAAGGATTTACCATGTGCAGCTCCTTTAAAGCCTCAAAGACAAATCCAATGTCTTTTTTCAGTTATTTGCAAACTTTTTCAACATTATATAATAGAATAAGAGTAGTTGTATTCATCAGTACACTATGTGATTACCAGATAGTAATGTTTAAATTATTATTGCCTTTATCAATGGAAACAGAAAATTCAAACAAAACAGGAAGTAATGAAATGTTATATATATATATATATATATATATATATATATATATATATATATATATATATATATATATATATATAAACATTAAACATAAAGCTAAACTAGACAATAAATAATCAAAATTACCCCAAATCCACAACTCAACCAGGCTAGCCAAAAAATAAACTTGAAATCACAATTAATGGTTTCACTGCTACAAGCAGATTTCTCAAGTGTAAAGAACTATACAATAACATATTTAAACTAAATATTACCCACAATTCCTCTTTTCTCCCATACACCCTTAATATTAAAAAAACCTTTTAAATAAGTTAATTGCTTCAGGATTGTTAATTTTTAATAATAAAGATTATTTATTACTTTTTATTTAATTTCTCTCAAGGAAGACAACTTTAGCTTCATCAAAATTAATAGTGTGGCCTATATCTTTTTCATGGATATGTAAAGCAGAACTAAGATATTTATTTCTAGCCCTAGTTTTCTGTACCTTTATTCTTTCATTTAAACTCAAAGTACACTGATCTATGTATATCTTCTTACAAAAACAAGGGATAATATACACTATTACAGGAATAATCTTTCTATCAAAAATTTCTTTTGTATTATTTAATAAATTATTCAAAGTAATACCCTTTTCCAAGCAATTTTCTTATTTTCAAACAAATTACTATTTTTATATATAATTTTATAAGTAGACAATTTAAATGGCAAAGAAATAAAATCATATTTTTCTTTATCCTTTACATTATTACAAATATTATTACTATTAAATAAAATCCTTTTAACAAATTTATCAGAGTAGCCAACATTCAAATAATCTTTATAAAATTGACCTTTGTAAAACAAAGCTACCCCATTAAAATCATTTAATCTCTCATTTATATAAAAAGTTCGTAAAACAGCTACTTAAGAAGGGTTGTTTATATTTAAAGTTATTTGTTAGATATATAGATGATTGTTTTTTGTAGTTGAGAATGATAAATTGAAAGAGTTTGGTAAATGAGTTTAATTGTTTTGATCCTTTTATAAAATATGTTATAAAAGGAAGTAGGTTAAATTTTATTCAACTAAATGTATTTAGATCTATTAGTAATTAGAAATGTAAAGTATAATTGTTTGGTATGTAGTCATTATGTTAAGAATAAAGTGTTAAGGTATATAATTAAATCTGATAGCTATCAACCTGTATCTCATAAAATAGTTGTTTTAAGAAATTATTATTGTAGAAATAAGAGATATAATTCTAATTAGGTAGCTTTGTTTCAAGAAGGTCAATTTTATAAAGATTATTTGAGTGTTGGCTACTCTGATAAATTTGTTAAAAGTATTTTATTTAATAATATTTGTAATGATGTAAATGATAAAGTAAAATATAATTTTATTTCTTTTCCATTTAAATTGTTCTATAGAATTGTATGTAAAAATAATTTGTTTGGAAATAAGAAAACTGCTTGGATAAAGGGCATTATTTTGAATAATTTATTAAATAATACAAAGGGCATTTTTCATAGAAAGACTATTACTGGAATAGTGTATATTATCCCTTGTTCTTGTAAGAAGATATACATAGGTCAGAGTAGTTTGAGCTTAAATGAAAAAATAAAAGTTCATCAATGTAGGGATAGAAATAAATATCTTAGTTCTGCTTTACATAACCATAAAAAAGATACAGGTCTCACTATTAATTTTGATGAAGCTAAAGTTTTCTTCTTTGAGAGAAATTAAATAAAATGAAGAATTAAAGAATCTTTATTATTAAAAATTTATGATTCTGAAGCAATTAACTTATTTAAAATTTATTTTAATATTAAGAGTGTACAGGAGGTAAGTTGAAATGTTGGTTATTTTTTAGTTTTAATATGTTGTTATTTTGTAGTTATTTACACTTGAGAAATCTGCTTGTAACTATGAAAACATTGGTTGTGATTTAGTTTACTTTTTGGCTAGTCTGATTGAGTTGTGGATTTGGTACAATTTTGGTTATATATATATATATATATATATTTGCAAACATTTGTTCATCTGCGTAATGAAGTCTTTAAATTTTTATGACCTAATGCTAATTGCATGTTCATAATCTTTGTTCATCTGCTATATTTATGGTGAAGTTCATCAAAAGTGCACTTAGCATTAGGTTATAAATAAGAAGAAAAACATTTTGTTTATGCAGACAAATGTTTACAAATTTGTATTACAAAAACAGGATGAAAGGATATATATATATGTAAAATAAATAAAATATCCGTTAATTAAAAAATAATATTGTAATTATAATTGAAATAATACTTTTAATGGTTTACAAGCAATTACAAACAATCCTTAAATCCACAGAAGTACTTTCGGTTACTTTCTAACCTGCCTCAACTGCCATTAAATTCAAAAAACCAAAAGCAGAAGCAAACGTCATCAATTCAAATTCCATGAATTTCGTATTTTAATGTTAGAAGCTTGCCGATTTATTAAATGCGCTTTATTCCTGTTTATAAAAATTGCCCCTTTAATTTTTCTTTTACTATGGTTTCTCTCCATGAAGAATTTTCACATTTTCAAAACTAAATTTAAATTTATATTTACATGTTTTTTCGTGATCAAAGAAAACTGAAGGAGATATTAAATCACAATTATTTTTATTTTTTACATGCTTATATAACAATTCATGTTCCTTCAATCTTTTCTCAATATTGCACCTAGATTCACCTATATATGATAGCATACAAAAGAGGATATATAAATTGTAAATCAAAAGTACCAATGATACATAAGATGGCAAGTTTTAAATCTTTTTTGTTTCGGAATGAAAAATTATGTTGTTACCAAAGTGATAAACTGAAAAATATTGAGATATTTGCCAAGGAATTGCTTGATGTTGGTTATAAAATGGAACAAATAAACAATGCTTTATGTCAATTTAAAAAAAAATATTATAATTTAAAAGAAATGAAGATTAATAGTAAAAAATGGATATCTATTCCATTTATTTCAAATCCACAAGTAAAATTTTTTAAGGATTTATATAGGAATGTGTTTAATGTTTCATTCTACATTCCAAACAATATTAATAAATTAGTCAATAATTCTAAGGATGTCATACTTGTCAAGCAAAAACGTAATGTCATATATCAAATTTTTTGTGATTGTATGCTATCATATATAGGTGAATCTAGGTGCAATATTGAGAAAAGATTGAAGGAACATGAATTGTTATATAGGCATGTAAAAAATAAAAATAATGGTGATTTAATATCTCCTTTAGTTTTCTTTGATCACGAAAAAACATGTAAATATAAATTTAAATTTAGTTTTGAAAATGTGAAAATTCTTCATGAAGAGAGAAACCATAGTAAAAGAAAAATTAAAGAGGCAATTTTTATAAACAAGAATAAAGTGCATTTAATAAATCGACAAGCTTCTAACATTAAAATATGAGATTCATGGAATTTGAATTGATGACGTTTGCTTCCGCTTTTGGTTTTTTGAATTTAATGGCAGTTGAGGCAGGTTAGAAAATAACTGAAAGTACTTCTGCGGATTTAAGGATTGTTTGTAATTGCTTGTAAACTGTTAAAAATATTATTTCAATTATAATTATATATATATATATATATATATATATATAATTATAATATATATATTTAACTATATATATATATATATATATATATAAGATAAATACAAAGTCATACTGTAATCATCAAACCTTAGCTTCTTATTGCCACTGTCAATAATTCTTTTAAATAAAAAAATAGTCTCATATGTATTTTAAATCTTTTTATATAGGGTTATCAACAAAACAAAAGCCAGATAGTGATTTTCAATCAACCTTTATACTTTAGCCCAAATTGATTTTAAATGACTGATATTAATTTTATACAGCAAAGATATGTCATTCATTTTTAAATCTCAATAATAAACAGATTCATATTATGTGACAACTTTTATAATCGATAAATATAGAGTCATAATAATTATTACATCTGTGATTAACATTTGAATTACTCTTTATTCTAATTCTCATACTTGCAGCTAATGTGAATTACCTTAAAATTAATAATATTTAGGATAGAAATTTGTAATATGTTTGGAATCAGAATGTGTGTAAGTAAAACTAATATAATGAGCATAGTAGAATGAATAACATAAAAAATAAAGATTGGATAAAAAGCCATAAAAGCAATTTAATACATGTTAATGTTCAGAAACTTGGTTAATAACCCATAAAAATAGTGTTAAACATTAGAGTAAGTATTGCTATAGCAAATTAGAATGCTTTAACAACTATCTAAAAAAATGGATCGGCAACCAGTGGCACCCGTGCCATGCTTGGCACATCAACGATTATCAATGGCACTTGGAATAAATTGAAATAGTAAAAAAAATATATTTTATTTAAAACGCCTTTTTTTTTTTACATTCAACATTGAATTTACAATTAAATCATTATTTATCAGAAAATAATACACTTGACTTCATTTAAAAGATATTTTTGTTTGCAAGCGAAATAAATTCTACATATTCACATTTTACTTCTGATAATATTAAAATATGATATCATAATCCAAATAAAAAGCTTATTACGTTATCAATTCTAGAAAGCTATTTTCAGTATTTGAATAGTAAATAATTGATGCTCATTGGTGGCAATTCAAGAAGAATGGGGTGGTCAAGTTTTTATATGAGAGATGCAAAAAGTAAAATGAAAATGTTTGGTAGATTGCAGTTTATGGATAATAAAAGAATAGCCAAAATAGTTTTTAATTGGGTTATGAGTAAAGGGCAGGCAACAAGATGGCTGAGAAAGGTAATGTGATCTTCAAAAGATTTGGATAAAGAATTTATATCAGTATATTTGTGCAAAAGATGTGGTGATTGTATTAAGATTGTTGAGTGTTATAGTGGTAAGGAATGGGATAAAAGAATAGATTCATTAATAAAGAATAAGGAGTTAGAGAGATGGAGAACTAGTATAGGGAGTAAAAAGAGTTTAAATATATATAGAAATAAACAAAACATTAGATACAAGTTAATGTGTGATAATAGTAAGGAAAGTAGTTTATTGTTTAAGTCTCAAATGGGAACTTTAGCAACAAGAGAATATATATATAAATTTTAAAAAAATATGGGTGATTTAGTCTGTAAATTGTGTAAGAAAGGAATACAAAATATTAGGCATCTGTTAATTGAATGTAAATGCTCTAAAACAGAAAGCATACAAATAATGAAATTATGGAAGAATAAATATGAAAAAAGTGATGATACGAAAAGGGGATTATTGATTTTTATGCTGAATTTGGAAAAAGATAAGGGGGATTTAGATATAAATGCCATAGAGTTGACAATGATTATGTGGAAATGAGATAGAGCAGAATATGGGAAAACAGAGTGAGGAATGGAAGGTAAAGTGGCTAACAGGTTTCTCTGGGCATGGTTGTTGAGAGATTCCTGACTCCATTTAAGGAGAAGTCACAGTACATTACATCATATCTGATAAAGAATTTATATCAGTATATTTGTATAAAGGGTGAGATGATTGTATTAAAAGGATTGTTGAGTGTTATAGTGGTAAGGAATGGGATAAAAGAATAGATGCATTAATAAAGAATAAGGAGTTGGAGATATGGTAAACTAGTGTGGAGAGTAAAAAGAGTTTAAATATATATAGAAGTAAATGGAACATTGTGTTCAAGTTAACTTATAATAATAATAAAGAAAGTAGTTTATTGTTTAAGGATTGAATGGGATCTTTAGCAACAAGGGAATATACCCATAAATGGAAAAATAGAGGTGATTTAGTCTGCAAGTTGTGTAAGGAAGGTGTAGAAATTATTAGGCACTTGTTAATTCAATGTAAATGCTTGGAAGCAGAAAGGATACAAATAATGAAGTTATGGAAGAATAAATATGAACAAAATGATTATACAGAAAGTGGGTTATTGTTTTTATGCTGGGTTTGGAAAAAGATAAGGGGGATTTAGATATGAAGGCCATGGAGTTGACAAAGATTATGTTGGGGAAATGGGATGGAGCAGATTATGGAAAAACTTAGGTGAGGAATGGATAGGACGGGTAAAGTGGCTAACAGGTTTCTCTGGGCATACTTGCTGAGAGATTCCTGACTCCATATAAGAAGTCACAATGCATCACATTACATCTCATGGTATACTGACTGAGAGATTCCCAAAATGTGCCACAAAAGCCAAAAATGTGATATTCACACTTTTCAAGACTCTTGGACAAATAATATGGATTTGTACAACAAAAAGGTCATGCTGTGTGTACATTATGGTGTGAAAGTATTGTGTGTCATACCTCAAGTGTACAAGACATTATCAAACTAAACATGTGTTCACGTTTAAAGACTCAGATGGGAAAAATGACTCTATAAAAAGAGCTGTTTTTGTCTTTAAGAAACAAACTACTTATTTTAGTCAAATAATTGGAACCCAAAATAAAGCCATTGAATGTTGTTATATAAATTTCACATTGTGTGGCTTCAAAAGGCAGACCTTTCACAGATGGACAATTCATCAAGGAAACAATTTTGAAAAGTGCTGAAATCTTATTCAGTGGTCT
Organism: Epiperipatus broadwayi; assembly: GCA_028023455.1. Taxonomy (NCBI): domain Eukaryota; kingdom Metazoa; phylum Onychophora; class Udeonychophora; order Euonychophora; family Peripatidae; genus Epiperipatus; species Epiperipatus broadwayi. The sequence continues at coordinate 7,049,042 of JAQFVV010006238.1, forward strand.
ACCAAATAAACTATACTATCTCGAATTTGAAAAATACCAGCTTCTGCAAGATCAATTCAAAGAAATATAACTGACATGGTTGAAGAAGTAACAATAAAACAGAAAAACAGTTTACAACAAGCTATTGCATTCAGTTTTGCTGTTGATGAAAGCACTGGTGTAGATAATGTGGCATGCCTAGCAATAGTTGCATGATATTGTGACAACAATCATATTTATGAAGAATTGTGTTGCTTGATTCCTCTTACTGGTACAACAAAGGAACATGATATTTTCACTGCATTTTTCAATTATTTTGAAAATCAGAAAATTAACATAAATAAAAGATTTAATGTTATTACTGATGCTAGCTGTGTAATGGTTGGAAAGGAAATGGGATTTGTTAAACTTCTTGAAAATTATATTAAACATCAAATATTAAGTTTCCACTGCATTATACACCAGGAAAATTTAGTTGCAAAAATTTCATCACAATGTTTGAATTCCGTAATGGACACTGTCATTCAAATAATTAATTTCATAGTTTCTCATTCTTCATTAACACATAGGCAATTTAAATCTCTTTCACAAAAAATAAATAGTGCATGTATAGACCTCACTCTATACAGAAATGTTCATTGGATTAGTCAAAGTAATGTCTTGAACAGGTTTGTACCATGTCTGAAAGAAATCAAGATGTTTGTTGATGAAAAAGTACAACATTATCTGGAAATAAATGATGAAGACTGGTTATGCAAAGTGATGTTTATGACTAATATAACTTAACACCTGAATGAGTTAAACTTTCATTTACAAGGAAAGGGTCAAATAGTACTAGAATTTTTTTGAATATTGGAAAGAATTTGTATCAAAATTAGATATATTTTGGCATGATATTACCACTAACACCTACAAGTATTTTGCAAAATGTAAAGCCCCATGCAAATCAATTCAACATTAACAAAGATGAACTTCAAAAATACATTGAAGCTCTCAGAGAAGAATTTTCCAAATGATGTGAAGATTTCCAAATACACATACCCATATTTTCTTTCCTCATCAAATCTGACTTAATTGATTTAATTATGACTCCATTTGATTTATCTCTTTATGAGTGGATGGATATTGATAGTTTTTAAATAGAATTAATGTCATCAAAATTATGGGAAACTAAATTTGTAGAATTGTGGAAAACTCTTGAAGGGAACTGTCTAGCAAAGTCGGCTGTCATTTCTCAATTATTGGATATCATTACCTGAAAGATTTAATTCTTTGAACAAAAACTGCTTGTGTTCTGCTTTCAGAATTTGGTTCAATTACTTATTTGAACAAATTTTCTCGCATATGAAAAATATTTTGAGTTCACAAAGAAGTTACCTAACACTTAAACATTCAGAAGCATGTGCAAAGCTAAAAGTGACCAATTACATACCTGACATTGAGCAATTGAGCAAAGAGGTACAAGAGCAAATTGACATTAATTTATTTTAATAATAAAAATCGCTAATCAGATTAGAATTCATGATATTTTTTTTTATTTAAATTATATATTTTGTATAGGTAAAACATTGTAATTTATAATTTGTAATATAATTTTTAATAAGGATGTTAAAAATTACAAATTTTAAGAAAAGGTACTTTTCACATGATTCTAAATATTTTAAAATATTGAATGACCAATAATATAAGATCCATTTATAATGGACTTTAAAAGTATATATTATATAGTAGTATATATTATATACTATAATATTATATATAACATTGAAGCCTATGATAATTGAACCAATTTTGATAATATAATATAATAAGATTGGCAAAATCATGTTGGCACACAGAATAACATTGTAACATAGGTTCGGCACCACACTACTTGACCCCCGATTTAGAGTATTACTTTAAAAAAAGTAAAAAAAAATGTGAAAAATTTGACAAATATAAGATAATTTGGAAAATCTTGGAATATAGATTTGGAAAATAATTGAAAAAATGCGTTTTAAGAAATGAAGAAATATAAAAATATTTAAAACTATATGTGGAAAAAGATTGTTTTGGAAGAAGGTATTAAAAAGAAGAGAATACGAAAATATAAATATTAAAGTGAAGAGAATATGAAAATAAAGTAGTTATTAGATGAGGAAGACAATTTTAAAGAACACGGTTACTGGAAGAAACGTTTGAAACACGTGATCATAGTTAATGTGAAAAATTCTTATGACTGAAGAGTGATGTTGATAAATGACAACCTTTTTATATTTTTATCTGATCTAAAATGCATATTTTTAACAATCACCTGAGTTTAGAAATGCTAAAAAAATAATAGTACAAATGCTAAAAAAATAATAGTACAAAAATACTTGCTAAAATATATGCATAATGAAAGAGGAAGTCTTGACTTTTCTGCGTTAGCGAAATGGTTGCGACATCATAGATTTGAGAGACGCACTTATAAAAACTAAAACATTGAAAGTATTTACAGATAAAAAATTTCGAAATTGTTATCAACATTTCTTAACAATATTTATAAAATACTACAAAAAATAATTTGAACAATTTAAATTTTAATGTTATGTATTACAAAGATAGAAATAAGTTTTATTCCTTTACACTGCAATCTATAAATCTATCATTCTTTCAAAGTAGCTGGTTTATTTCAATTTTCCATTTGTACTGCACAAGGATGATATAGCTTCTTTCATTTAATTAAAGATTAAAATTAAAAGTTTCACTAAAAATGAGTTGGACAAGAGAATAAAAGAAAACGAAATCAATTACTACATGGTCAAAAATAATAAAGAAAATACAAAGCCTGAACCAATTGATTACAGATAGTGTTTGAGTGTACTGCGGTACAAAGAGCAAGAAGACAGGAGACATTTCCTTCAATGATAAAGGAGCAGATGACAAAACAGACTTAGTAGAAAACGATAACAAATTGAAATTTAATAAAAAGTTTTTTTTTTTAAAAAAAAAATATATGTGTAATCAATTACAGGCTAGGATTAGACTTGTTGCGGGGACAATCATTTATTTTAAAGAGTCCGTAAATTAGAATAAATGCGCATAAATATTAAAATCTAAGAGATATTTTACTCAATAAAATAATTGAATTTGGTTATAGCATTAAATTGGGCTAATTTAGTAAAAAATGAAGTTTCTTAGAAAATTGCATGTTTATAAACAATTAGAATAAATTTAAAACTTTGTATCCATCCTATAAATTCTTTAATAAATATTATTTCATTGCATAATGTCATATAAAATTGAAATATTCATTGCTTCTTTTCATTAAAAATCACCTCCACATTCGGTCTCATATTACTCTGCACTTTTGTATAGTACTTATCAGTTTAAACTCATATACAACACATTTTTTCATTAAGAGCCAGATCCACATTATTCTTATATCTTTCCACATTTTTATATAATAATTATCAACATAAACACACATTCACCAAATCTCCTCAAGAACCACGTGCATATCATACATTACATTTACCTCACAATTGCATATAATACTCATCATTTTAAACACACACATATATATAAGACATATTTTGTGGGTTCATCCATGTTAAAAAATTTAAATATTGATATACTGACGTTTCGACTTGATCACACAAGTCATCCACTGGGTGATAAAAGGTAGAAAGACGGTTGTAGAGGCGCTACAATCACTGATTTAAAAAAAAATGTTCCATTTGTAAAAGGAACTACAGACAGTATTGGACGTATATTAAAATACTATAATATAGATATAGCATTTTCTACACATCAAAAGATCCGCAATATAATAACCAAGCCTAAGGATTCAATCCCTCTTGAATCCTATGGTGTTTATCAAATCTCATGTGAAAATTGTAAAGCTTCTTACATAGGTATGAGTAATTATCGCATCAGTGTTAGGAGAGATGAGCATGCTAATGCAGTTAAACAACACTCATCATCAGCACTCTTGCTACATACTATAGATTCAGGTCATAAAATTGATTTTTCTTGTACCAGGATTATATCCAGATGTGATAATCTCTACCAGTGCAAAATTAGAGAAGCCATTGAGATACTTAAAAGGCCAGATTGTATCAATAAGCGAGATGATACATGCAAACTTCCTCCTATTTGGAAAGATTTTTTTAAAAAACATTCTTAATTTAACATTTTTGCTATTGGTCGAACTTTAACTGTTTTTTTTTCAAATCAGTGATCATAGTGCCTCTACAACCATCTTTCTACCTTTTATCACCCAGTGGATGACTTGTGTGATCAAGTCGAAATGTCGATATATCAATATTTAAATTTTTTAACATGGATGAACCCACAAAATGTCTTTTATATATGCAAACCATGAAAATCTTCATATCAACATATATATAAAGCAGTGATTGTTTACTCTTGACAATTTGTCACGGATGGGTAAAAACCATTCATTATCCTGCATTGGAGTGATGCAAAAGAGTAATATAAGAGAATGATGTGATGGAAAAATATTAAGCTGCTTTCAAATGCCACATGTATCTGTTATCTCTAAATCATTTTATAAATGAGTTTTTTTTTCAAAATGTGTACATAGTAAAAAAAGAGTAGTATGACTTTCTGTGATAATGGATGAACATACTATGATAGATTTAAGATGAAAGATGCATTGATAACTCCTTCATCCAAAATACTTAATTTATTCAGTATACATTAGGCTTAAACAGAATTATATAGTTGTATTATGCTATTAATGATTACATAATGAATATATTTTTTGTTTTAGTAGAATTCAATAATGAACACAAAAATAGTTTGCACGTGTATCACCCCCCCTTCCCACTTAAGATAAATTGGGCATTCACAGAACATACCTTAAAACATGTTCAATATAGCTTTTATTTCCCCTGATGTGTAAATAACAACATTATCAGTTTGTGAGAATATGGAAAATTCCAATTTTCTCAGATAACTTGCAAATATTTAGTGTGGTATCTCAAAAATGTGTGTTTTTAGTTTATGCTATTTTTGCTATGATCTTAATACAATATTCGGACAAGTTGAGTTACATTTCCTTTTACCATTACACTAAAGTATGAAGCAGAAGTTATTTGTTATGCATCTACTGATATACAAGTAATTAATGCTAAATATATCATTTTCTTTAATTAAATGAAAGTATGGAGAGATACATGCTGGGAGTAACAAGAAGAGATCAAAAACGCAATGTGTGGGTAAGAGAACAAACAGGTGTTACTGACCTCATTGAAAAACTTAAAAGATTGGAGTTGGGCTGTGCATATTGCTAGAAGAGATGATAATAGATGAACAATTGAAGTCTTAAACTGGATTCCAAAAGATTGTAAGAGACCCAGAAAGAGACCACATTTGAGATGGATGGATGAGATGAGAAAGTGTGCAGCGGTGATGTGGAGAAGAGAAGCTAAAGATAAAAAAAAAAGGGATTGAACTTGGAGAGACCTTCATCCTGCAGTGTATTGATAATGGTTGATGATGATGATGACACTGAATTAAAAAAAATGTTTATTAAGGTGAATATACTCAAGTAAAAAAAAACTAGTTTTGTCTTGATTTCTCAAAGTATTAGATTATAGTTGGTTGTAGATTTTACATACAAGATTTAATTGTAAAATTTTTATTCTACATAAAGAATTTAAAAAGTTTGAAGCAGTTTTATACAGAAAATCAGTTACTACAGCACTGCTTGTAAAGGAGAAACTTAATATTTTATGCGACTACTTTAGAAAAAGAAATAAAGTCAGAATATAGGAGTAGCTCTCTACACAAATATCATCTAGAATAAGTTTGAGGAATTGGTGATTAGCAGATGCTTACAAATCTTTACATATATAAAACTCATTCCAAGACCAGTTTTTTTGCTTCTATGAATGAAGCCTGGGATTTCCAATTTCGAAGAAAAATAGAAATTCATTTAGCAATCATTTGTAAACAGGCTGATTTAGGTTCAAAAATTGGATTTATATTAATTTTAATTTTATCTTGACATATAAAATGAAGTTACAGTAATTGCTGAATGCTTAGATGTAATTTTTTTCCAGTTTTAAATCTAGACTTCATTGGTAAAAATAAAATTGATTATTCAAACTTATATTAAATGATGCTACGATAGAGAAGTACTCTTCTATTATCATATTGTTTTGAGTTGATATATTAATTTGTTGTTATTAAGAAAGATAGAAGATGTCACAAACCATAGTAACTATGTTTAAAAAGGAAAAATACAACTAGCTAGATTAGTAGTTAAAATATTAATTTTGATATATTATATATTTATGTAGCCCTTTATTTAATTTACTAGCACATTATTCATATGTAATTTTTGTCAGAAGAAAAGTACACCTTATACATATGCACTGCAATGTTGTTTTAATACCTCAGTGATATTTTGAATATAAAGAATACTCTCAAACCAAGGCTCAAGATAATGACTTTGGAAGGATAAGAGCAGTAATGTTATTTTTGTCCCTAAATTCACTTACATAGGCCAATCTAAAGGGTTTTGGAATGAGATCATGAAAATCTTCCTCTAATCATTTTACATCCACTAACTTTAGTCCATGTATTAATAATTGTAAAATCTTCCAATTTACTACTTGTTAATATTATCAAATATCAGAATCTATGTAACTCATTATTTAAATTACTAGTGCAATATTTGTTTGTTATTTTAATCAAAAAGAGATTTCACTTTATACACATGAGCTATAATGTTGTTTTAATACCTCAGTGATGTTTTGTTGAGTATGAAAAGTACTCTCAAACCAAAGCAGAAAATAGAGACTTGCAAAGATGAGTGGTTGCTTATCTTTGTACTTAATTTCAGACAGACACACATATATATTATAACCTTTAGCTTTGTCAGTAAAGTTAAATTTTCAGCCACCTAATTGTTTAAGAATATATATAAAAAAAATTTCAATAAGTTAATATTTACTGCAAGCCAATTTATCAGGGCTTGATTTTTAAATGTTAGTTTTTTATTTTTAAGCCATTTTTGAAAACTTTTATAATTTTTAATTATTTTTAAAAATCATTTTAATATTTTACTGTAGTGATTTAAACCCATCTGTAGTCATAAATGACTTTCAATTGCTGAAATTAGGAATATGTAGAAGGAAAATATAAAAAAAACCCTTTATAAATGTATAGTATATAATTTTCCATTAATTTACTGCTAGCCAGGTATTAGTTAAATTATTTGATGTTTTATATATATTTATACAATTATGTTTGTTGTAATTAGTTTCATATATCTTGTTTTTATTAGGTTTTTCAATATACTTTAAGGATTTTACACTTTTTATGTAATATATTTCATGTCCATATTATAAATAATGAACATATAGTGCAAATTTATTATCTCCTCTATTAATTGCATTATTATGTTCTTGTTCTCCTTCATCTAATTGTTTCCCTTTATGGCCATAGTAAATCATACTGCAATTTCCACAAGTAATTTTATATACAATTTCTTTTTTTATATTTTGTATTGTTTTTTATTTTATAATTACCTATTAATTTGTCAAGATTTTTATTATTTATCGATCCTATGTTAATGCTTTTATCTATATAGTTTTTATTTTTGAATAATGTAAGATATGTTTTAGGGAAGTATGAAAGTTTGATCCATTTTTATTATTCTTAGAACTGCTAATATTATTTATAATAGAATTATTATTTAAATTAGATGTCCTATAATTGTTAATATATATATACATACACACCCACAATTATTGTTGTTATATAAAAATATTTTATTTTATATTATGTATGATTTATTTATTTATATAAAAAAAACAGCATAGTACATTAAACACCTGTCAATTTTTGGTAATCTTACATAAGTAATTTCATTTATAATTTACCTACTGTTACGATTTAAAGTGCTGTACTAACAAAATAAAGTTAGGTTAATCTATAGGTCTCACTATCTACAGATATGGGCTGATTCTCTGGGGAAATGATGTCAACTGGCTTTTCTGCTGCTTTGTTCTTGATGTCTGGACAATCCTACAGCTTTCTTGTCCATCACAAAGTGAAATTATGAATCTATTTTTGTATTCTTTATATAACAGTTTATTTCACTTTTTTTTCCTATAGTACAATAGCTATATTAAATTTGATATAACTTTTAAGATTCCATTAACAGATAATAGGTCAACATTAAATGGCATGACAGTCTGTTAAAAATAGTTATAGTTTTGTTTCAAAACCTATTTGTTACTAAAAAGTTTAATTCAGAATCTTTCATGCATAACTTGTTTATGTTTTCTAGTAATAAAGCGTAATAATGAAATATTTACTTTATTATTTAATTTTTTACATTCTTGTTATTCCACTATTAATAATTAAGGTATATTGTAATTACTATATTATATACATAGCCCAATATTTTAATTTTGTCATATTTTCATTGTGTATGCAATATAGTTTTAAAAATCATTACCATGCATTTGGACTTTATGCCAAAAATGTCACACAATCAGTTTATTTCATTAGATAACAAATGTTTTAGCCATTTTCCTAATAGTATGACCATTTAGAAAAGCTTTTAAATGATACTGTATAATTGTTACATTCAACAGGCTGGCATTAAATAATTTAATACTTGATATAAAAAAGTTTGTTAAGAATGAAATATTTTGGCAGACATGTTTTGTAAAAAATATATATTTTTTTTTTTTTACTATTTCAGTCTTTAATAACAATATAATTTTTCAATAGAGTTTTTATTAGTAATTCTAAATCAGAAGGTAATCAGCCTTTGACATGCACTCTTTAATCATTTTAATAACTCCCTGATGTTATAGTAAGGATGCAAAACACTCTCAAACCCAAACTCTTTAGATTGGCCTATATAATTGCATTTGGTGTAAAGATAAGTTAGCCATTGTTATCTTTTAAAAGACTATTTTGCATTTGGATTTGAGAGTGTCATGCATATTCACTATAATGCTAATGAGTAATAACATGATTAAACAGTGCATGCTGATTACCTTCTGATTAATAATTATTTTAGTTTTTCTAACTGTTCATAATCAATAACAATAATTAATGGATATATTTGGTTATTATGGGTCAATTACAAATTCTTAACTTAGTAACAAACTACATGATGGTCCAAATCCAAGAAAAGGCAGATTAGTAAAACATGTATAAAAATAATATCTGTATTAAAAAGGATAATATTAGTACTTTTAAAAAAAGATCACATTGGTATTAAAAAAAGTTTCTATTCAAGATGGCACTGGAATTAACCCCAAGGTCCAAAATCATAGCATCTGATACTATACTACGCATTCTACCAAAAAATGTACAATGATATTTATAAAATATGATTGATAAATCCTACCACAAAATTACAGTAATTATTATGAAGCCAGTGTTTTTTTAAAATAATGTTATTTATAAAGAAATTAACAATAATAATGTATCATTTTTTATAATGTAAATTAAAATATTTAATTAAAAGTGATTTGGAAATCTAAACCTTTTCATTTATATATAAAGTTTATTAATTATCATGGTGACAAGATTCAGGTTTGTTCAGTTTAATACAATCATAGAGTATATAATGGGTCAAGTAATAGTCACAAAACTGAGCAAAAAAATAATCCTCCCATATTTAAGTAAAAGAACAAAAACATGGACAAACAGATCATATTTCTAACATTGGAGTGATTCAGAAATCTAAACATTTCCATTTACATATAAATTTTATATATTTTAGTGAAATAGTGTCCCCATTGATGAAGTGCCTACATGCACTGCACAACATATACACCCACACATGATAGACCCTACTGCAATGGTAAGGTCATAAAACCAATCAATATCTTATTATCTTGATGCATCTGATACTACAAAGTCCACCACTGCAAAAACACACATTCATTGGATTCGTCACGTAAAAGGGATGAAAAATGCAAGACTTCTTAAAAGAGTTTTATGGCTAATTTGATCATAGCTTTTATGGGAGTGATATCCCAGTCTATACCATAAGCACCATCTCAAATACGTTTTAAAAAATGCAATGTCAATTGTTTCCATTTAGGAAGATATGAAAGGAAATAAAATATTTTGGAGAGCAACAATTAGACATGGTTTTGGAGTATTGTAAAAAGAAAGGGTTTCTTCTGAAGATATTAAAAAACATTGTAAAATATCAAGTAAACAGAAAAAATGGAACAGTATATTCAATATATAGATGTATTTGTGTTTCACAATTTGGTTTGTATAGTCAATGCAAAACTCATTACTAGTGCAGTGTTTTTTTCTCTCACACGCACACCTTTTTTTTTTTTCGTTTGGAGTTAGAAGTCATGCTGTTTTTTTGTGTCTGTTTTTATGATTATTATATTGAAACTATTATATATTATGTAAAATAAGTTTTGTGGAAAATATATATCTTGAAGATCATATATATATTAATAAATGTGCAAAAACACCAAGTCATTGAAATAAGTAGAATGAAATATTTTGATTTAAAAGCTTATCTTTAATAACAACATTATCATTATCGATTTACGGCAAGATGAAAGTATCTTTAAGCTTTTCCAAATCCACAGCTTCTTTTTTTTTTTTATAAACCTATGTTTATTATAATTCACTCGAAACAAAATAAATCAATTAGATGATCATAACACCATTTTAATATTCCAAAAACAAGTTTGATTAATGTTATCTAATAGAAAATTATTTTACCGCACTTGTGAATCAAATTACGACGGGCAATTCAAGGAAACCGAGATCAAATCAAGTGTTGTTAACCGAGAGGTCAGTGCAGCTGCCTTGCAAGCAAGTAGTTGTTTGCAGACGGTTGTTGCGTGTTCGCCTTCCGGCAGATGCTAAGACATATGGAAAAAAAAAAACAATTTTATACATAACTTTATTTAGTACTTATATATATATAAAATATCTTTATTTTCAACAACTCATATTTTTAATCAATATTAAATAGACAGATTGTTATCAAATAAACACTTGTTTTTAAAGTTAAGAGAAAAATAATAATGGAATTCCAATAGTGAAATAAACTATGAATATAGCTAATCATTTACATTAAAAAAAAAAAAAAACTTTGCTAAATAATCCACTTTAATGATTTTTCAATACACCCACTGCATGATTTAATTTTAAACTTCATAAAAATAATTTTAACAAGTATTAAAATATTATAGATTTAAAATACATATATATATATATTAAATTATTACTTCAATAAAATCAATAATGAAATCATAAAATATTAAAATTTGAATAGTATATAGTTATATTTTTTATTTGTTTAAAAGCAAAAAAATATAAAAAAGTTTTAAAATAATAATTATTTAATATGTAGTAAAATGTAGAAAAATGGAAATTAAATTTTGTTAGCAAAACATGAATATTATAAGTTAATTTTATTATTCTATTCTATTTTAGGCAAAAAGATAAAAATAAAATTGAAAATAAATATGACTTAAAAATACATTGTTTTCAAAATCAATTACGAAATATTTATGATGTAACTACTGTATTTACGTCTATAGATATTCTTAAGAATTTGGAAAGGTATAGTGGCATAAATAATATAACTATCCATTTTAAATCATACCTTAGAGTTCAAATATTGAAGGAACATAAAAATTTTCTCAGGTATTTAAAGATTTTCAAAATAGTTTTTGTTTCCACTTTAAATAATAATTTTATTTAGGCTAACCAAGATTATATTATCTCAAAACATAAATAGACATGACTATGCATTACAATTGCATATTAGATGAATCTGGTATTAGTCCATATGGTTTGGAGCTGATTGATGTTGAGATAGTCCTTGTGATATAAAGTTCATAGGTGTATGGAATAGCTTCCATGAATCCTCATAAATGAATTTTGATGATAGTAGTTTATCTCTTTGTTTTATCTTTTGCATTGATTGTATAAAGAACAATCTTTCATCAGGGGGAGGCTGCAAATACATTTTCTTGCATCTCGCATACCAGATAGAATATGTGATAAAAATGGACATTCTAATGAGTGGAAATTGTTTTTATTTAATGCAGTCTTGCAATGATATAATGAGGTAGTAGTCTACCTTTATGTTTCGATAAATAATAGATCTTATTGTTCCAAGTCCATTGCATGAATTGATGACAAGATAGCATGTCTCATCTTCTCTTCTGCAGTTTGGGCATACTGGGTTGACTTTGATGATATGCTGTTTAAAGTACAGGAACCACAATGTAGGCATGGCATCCAGGTCTATTTTAATGATAAAGTCAACTGTTTCTTTAATTGTTACATATCTATCATTCTTTTATTGAGGTAAAATCAGAAAAGAAATTCTAAATTCTCACCTAATTGAAATCTAAGGTAATAATAAGTACAAATAATTTAGTTTTTATGTAATACATGATATAAAAAGAGCAACACCTCTTTCTAATGCCATTTACAGTTAGCTTGAATAATTAGTTGCTATTAAATGATAAAGCATTTAAATTACAAAACCAGTTTTGGTTTTGTTGGGAGTTATGCTAAGCTTCATTCATAAAAGACAAAAGTCAGAAACTGTTTGGAGATGAGAATTTAATGCACTCCCCTCTAGTAAACATTGATTACTAAAGACCAGCATAGATTGAATTAGAGTAGAGAGTTGTTCTTATTTTTACAATTTCATGTTTGAATTTAAATACTGCATTGTCTTATAATTACATATAAATGTGGATAAAATTAAAACAACTGGAATATCTTAAAGCTATAATAATATTTTGGTTAAGTTAAAAAAATTAGGTGAAGTAATGTAAATTATCTCAAATACTTTAGTCAGTTGAAATCAAAAACTATGCCCATTATGAAAATGACACATATAAAATAATTGTTATAAAGAATTGTGATTTATATGAAATGCAGCATCTATTGATATCAAAATTTCTAAATCTAGAATTAAGAAAGAAAATGATGAAGTCATACACTTGATAAGTGGGTTGGTATGATCTTGAGATATATATTTTGTCAATGTTAGAAGATTGGAGAACTTGAGACATTGTATTGAAAAAGAAAAATAAATAATTTGATAATGCTGAGGTTCAAAGAGTCTTGTAGAATCAAGATCCCTAATTGACACAGCTAAAAAATGACAGTTGTCATAGATGACATATTGTCTGAAACACATAACATAAGAAAATTGTTAAAAAGGGGAAATATATATTAAATTTTCAATAATTAGCCCTATTTTATCTCTTCAAGTCAATTGTATATAGATGCATATGTTCATAGTTTGATTGGACAAAATGAATGCTTGATGATTGATTTGCATGGAATCTCTCCATAAAAAGAATATATATGTGACTTACTAATTGATTACCTGATAATTTTTTCAAATACATTTAGAAAATGGATCTATTTATTCTACCTCGGTTCAAATTGTATTTATGTTTTATTTGCTTTCATTTAATATACTCTGTTTGATTGGATTAAATTTTGTATTTCAATTTCCATCCACTTCCCAATTTCCATTCTAAAAGAACATTTGCATACATATGTTCAAACAATTTTAGCAAAATAATAGTGATATTGTAATTTTTAAATTTTATATGAAGCCAGTAATGTTTAACAGCAATCCTTGTAATTTAAAACTGAATTTAAATGTAATTTATCTACTACTTTGACACTTTTTAGCAAAAATCGTTTATTGTACCCATATGCATACAAATCTTATATTTTGACTGTCCTACAGGCTTCTTCAGAGCTATGATATAATGAACAATATAAAATAAAATATATAACTATATAAATAGTATCATATAAAATGTAAACAATAAAATTAATAAAATAATTAAAAAAACATAAAATATATAATAAAGTATAGTAAAACTGAAATAAATTTAATCAAACCCAAATAAAATAATCCAGTTAATATAAAATAAAATATACAATATAAATATAAAATAAATATAAATTATACATGTGTATTATTGACTGTATGCATACATATTCATGAACAACTATTAATTTAAATATATTATTCATTTTTATTATTTTTTAATAATCTCCTAATTACTTCTATTCCTTATAAACTTAAACTTTAGTTTTATTAGCACCACCTTAATAAAACATTTAATACTTTTATTTCCATATAATTCTCAGTTCAACATTAATTTATTTATTAACATTATTTTTATTTTTTAAATCACATATCTATTATTTTCTTACTCATTCTTTATTAATACTATAAGTATATATTAATATCTAAAAACTATAAATATTGTAATCTTTTAACCTATGCAATTTTACTTTAATTTTTTAAAAGTAAAAAAAAAAAAGTGTTTTTTTATTTTATTTTATGTTGTTCATTATATCATAGCTCTGAAGAAGACTGCAGGACAGTCAAAATGTAAGATTGTGTATGCATATAAGTACAACAAAAGGTTTTTGTTAAAAAGCATTCAAAGTAGTGGATAAATTGCATTTATATAAGATATTATAATTATAAATTTATTTAAACACACATTGATTATGTAAGTAATATTTACTAAGGCTGTAACCTCAAGAATATGCGTGTAAAAATGTGATAGTAGGGACCTCTACAGGTCTTATCCACAAGTAAAGTAAAGGAAGTGGTGAATTTGATAATATTTCTGAAAAAATGGAATTTTTTTGAAAACTGATTCTGATAATTAAATGTTATATATATACCACTAAAAAGTAAAAAATAAAAAACAAAAATAAATTACTTTTATTCACAAAAATGCACTAAAAGATAAAAAATAATATTTTTTTTTAAGTTTCATTAATAAATTTCATTACTATAATAATTCATAAGTTAAATCCCCCCCCCCCCAAAAAAAAAAAAATAAAATAAATAAACTTGTAAATAATGCTTGTTGTATTAGTACTAATCTTTATATCAGATAAAAATACACTTTTTAATGTGATAACTAGATTAGCTTTGATAGAAGAAAGTGGACTTAATTGGAAAGTTTGTTTAAATAATTCTTTGAAAGTTTAACTTGTGAATTATTATAGTAGTACTTTTATAAGTGAAAGCTGAAGTAAATTAAATGCACACTAAAAACTTTTTTTTTATTACTGAGATAAATAAAAACTAAATTTAAAAAGTTTGGAAAATTACAGCATATAACTAAAAATAATGAGTAAAAACCATATTTAATAGGATTTCATGTGAAAGGACAAAAAAATACAATAAACTATTTTTTTTTACAATATGCAAAGTTGTAAGACCATAAAAATGAGATAGATATGTAGAGAAATATATTAAATATTCTTAAATGATAAAAAAATACGTAAATTGGATTTAAGAAAAAGTAGTAAAATATATGTCAAAATAAATTACATATAAAGTATAAGATTTATTTTAAAACATTAAGGAAATGTTAAAGTTACGTGAGATCAAAATGGAAGTTTTGAATGACAAGGAGAGAAAGTAAAAATGAAGTAAACATTCCATCTACTGAAAAAAGATCAAGGCGATTGAATGGAGAATGAAATATATAAAGGTAAAAATTTAAAAATATATATATATTTTAATACTTTTATAATAAGAATATAAAATGCAAAGAAAAAATATTAGACTTAAACAAATAGCCATTGTTACTTGGATAGAGGGAAAAAATACATTATTGCTGATAGAGTGATAAGTTACTAAATAGAGAATGTTTTTACAGTTATATAAAAAAATTCCATTTTATGCAAATGGTCTTCTACATCATGAAACTTTTACTAAAATTACGGAAAAGTCATATTAGATTCTATTTTATGCTTAGTAAAGTATTTAACTGTGATTGAAACAATAAGTATTAGGATTTGTCATTACCATGTAAAAATGGTACTATTATAGCTGATTCATAACATATTACCAACAATATTAGTAGTATAATGATTTATATTTAAGAAGAGCTTTTCCATATAATTTGTATTACAATTTACAACACATAATGTTATTTATTAAAACTACTATTCAGGGAAGAAGTGGAAGAATAATAAAACTTAAATCTCTTAATAAAGGATTGTCCATTTACTTATTGATTATTACTGTCATGTTGTATCTCTATAATAACAAGTTAATTTCAAACTTGTAGGTATTTACTCATTGTATATATACTGTAATAGATTCATCATTACTTTCATAACTAACTTTGAAAGTGTTAATAAGTCAATTTTTTCCTTTGCATTCTCTGGATCTGCCTTTTCAGTTTCCACCAGGCTCCGTGGTTATTGCAGCAACTCTCTTAGTTTATGCACGTGTTGTATATTTATAGATAGGCTTGTAAATCATACTATAATTAATAGTCAGATCATCTAGTTTTATTTTTTGATTTGAATTTCATAACTTTTCTGATTGATTGTAAAATAAAGTATTTAATTCAGTAAATTGCAATTATTAGGGGCCTTAACATAATAAAATTATAATATATATATATAAATTTATAATAAAGTATTTTATGAGTACTAACGCTGTACCCGTATTAGATTCCTTTGTATAATCTTAAAGACATAGCTTCAAATATTTTCCACATTCGTTGAAATAAACTACTGTACTTCATATGTTTCCTCCTATCAAGCAGCAAAGTAAATGAAAAAATAAAAAAAGAAAGCATTTCATAGACTGTCTGAAATAACCTTTACGTGGATATTAAAAGAATTTCACGAATAAAAATAAATATTACATTTTAATACTAAAACAATTAAGTAATTTAACGCATTTAGACTTTCCGAAAAAAATATTTAAATTTGACATACAGGTGTCAAATTTTCTGCAGTTATAACTGTGATAGAATTTGCTTCAGATAAATATATAAATAATAGTTATTAATCATTTATTAAACTGGATATTATTATATTACTTTTAATTCTGATATAAAATTTAAATCTAGGTAAAAGTATTATATGTGCTTTCCTACTAAACATAAACACATGGAATATTTAACCTAATTTCATCTTTCTTTCTAGTGTAATAACTTTTTTAGTTACACTTAAGATGTTCATCCCACTACACACATTTGAAACGTTGATCGTAAAGACATCTGAAAAAGATAAATGACTTTTCTAGAAATTGATTTTTTAGCATTTGCAAATAGACAATACTAAAGTGCATGAACGACTGTGTATTTGTTTAAATATCCATTTTCTCAGAAGTAAAAAAAAAAACAATTGAAAAACTTCATTTGACATTTTCATAACTTTTTATATGAAAATTTGAAAATCTCCTTGCAATATTTACTACCATTAAAAGATGGAATATAGTGCAAAATATAGCAAAAACAATATCAATAAATAACATGATAATATAGTAGTTTGTGATAATATCTTTTATGCTCAATTTATACTTTTTTTGTTTAATTTGGAATTTTTCTGAATCTGTTGGTTAACTTATGATATTAATATACAACTTCAAGCATCACAGCAAAATTTCACAAATACAGAAAAAATTATCTTCCTTAAAAATCTCTACAAAATCAAGCAAAAGTTCCTTGCAGAATATATATCCGTCAGAAGAGCCAATTGTTTCCTAGCACAACAACACTGCTGGACAAGAGACTACCTCAGATGGGCACTGGGGTACAATAAAAACAAATCACTCCCTTATCCATTAATACTACTGGAACCAATCTCATTGGCTTTCCAATGATGCAACACATCAGCCAACAATTTTGCCAAATATTGCAAAAAGATGGAACACCTCCTGTAAACAGCTGTTTGGATGCTGGTGACCTCAGCAAA
Organism: Epiperipatus broadwayi; assembly: GCA_028023455.1. Taxonomy (NCBI): domain Eukaryota; kingdom Metazoa; phylum Onychophora; class Udeonychophora; order Euonychophora; family Peripatidae; genus Epiperipatus; species Epiperipatus broadwayi. The sequence continues at coordinate 7,066,757 of JAQFVV010006238.1, forward strand.
CATGGCATCACAGGAATCCAAATCAAAAAGATAATATCTCTCCCTGACAGTGTTCATCCTGGACTTCACGGCATCCCAAATTTCCTTCTCAAACACCACAGTCAATTCACTGTGCCAATTATTAAAAAAATGATTGATCACCTAGCCTCCGGCAACAGAAACATAACAGATCTTTACCCAGTGGCACTCGTGCCTTTTATTAAAAAAGCAAAACCACTAAATGACATTAACAGTATCTGGCCAATTTCCATGACCCCATTGCTTATCAAGATAATTGAGTCAGTCATTAAAGATCAAATCCAAACTCAAATTCTTAGCCATATCTCATCAAACCAATACGGAAAAAAGGGATCATCAACTTCGCATGTTATATCCAATGTAACTGCACTGTTCAATTACATCAGAGTACATCGTAAATCCAAACCTATTGCTGTTTGGATGTTGCAGCAGCATTTGATTCAGTCCAGATAAACACCCTTCTGGATATTCTGGTGGAATGCAACATTCAAGCCATGATTGTTCAGATGGTCAGCAATCTGCTCAACAACAGAGAGATTTTTCTCTCTCTTGATGGCAATATCACACCAGGTTTCAAGCCACACAAGTCGATCCCTCAAGGATCTCCACTCAGTGCCCTTTTCTTCACAGCATATATCAACCCTCATCTGATGAATATAGAAAAAAACCTCCCTGGAATATTCCTTCCCTCTCTCTATAAAAACTTCAATGTATTTGCATATATAGATTACATCATGGTTGTGCTTCCCACCATTAAATACTTTCCCCATCTCATGAACATCTTAAACAGAAATACAGCCAAACTTGGCCTACAAATAAATTTTAACAAATCTTCCATCTGGAAGATAATGTCTGGTAAACAAATTAACTTTCCCTTTTCTGCTAAACCTCAAAGATACCTAAGTTTCCCAATCTTCAAACCTCCAACTGCAATGGCAAGAGAAATTCAAGATGCAATCGTCCAATCAAGTGAAGCCATCACTACTTCACTCTCTAGAGTATACCTTTCATTATATGGAAAGGTTGGCCTCCTCAACATGATCATAATGCCAAAAATCTCATATTATCTTCCATTCATAAAAATGTCTAAACAGTTTCAAAATAAAATTAACTGATTATGCACCAAACTTCTCTGGAGAGGAAGGACAGTTGCTATTAGCTTGCGAGGTGTCCTCCACCCTTTTCTAGTTCATGGATAGCATTCCTAATAGACCACCTACAACTTTATAACCCGATAATGCCCTCTAACCTTAACCAAAAAATCACCTTATGGGAAGCATACAATATAATCAACTATAATCAACAACCCATTAAAACCAGCCTAAAAGTAACCAACCAAAGACTCATTACACACTTCAAAAGATGGAGTCTGGAACCCAAATTCCTTGACTTCATCATTAAAATTAATCTTGATGTGCTTCCCATGAATTGGTTTCTTTATCACCGAAGAGGTTTTACCAGCATTGACCCTATATGTGGTCTGTGTGCTCGTGAAGATGAAACCATAGACCATATTATACACCAGTGCCCAAGACTTAAAACACTGAAAGATATAATCATAATCAATTCCAACATAAGATCTGATATGATTTTCTCACTTGAAAATGCCATTCATAATGGAAATTTTTCAATAATAAGGCTTTCTACCTTTGTCCTTTATTCCATATGGATAGTGAGATGCAAAACTCTCATGGAACTACCCCCACCACAAATTATACCATTGTTTTATTAAACACTCAAACAATCCAAGAAACATGACCAGCTTCTTGACTCCAGTAAAGTCTTTGATGACACCTGGTCTTTAACTGCTCTATCCTTTTCCTGATTATCACTCCCACCTACCCAGCATTATAGAATAGGCAATTTTAAAAGAAAATATTCATGTTTATATTAAAAATGCTAATACCATTAAACAACTTCTTTGTTTCTCATATTCTACACAATCTCTTCATTATACCTAACCACATAAGAGTATAACAATTGTGCTCAATAACATAATCTTGCCAGATGGCAAATAGAACACTATATAATCATATTATTGTACAATTTATTCATTTATTTATTCTTTATCAGGATGCATTCACTATTTATTGTTAATAAAATTTTTATTGAAATGAACTTATGATCTAAGACATCTTAACAAAACAATAAACATTATTAAGAAATTTCAAATATATTTAGATTGACATAAATATGATATATGATAGTAAAACATGAAGATAATAAATATCAAAACAAACATGAAAATATTAAAGTACCTAGTTTAAAAATATAATGCAAAATAGTGTGCTTTTAATTAACAAAAAGCTAATTAATAATAATAATTAAAATGTGTATAAAATTAATTATCATAATATGTTGGACTATATCCATTATCTTTCATTAAATGTTGAATGTCTAAAAAATTGTAAACTTTATTAAAACATTTCAAATACAAACTGTTATTAGTAAATAAACAATGCAGGTTAGTAGACTGCATGTTTCCAATTATATTATTCTCTGTTTTTCTTCAGGTGATATTGGTGTAACTAGTGACAATATTACCATAGAATTCGAATTCATACCTTTAAGTTTTGAAGCTCAAATTTTAAGACACTGCTCTAATCAAGTGAACTATTTTGTAATAGGTATTCAAGAATCTAGAGGCATAAGTTTGAATTCTATGCTAATCTAGTCACTAAAGAAGAGTAGGACCACTCAAAATGTTATGGAGTCTACTAATCTGTTTTATCTATTTGTGTGATTTACTAAAAGTTGTCTGTATTTGAAAAGTTTAAATAAAGTTTAAAATTTTCTAGACATTCAACATTTAATGATAAATGATGGAAATAGTCCAACATATTATAACATCTAAAATACCATTATTATAAACCTTCAGGCAAATAGTGTATAAAATTAAAATTGAAATGACAGTGGCTGAATTAAAATTTTTCATAAAAAATTCCACTATTTTTTAAATATTTGAAAACCAATTCAAATTAAAAAAGACCCTTCTTAAATATATCTTTCAGTCAGTCGTAAATCGATCACAAACAGACTAAGCAATGGGTATGGCTTCTGGGCTGTAAGATTCTTCTTGTTTTATATATCTTTCAAAATAGTATTAAAATATATGTTATAAGTATTAAAAGTCTCATTTTAAATTTTCGTAGGAATCTAAAAATTTTTGCTATGTCATTGGTTATTCACTGGAATAGAAATTTTGGAACAAAAAAAAATTTTTTTTGAGATAAGGATTGAACAAAAGAAGTAATAATAAATTAAATATATGAGATTAAAAATAATTTTAACAGATGCTGTAATGTTCCTAACTTCTTGTTTTTTTATATAAATCATATTTCTACTAAACTGTATCCTCAGTTTGGTTCTTCAATGACACATTCATCACTTTAATGATGACACCAATTGATTTCATTGATTATAATTATGTTTTTTCTTAAGAGATTTCATTATACAATGATTACACCATTGCACAACATATCCTTGAAACAGTCTTTAAGCATGGAAAACAGTGAACTTTGTGACAACATTTGAGTGGTTGTAGGCTTTTTTTTCTGATAGCAAACCCACAACCATCCTAGGTAGCAATACAGTTATTGATTAGTAAAAAAAGTATTTGGCTATTATTAATTACAACCCAATGCAGTAATTAATGTGTGTGGATGTATTAATTGTAAAAGCAAAAATATATTACTGAAATAAGACACAACTTTGATTATTTGTGAGGTAAGTTCATATTTCTAGTCACAGTGAGTCTACGGTTTGGTATTTATTTTTTCTTTTCACCACCTACTTATATTATTTTATATTATCATTATATTATAACCTTTTTCTTCAGAATTTTTTTACTATTGAGGATATACTCAACCAGTCTCCCAAGTTTTTCTTATTTATTCCTATCTATTTATAACATTGGTTATTAAAAGGCCTTTCCATGCTGTTTATGAAAGCTTTCCCTCTTTTTAGCACTTTTATTTTCCATTATAGTCATTACCCCTATTATTTATTCTTCTAACATGATCATAACATTTTCATCTTCTTTAGTTAATGGTTATTTATCACATTTTGTTCACATCAACTGTTTCTCTAATCTGTTTATTTTCCCCCACCTGTCTTGATTTTTTTGCCCATTTTCTCTAATAATCCACTAGTCATTATTCATTTATTTTTTTGCTATTGTTCACCTCTCTGCCACATAAGGTATCATATATGTCTTTTAATTTCAATCACTATTTTACAATTCGATAAAACTGTACTGAGTATTTCAATGGCCTGTCTCATTTTATTTATTCTTCTACTATATATTTTTTTTCAATAATTGTTCTCAAATATTAAAACCTGCTTACATTCACGATTTTTTTATATCAAAGCCAATACATCATTTATATCTATCATTAAATAATTAGGGTTTTCAAATTTGATATTAAATGCCATTTTACTAATTTCTTCATAAGTTTTTTCAAAATATATCCATTATCTTTGGCACTCCTCAGAGAGTTGCTAAGGTAGGTTCAGACACTAGATTTAAAAATACCAACCCAAAGCCAGCATTTTTCTAGAAGTTATCTATGGAGAAAAAAATCTGAAATGTTCAGACACCTACATGTTTTCAAACCCAGCTATCCAACTCAAATAGCTATATGGGGCTGAGAGGTGTTCAGCCATGCCATATATTAGTAGTCTTAGCAATATAACATTGCATAAGACTTAAGTCAGAGACTATAAATAGTCAAAATAAGAGTCATAGATCACATGACCCAATTCTCTTAAGCTTGTAAGATATAATCAATGAGGATTGCCAATTCCTCAACAAGCTTTGTGATAAATGCTTAGCCAGAGCCAGCATTTAAAACATCTCTGTCAGAATCCCCTCAAACCTCTGACCATGGTTTCGTGCTTTGGCACTCCTCAGATAGGTGCTGGAGTAGGTTCAGACACTAGATCCATTATCTTTTTTATTTGGTGCTACAATCATTTGGTCTTTTACAAATAAGTAATTGAATAAATATCTACCATTAAGTAATCTTGTACTCATTTTTTAGATGTTTTGTTTAGTCCTTTAGAGACATATTGATGTAGATTTTGAACAGAGTGGTGACATATAGCTTTCTTGCAATGATATTTTTCATGTTATAAATTCAACTGTCAACTTCTGGTCTTTCTTTATTTGATATATATTTTATTCATATATTCTCATAACTACATTAAATAATAAATCATTATCAATGTTGTCCATTGAAAAGGCTATCCACATCATTTTCATAAAGTTTTCCCATGTAAAAAAACATATAACTGTGTTCTTAGCATATTTTTCATTAACTGTCTAACTGTAAATATGTGATCAGTATATGACTTTTTTTAAAGAAAATGTACTATTTTCCAGATGTTTCAACCTGCCCTTTAAATAATTTCTTGCAATTCTTCCTGAGGTCTTTGTAATAATATTTGTAACATATAGTTGACTATAGATAACAAACTACTCTTGCCACATTTTTAAAAAAAAATTATGATATATATCCTAAAGTTATCTTGAAAATTAACAAAATAAGACAAGTTTAATATAGATAATCTGTTTCCAGTAAAGGATCAGACTTAGCCTGATTGATTATTTATTTACTCAGTATTTTTTGTTGTGTATATAAATCTTAAACATCTGAAGCATCCACACAGTCCAAAATATTTTTAATGAGATTGTAAGATAAGTTGATGAGGACATTATTAATGAAAAATGTAAAAATTACTTTAAAATTATTTCTTAATGATGGAAGTATATTTAAAAAATTGTCAGCACCAATCACATACTGCATTAAAAATTGACCAATCATTATGTACTATACAATCAATTTGATGACATCTTTCTTTATCAATAATCTTGGACCCCAGCAATATTTAATGGAAATACAACAGCCATCTGTCATACATTAATTATGCATATCTTCAACATGGAGGTCTTCAGACAAAATTCATTATTTTCATGTTCCCTTAAACCATGCTTATACAGCCATCCATTGAGATATTTCACTATTTTTTTTAAAAAAATAAAAAATTGTATACTTTGGATTATTGATTTTTAAATAATAAAAAAATCTAAAGACATCAGTATGATCCAAAGCAGCAAACTCCAATTATTTTATTTTTGCCTCTTTATGTTTGATGATTGATTTCCTTTTTTGTTCTTCAATCTTAAAAGCATTTGCATGACTACTTCAAGAAGATTTTTAGAATAGAAAAAAATATTTGCATAGTTAATTAAAGATTCATGTTTATTTTTACACAATAATTGCTTAATAATTATTAAAAATCAAATTATGCAATATTATGCTTTTATTTTACTTGCATATATTTTGTTTTTAAAAATAGAAAATTTTTTTTAGCATATTAACAAAACATCAACTATGTTCTGATCATTTCACCTTATCAAACTGATCACCTTTATATCATTACTAAATCTGTGTTAGAATTTTTTGAGATAATTTAAAAAATTTAATATATTACAGCAGAATTTGATTGATTTATCAAAGATTTACATTTCTTTATTTGCATTTTAAAAATAAATTTTAAATAAAAAAGATTTTGTTCATTTTCTAAAGACTGTTTTTCTGCAGATTATTGAATGATGTTTTATATTTTTTGTTCTCTGTTTTCTAAACATATATATCTATCGAATTAAGACAAATTCATTGAATTTTGATACAGGTGATTGATTACAAATACCATTGTTCTCAGTATGGGAAGATTAATACTGCGATAATGATTGACTTAGTACAAAAATGCAAATAGTGTTATGAGATTGCTTATCAATAATTAGTATGTTAAAACATGGCAATATGTCAATCAAAGCATGAACAGAGACTTTGATTATCAAAAACCTTAGTTAAGAAATCTTTTATTTTGCATTGATTAACATACTATCATGTTGGAATTAATTAATTTATAGTTAGTGATCATAGTGTTAATATTCATGCATTGACACTGAACTGGATATTATTATTATTAAAAATAAGTTGGATTGATGATATTGTCATACGTGTTGGAAAACCTACAAACAGCTGATGAAAAAAGTTGTTTCTAAAATGTATGTACACCACAAAGTGATTTTTCAATTATTTATGTACAATGGCAGACATGGTAAAAATTGTATTATCCATAATAATTGAAGTTGGTATCTTTTTAAATCTTATATATAATTCAAAATATGTTAATCTATTTATTATTAAGAGAAAGAATGAGATTTAATAAATTTCAAAATACAGAAGGTTTATGATGTATTTCTAAATATAAGATGATAAAATGTTATGTTACATTGTAATAAGTAATAGAAAATCATTACTTGTAGTAATAAAAATATTACAGGGTTAGTTTCCCAGAAGGTTATGTGATAAATGCCATAGTGATAGAGTGAGAAGGCCAATTTATTTTAATAATTAAACTAAGATTTCCCCCAGCTTGAATTCACTGGAACTTTTATGTTTTGAATCTCCTCTTATTATTAAAATAAACTTAAAGCATCATCAGCAATGAGCAAGTGGAGTACTAGATTAGTCATAGTATCCTTAAAGAAAACCTGCCTCAGGGTCTGAACTTTTCATAATTTAATTGTAAAAAAAAGGTATATATTAAAAAGAAATATACAATGTGGAAAAAAATGATTGGAAGTCATCAAAATAAAATAGTAGATGATATATGAGAAAAAGTTATTTGAGTACTTGAAGAACAAAATCTAGTTTAAAGATAGAGACTTACTAGTTAATTTTGATATAATTTTGGTCAATTATGAATAACATCATCATCATCAACCATTATCAATTCACTGCCAGATGAAGGTGTTTCCAAGTTCAATCCATCTTCTCCAATCTTTATCTTCTCTTCTCCACATCACCTCTGCATACTTTCTTATTTCATCCATCCATTTCACCTCTGGTCTCTTTCTGGGTCTTTTACAATATCTTGAAATCCAATTTAAGATTTCAATTGTCCACCTATTATCACCACTTTTAGCAATATGTCCAGCCCAACTCCACTTCAGTCCTTTAGTTTTTTCAATGAGGTCAGTAACACCTGTTTGTTCTCTTACCCATATATTACGTTTATATCTCTCATCAGCCCAGTTTTCTCAACTTTTTCAGGAACAACTTTGTCCATTTTGCCTCAGTGCTTGAATAATGCATACATACTAAACGATAGTGAATATCAAATCCATATTTAATATTACTATGCAATTCAATTGTTACTATTATTTCTTTTCTGACATAATATTTAGTAAAATGAAATTACTCACAGAAAAGGTAATTTTATTTTTAATATTTAGCTTTATTATTACTATCATATGATATAGTAAATATATTGAAAGCATGCTTGACAGTAATAAAAAGCTAAAAACTTTTTTAAAAAAGCTATCGTTTTTGTATTTTCATTTTAACAAATATTACTCTCTCTATATATATAAGTAAAAAAATATCCAGGATTTTTTATCATCCATCAACAGACGACAGCTGGAAAAGAAAATTGTATTCATCGAACTAATCAATTTGTGGTTGGTGGGATTTCATTTAAATCTGAAGCGAAAAGAAACTATATACCCAATAATCATTCGACAAGTGTATGGCTTGTGGAATTGGTTATGAGCTACCTGTCTAAATAATTTAAAACTTTTAGTTGTGTTTGAACTCCAGGTCACACATTAGGCAGATGTACTAACTATTACATAACTAAGCTATTTGACTGATATATATATATATATATTGATTTTTTATATAGAAAAAGTTTTTTATTTTACTGTAATTCTCATGAATTCATTCAATAAATAAATTGAGTGCTGAGGCATAATTTTAATAAACGCTGTACTAATGATTTTTAAAAGATAATAATTGTATTTCCTAAATAATTTTTAATTTACTTTTGCAACTTCATATTTAACTTAATTAACCAATAACTATTGCTTTTTATAGCCTCCAGGAAGACAGATTCTGCTTGATTTTATTACTCCATATAATTTAATTTGATATTTAAAAAAAAAGAAATGAAAATTATTTAATAATTTGGCAAAAAAAAAAAAAGAACAATTTTTAATATTAAAAAAATATTGGCATTCAAAGAGGTAAAAAATAATAATAATTAACAAAGTAATAACGAGATAACACTTCAAAAAATGGCAGAGCCTTATTAGTCACTGATTAGACTAGAGATTACTGAATAATGAATAATATTTCTGTAGTCTAATTTTTATTACATCAATCTCACCAAGGTAGAGACTAGTTTTTATCCTGTTTTAATACCTTGTGTAGAGGTGTAACCATAAACTTATGACCAAAAACGTGAAAAAAAAATCTATAATCCCAAAGGTGGATATTTTATGCAGATCAAACACTCATCAGTTGTCCCAGACCATAATATTTTACACATATCTTTATCATTGTTCAGTATATATAGAGATAGCAAATTACTACAGTTTAATTGACAAGTGTCAAAATTACTGCCCTCACAAGTTTGACTCAAATTACTTAATGAAAGTATATTAATAATTTTTAGTAATCATTCATTAGGCAAGCGATTATCCAATAATGAACAATATTTCTATAGTGTAATTTTAATTACATGCAGTCTCATCAAGGTGGAAACTGATTCCTATTCTTTTTTTAATAAGGTGCATCTTGGGAATCGTAATCTTTTTTACATATCTTTGGTCTTTTGTTTAAAATTACATCCCTTCACAATTACATCCCTTCACAAAGACTTAAAAGATAGAAATCAGTCCCTATCTTGCATGGGAGTCGTGTAGTAAAAATCATACTGCAGAAATATTACACATTATTGTAGAATCTCTGTTCTAATAAATGACTAATAATTAATATACTTTTTAAAGTGATTTGTATTAAAGTTGTAAGGGCAAACATTTGACAATTATCAATTAAACTGTAGTAATTTACTATATATATATATATATATATATATATATATATATATATATATATATATATATATATATATATATATATATATATATACTGAACAAGGATAAAGATATGTGTAAGAGATTGTAGTCTGGACCAACTAATCAGTGCTGGTTCAGCATAAGATCTTTTGCAGTCTTTGATCATATGTTTACGATTACACTCCTCCATAAGGTGTTAAAGAGGACAGAACCATTCCTACCTGAAGGAGAGTGATGTAGTAAAAATTATACTACAGAAATATTAGGCAATGCCTTTATTTTATTATGTTAGCATTCCTGAATAAGCTCAATGAAAGAGATACAAGCTTAAAAATAAAATTCTGATATATTACTGAAATGGTCAATGCAAAAAAAAACAATTGTTAATTTAATAAAATAATTATATTTTACTTATTAACTTCTGTTTTTTTTGATTCATTATTAATTCATTGCCAATTAAAGGTGTCTCTAAATTCAATGCAAATTCACTAATTTGTAGTTTCTCTTTATTTTTAATTTCTGAATAGCTAAGTGATCAGATTCATCCATTTCACACATGGTTTTTCCTTAGAATATTCACAATTCATCTCCCATATGTTTTTTCTAAGATTTTTACAAACCTTTGAAGTTCAGTTTAAGTACTTTAATTCCTTTCTTTCACCATTTCTATTAATAATATGTTCACTTTGAGTTCATTTCAGTCATAATTTTCTCATGAAAGCTAATAATATTTTTTAATCCATGCACTATATATTTTTAATTTGTCTTTTTTATTTTCTAAATTTATCAGCCCACATTTTACTGAATAGTCTGAAATATATATATTCAAAATTACCCCAAATCCAAAATTCAACCAAACTAGCCATGAAAATAAATCTACAACATAACCAATGGTTTTACTTCTACAAGCTTATGTTTCAAGTGTAAAGAACTACAAACAAAAACATATTTATATTAAACATTACCCATAATTCCATTTACATATCATCCACCCTTAATGTTAAAAAAACTTTTAAATAAGTTAATTGCTTCAGAGTTATACATTTTTAATAATAACAATTTTTTAATTTTTTTATTTCATTTCTCTCTAAAAAAAAAGACAACATTAGCTTTCTCAAAATTAATAGTGTGGCCTGTATCTTTTTCATGGACATACAAAGCAGAACTAGGATATTTATTTCTAACCCTACTTTTATATGTATCTTTATTCTTTCATTTAAGCTCAAACTATTTTGACCTATATAAACCTTCTTACAAAAACAAGAGATAATATACACTATACCAGAAATAGTCTTCCTATCAAAATTTTCCTTTGTCTTATTTAATAAATTACTGAATGTAATACCCCCCTTTCAAGCAATTTTCTTATTTCTAAATAAATCACTATTTTTACATACAATTTTATAAGAAGACAATTTGAAGGGCAAAGAAATAAAATCATATTTTTTTTATCTTTTACATCATTACAAATATTACTAGTAAATAAAATACTTTTCACAAATTTATCAGAGTAGCCAATATGCAAATAATCTTTATAAAATTGACCTTTCTGAAACAAAGCTACCCCACTAGAATTATTTAATTTCTTATTCTTATAACAATAATTTCTTAAAGCAGCTACTTTATGAGATACAGATTGATATCTATCAGGTTTAATTGGAGACTTAATTCTTTACTTTTAACATACTAAACAATTAGTCTTTACATTTCTAATCACCAATAGATATAAAAATTTTAATTTAACCTAACTTCCTTCCTTCTACCACATATTTTATAGAGTGATCAAAACAACTACAAACAAACAATCATCCACATATCTAAAAAAATAACGTTAAATATAAATAATTATTTTTAATAATAATTTCCTCTTCCAAATAATTAATATAAACTGAATGAATTAAAGGAGAAATAATATAACCTATTATCTATCCTTCCTTAATCTTATAAAAATTACCATTATAAGTAAAATACATAGAAATCCCCTAATAATAAAACAAAATATTTAATAACTTGAATTAAATTTTTTGACAAAGATTCATAGTTAACCAACACAGACACAAGAACATCAATACTGCTTAATCTATTAACAGACTGAAACATATTCTCAATATCTAAACTACCAAATACCCAATTATTTTTCATTTTAAAATTATTAATCTTATCAAAAGCCTCGAAAGAAGAAGAAACTGTGTAATAACTAAAACCAACAAATTGTTTTAAAAAATTATTCAAGAATCTAGAAATACCTTCTACAACAAAAATAAATCTTAAAGGAAAAACATGTTTATGAATCTTAATATTCATAAACATCTTAGCTGATATGAAATCATTTGGATAACATTTTAAATAATCTACTCTATCAAAAAATTTTAATTTACCATTTTTTTCACAATATCTATTAATTTCCTTTTAATCACATTACCTGAATCTTTTTCTAAAAACATATATTTACCATTATTTAATTCTTTATCAATTTTCTCCCTGAATTCATTTCCTTTCATAATGACTAACCTACCAGCTTTGTCTTCATGAGAAATAATCACATCATTAGCAATTAACTTATCCTTAAGATGTCTAATCTCAGCAGGATTAACAATAAATTTCTCTTTCCATTTGAAGCTTTTATTCAAAACCAATTGAATGCTGATTTTTGCTCATTACTCTATTAGATTCAATAGACAAAATTCTATCAAAAACTATATTTTTAGGTTCTTGAATAATTTTTTAAAACAATTTGTTGATTTTGGTCATTATACAGTTTTTTTATTCTTTTCAGGCTTTTGATATGATTAATAATTTTAAAATGGAAAGTAATTGAGTGTTTGGTCGTTTAGATATTGAGAATATGTATCAGTCTGTTAATAATCAGCAGCAGTATTGTTGTTCTTATACCTGGGTTGGTTAATCATGGATCTTTGTCAAAAAATAAAATTAAAGTTATTAAAGATTTGTTTTTATTATTAGAGGATTCTATGTATTTTACTTATAATGATAATTTTTATAAGATTAAGAAAGGGTGGAGAATAGGTTATATTATTTTTCCTTTAGTTTATTAAGGTTATATTAATTATTTGGAAGAGGAAATTTTTATTTAAAAGAATTGTTTATATTTAAAGTTATTTGTTAGATATGTGGATGACTGTTTGTAGTTGAGAATGATAAATTGAAGGAGTTGGTAAGTGAGTTTAATTAATTTGATCCTTCTATAAAATATGTGGTAGAAGGAGGGGAGTTATGTTACATTAAAATTTTTAGATCTATTGGTGATTAGAAATGTAAAGAGTAATAGTTTAGTATGTAGTCATTATGTTAAAAGTAAAGAATTAAGGTCTATAATTAAACCTGACAGCTATCAATCTGTATCTCATAAAGTAGCTGCTTTATAAAATTATTGTTATAAGAATAAGAAATTAAATAATTCTAATGGGGTAGCTTTGTTTTAGAAAGGTCAATTTTATAAAAATTACTTGAGTGTTGGCTACTCTGATAAATTTGTTAAAATTATTTTATTTACTAGTAATATTTCTGATGATGTAAAGAATAGAAAAAGATATGATTTTCTATATTTGCCATTCAAATTTTCTTCTTATAAAATTACGTATAAAAATAGTAAAATGTTTGGAAATAAGGAAATTGCTTGGAAAAGAAGTATTACATTGAATAATTTATTAAATAATTCAAAGAAATTTTTGATAGGAAGACAATTCCGGTTGTAATGTATATTATTTTTTGTTTTAATAAGAAGTTTTATATAGATCAGAATAGTTTGAGCATAAATAAAAGAATAAAAGTACATAAAAATAGGGTTAGAAATAAGTATCTTAGTTCTGCTTTGTATGTCCATGAAAAAGATACAAACCACACTATTAATTTTGAGGACACTCTGGTTGTCTTCTTTTGAGAGAGAAATGAAATAAAAAAAAGAATTAAAGAATCTTTATTATTAAAAATGTATGATTCTGAAGCAATTAACTTATTTAAAAGTTCTTTTAATATTAAGGGTAGATGGGAAGTAAATGGAATTGTGGGTAATGTTTAATATAAACATATTGTTTTGTAATTCTTTACACTTGAGAAATCTGCTCATAGCAATTAAACCATTGGCTGTTTTGCAGATTTTATTTTAGTTTGATTGAGTTTTGAATTTGGGGTAATTTTGATTATTTATTGATTAGTTTAGCTTTATGCTTTTAATGTTTATATATATAATAAATACTCAAGTCTTTTGTGTGCATATGTAAATTCTGATAAAAAAACTTTATTACAAATCTTTCTTTTAAAAGTTTAGGCTTTTTTAATACTAATTTTTTATTACGAGCACTCCATGCAAATTAAATTCCATCTATTATATTTTATTTGGATCAATAATCTAACACATATGATAAGTTATAGGGTTTTAATATGAACAAAAAATCACACAACATCTCTTCATCCTAGTACGATATATTGTAAAGTTTAATAATCAGTGATTATCACATAAATATCAAATATCTATTTTTATTCAAGCTTACTCTAGGTGGAGCTAGAGTTGAGAACTGCTCCTATATTAGCATATTGTTTAAAGTTGATAGCTTGGTGATTTATTATTATTAGTAACATTCCTAGTCAGGGTAAAAAGGTGTCTACAAATATTGAAAAACTAAAAATAATAAAATGTCTAGTTAATTAATTGGTTTCAGATCCATATATTTTTTCAAGTATATTGTCCTGGATTCAAAACCCTGGATTAATCTAGATTTCAAATCTTCAGCTTAACATATAAAATGAAGTTATTTAATGATGATTGTTGGATGCATGCCCACCTTTCCAACTTTGATCCCAGGCATATTTGATAAACACAAAAGAAAAAAACAATCTGAGACTGGTATTTAATTCTTAAGGATATGAGAGATTCTGTATTCCGTCTGATAAACAATGATTATTCAAGATTAAATTAGATGGCCATGAATGAACTCCTAATATTACTATGATATTTTCTTTTTTTTTTGAAAAGATATTGAACTTTTTACTTTAGTCTTTTAGCATTTGCCTCTAGTCCCAATATTTTCTTCTCATCTGATAGGTATTAAAGCATTTTTTTGAAGACCTGAATTATTATTTGTGAAACAATCGCACATCATCTGCAAAATCTAAAAAAAAACATTAAATAATTTCCAAATATTTTTGATTCCAATTGCTTTGCATTTCAATCTAAAAAATATTTTTTATAAAATTGCTATTACCAGTTTTTGAAAAATTGAATTATCTTGTTGGGCATCTTTATAAATTTCAGTTTTTAAAATTTAATCCCTTCTTCCATTAAGAAATAAAACACACAATGGTTTATATCAAAGTTGTGAGGCAGAAAATTTGATACTTATCAATTAAACTGTAGTTATTGGCTATCTATAAATCTAGAACATTGATAAAGCTATGTTTAAGAGATTGTGATCTGGGCCAACTGATGAATGCTGGCTCAGCATGAAATTTTTAACTTGGGAATTCTGTGCACTTTTTTTACATCTTTGGACATATGATTATGTAAAACTTAGCTGTTTATAAGCTTAGGAAACATACATTTTGATGTTTCTTTCAGAGAACTGAACAAATTGTAGCAGAAGAAGGGAAAAATCGATTTTATATCATTTTTGGAGATGAAAATAGTACGATGTTGGCAATCTATTTTGTAAATAGTATATTCTTATTTCATGGAAATTTTTTAATCTAATGTATGTTTTATTTGAATGATAGAATTACTTCTTTGTTTAATCTTTTAAAAATCACAATATCTTGGATATATTTTATGATAAATTCTAATTCAATTGTTACTAATTTTTTTATCTGGTATAATAAAAATAGTTACAGAACAGGTACCTTTTTTAATATTTAGATTTGTTCCTATCTAACATGCTTCCCATACATTTTTACTATATCATATATATGGCCAATGGGCCACCCCATCAGTGTTATCATCAGTAGTCTATTTCTAGCAAAAATAAAATATATACTTAAACACAGATACTTAAACTCAGGTTTAAAATACATGAAATATGTGGACAACATGTTTATATGTGCTACAGACACATAGATCAATGAAATACAACAGAAATTGGAGTGAGCATTGATACTGTCATGGATCTTGGAGAAAAAGGACAGTAATAGAGAAATAAAGTTTTTGGACTGAGATATGCAAAGACAGGGCCACACACTAGATTACAGAATGATGGTTAAGTCCCTAAATATAAGAGGAATAATCCACCCTATATCAGTAACCCCAATATCACATAAATATGCAGGATTAAAAAGTGTTTTACACAGAAATCATATACTATTCAAGTTTGGATATGATAAAAAACAACATTTTACATTATACAAATGACTATCAAAATAAGAGATATAATAATGATAAAATCTTAAACATCATAAAGAGATCTATAAAAAAAAAGAAATCCTTGCACCAAGCAAAAAATGAAATGTAAAAAATGGATGAAATGACTTTATATTCCAAAGATTTTACATAAATTAAAAAAATATATGTTAAGATAAGTTTAGTATAAGCTTTTAAACCCACCCATCCCATCACTTAATCAATAACTCTAAAAATATTATACCAAACAAGTTAGTGCATCAAGTGGTCTATAAAATTAAGTGCAGTCCATTAGCTTAACAATGCTGCATATGATGAGGAGTCAAAAGCCAATCTGTCAGTGGACTTTTCCAATACAGATATTAATACAATAGAGCTCTTAGAGACAAAGAACACATCAATATTTGCAGGCCATGAGCAGAAAATTGACCATAGATTCAAACTAACAAAAGCAGGTTTAGTGTATACACAGAAAAAGGATAGAGCATGTGTAATAGCTAGTAACCACATTTGCATTAACAAAAAAGAAACAGTGTACCCATTTCAAAGAAATAAGCTATTTCAATATCCAAATTTAAAGTTTAAATTAAAATTGAATATATGAACAGTTCATTAAACATTGATTAAACACTGACATAAAGAACCATTTAATCACACCACTATATGCCATGAATACGATATGTAAAAACATATACAAAGCATAATAGGAAATGATAAAACTAAATATTAAAAATACTATCTTTTCTGTATTTTCATTTTACCAGGAACAATTCTAATTTAAATTTAATTGAGAATCATTCTTCATTCATTATAATCTTGTCTTACTATTTTAACATGTTCTACAATGCTAAACCAAGTACTATCTTTTCTGTATAGTAAACTAGTTCAGTAATTTGCATCTTCTTCTGAATGTCTAACTCTAATGTTAAAAGTGATCTATTTTCTAGTACTCCTCTCCTTATGATGTTGCACTTTTTCCTAATTATATGCTTATAGTTTTATCAACAAATTTTACATTT
Organism: Epiperipatus broadwayi; assembly: GCA_028023455.1. Taxonomy (NCBI): domain Eukaryota; kingdom Metazoa; phylum Onychophora; class Udeonychophora; order Euonychophora; family Peripatidae; genus Epiperipatus; species Epiperipatus broadwayi. Next base: position 7,084,071 of record JAQFVV010006238.1, read on the forward strand.
ACATCACCACCATTTCCTATCCATACACAAGCTATTAAAACAATATGTGATGAACTGTAATTTCTCTTTATATGGAGTCAGGAATCTCTCAGCCACTATTCTCAGAGAAATCTGTTAGCCACTTTACCTTCCCTTTCCATTCTCCACCATAAGTTTTCCCATATTCTTTTCTATCATGATTCATCCTATTTCCACAACATAATCTTCTATGTTGAACTCCTTTAAATCTAAACCCCCCTTCTCTTTTCCCAAACCCAGCATAAAAAACAATAACCCACTTTCTGTATAATCACTTTGTTTATATCTATTTTTCCACAACTTCATTATTTGTATCCTTTCTGCTTGCAGGTATTTACATTCAATTAACAGATGCCTAGCAAACTCTCCATACTCTAGTACCATCTAGTGTACACTTTAATAATCAATGGATGCAAAAAGGTTAGTGCATAAAATTACTATCTATTCTCTACTCAACCAATATCCCAAAAATAGTTTCTAGCTCATAGCTTTCATCAGTGAGGAGCCTTGGATATAAAACTACTGCACCTAGATCTAAGGAACTAATGGAATCGTCCCCCATCTACCAGTTAATTAATTAGTAACAATAAATCTATGATTCCAAGATGAAAACAAAAAATAATGTTTTCAATCCAAGCTTATTCATATATATAACCATAGATTTGAATCCAGTTTAGTATTTATAAATTTTGGCGTCTTTGAAGATCAGAAACTAAAAACTGGTCTGAAAATTTTGGACGAATAGGCATTAGATAGAGATTTTATGCACAGGCTTTCTTTCATGCAGTGATTACTAAGGCTTGTACTAGTTGAAACTATTGCATAAAATGTTTGTTACCATTTTATATTTCTATACTTCTTCACATAAAATTATTTTAAAACATATCATAGATAATTCTATAATTTAATTACTTGTAATAATGATTTTGGCCAATAAACATCACATGACCACCATTTCTTATGCTTGCTTATAACTGTTATTAAAAAAGCCAAAACCCTTTATATGTATTGCCACTCAGTGCAAGCCAATGTAATCAAAGGATGCCAGTAGGCTTGCACATAAAATCCCCCATTGTCAGTGAGAAGCCTTGGATCTGAGAGCGCTGAACCTAGATCTTAGGATCTAATGCAATCCTCCAGCAGCCACCTTTTATCTCTACTTAACTACAAAACTATGAGTCTTAAATTGAAAACACATTATATTTTTATTCCAAGCTCATTAGCTTATATAGTTATATAGGTCTGAACTCAGTTCAGTACGTATACATTTTGGTGTCTTTGGTTCTTTAATAACCATAGCCACCACTATTCTATTAGGCAGGATTGGTTTTAAGCCAATAAATATTACATGATCACTGCATCTTAGGTTTGCTTATAACTGTTATTAAAACAGGCAAAGTTGTCTATATGTATTGCCATTTAGTGCAAGCCAGAGTAATAAATCAATGAATGCCAAAAGGCTTGTGCATAAAATCCCCATCTAGTGCCTACTCATCCAATATCCCCATGCTACTTTCTGGATTGTTGTCATCATCATTGAGGAGCCTTGGATCTGAAAGCACTACACTTAAATCTTAGGATTAATCTTTTGATTACTCTGGCTTGCACTGAGTGACATTACATATACAGAGTTTTGCCTGTTTTAATAACAGATATAAGCAAGCATAAGAAATGGTGATTATGTGATATTTATTGGATTAGAACCAATCCTGCCCAATAGGATAGTGGTGGATATGATTATTAAATAACCAAAGATACCAAAATGTATAGGTACTGAACTGAGTTCAGTCCTATATGACTATATATGCTAATGAGCTTGGATTTAAAATATTATAGTGTTTCAATTTAAGACTCATAGTTTTGTAGGTAAGTAGAGATAAAAGGTGACTGCTGGAGGGTTGCATTAGATCCTAAGATCTATGTGCAGTGCTCTCAGATCCAAGGCTCATCACTGACAAAGGCCACAAGCCAGAAACTAGTCTGGGGATATGGGGATTTTATGCACAAACCTTCTGGCATCCATTGATTACTCTGGCTTGCACTGAGTGGCAATACATATACAGAGTTTTGCCTGTTTTAATAATGATATTACCATAATATCATAAATTACTTCTGATTCATTCTTAATAATTAGTTTATTTCATCATGTCATTCTGATTTAATAATGATTCTCCACTTTTTCTTATTTTCCCACAAATTGTTAAATTTTATTTTTATTCTCTTCTATAAATTTTGTGATTTTACAGGTCTATTTTGATACTTTTTTAAAATACAAAATTCTTTTCCTGATCATTTTACAGTATTTAGTCAGTTTAAAACATCTTTATATACTATTCTATTTTCTGAAAAGTATCTTCTTCAGGAAACAATGTAACTATATATTACTTCATTTTTTGCTTTTACTATTCCCGTAGTTCTTCTTAGTAGAGTATCAATTCTTTTCTAATTGATATCATTCATGTCTAAATGTATTCAGTATCTGTTAGTACTCTAAAATAAATTTATTGTAATTTTTCTGAATGTTAGAAATATCAATTGTTGACATTTTTTCCAAATGAATTGTCTCTCTTGCATTATATTAGTTATTAAAGTTTAGAGTAAGTGACATAGAAATAATTTCCCTTAAAGTGTCAAGCATTATTTGCAAAATTAACCACATCATTTGGAAAATGTGAGATGATTTAAATAATCTCCATATATTTTACTTTCATTAGTTTTTTGTTTTAATCCATGTTAATCCATGAAATAATTTTTGTTATTCTGTTATATAAATTTTAGACTTATCAGTGTTAATCTCCTTAATATTACCATGCAATCTAATCATGGCCAATTGCAATTTTGATAAATATTCTTCAGACACAACAACATCCTAGACATATATTTTGATAATTCAAAAAGTTAATCATTATGGGAAGTTAAATGTTATTAAACAGAAAAAAATAGAACCACAAGAATAGAAATCAATACATTGCCTTGCAAGAGAGTGATGTAGTAAAAATTATATTACATATATATTATTTTTTAAGTTGATAATTTCTAATCTAATAAATGATGAATAAAAATTATTAATATATTTCTATTAAGTGGTTTGTATCAAAGTTGTGAGGGCAGCAAATTTGATTCATAAATTAAAGTGTAGTAATTGGCTGTCTATATATATTGAACAGTGCTAAAGATATGTGTATTGGGCCAATTAATGGATGCTGGTTCAGCATGAAATATGCATCTTGGGGATTGTATATCTGTTTTACAAATTTTTTGTCATGTGCTTATGATTACCTCCCTCCACAAAATGTTAAAAGTAGATAAAAACCAGTCTCTTCCCTACATGAGAATAATGTACTGATAATTATAATACAGAAATATTGTTCACTAAGTGGACCATCTCTAATCTAATGAATGACTCATAAAAATTAATATACCAAATGCATCCAGCCTAAATAGGCCATGTTTTTTTTAATTGATTGCTTAAATAGTTTTTTTAAGATTTAATATAAATTAAGCAAAAGATTTTAATATTATATAAGTAAATGTGAAAAGAGTACATCAGCCTGAAAGGCTTTCATTTTGATTTCAATTATATGCTAACCAAAACTAAATGTGAATATGCTATAGCATCTATTATTTCCCTTACTAAATATCACATTTCAAACATGAATTTTGGTATTGTAGTGACATTTTTTTCACAATTTAAATACTATACCTATTCAGTTCTGTACTGTATTTAAAAGGTCCATATACTGATTTTTTTTTCTGAGCAGTTTTTATTAATGGCAGGATTACTTCCCATAAAATATACTTGGTAATAAAATTATAGATTATTAAATATAAAGAGCAGAATTATTTCCTTTGTGTAAAATGCTCTAATATAAATTATGGTTTATTATGGTGTAGTTATTTATTTTTAAAAACAAATTTTAATTATTTATTTTTTCGATTTTTGAAAACTTATTTTTTTTCCTAATCAGTTGCTTTAACAATTTTTTTTAATATTTAATCTAAATTAAACCCCTGAGTCTGAAAAGTCATCATTACTTGTTATATTTGATATGTGAATTTGCCAGTGTTACAGCCAATTATAAAAACTATGGTTATTAATGGTAGAATAACTTACTTGCATATTAGTTTTAACAAGGCTGTAAACCTTAGCAATGAGTGTCTGAAAAAATCGTCACTAGGGACCTCTGTAGGTCTTTAAAACACATGCTTACGCTATGAAGAAAACTTTTCTTCATAGCGTAAGCATGTGTTTTATAGACCTACAGAGGTCCCTAGTGACGATTTTTTCAGACGCTCATTGCTAAGGTTTACAGCCTTGTTAAAACTATTACTGAAATAATAGTGAGCGTTTAATAAAATTTATAATTACTTGCATATTGTAAATTTGAGAGCATTGTGGAGAAATATAATTTTTAATTGGTTATGAATTTGACATATGACAGCCTTACTGAAAAAACGTATATTCACAGGAAACATATGATAGCATTACAAACAAACATTCACATGGATTTTATAAATATAGATGATTACAAGAATGTTTTGCAAATGATTTTAAAATACAATACCTCTAAATTTAGTTGCATCAGATGTTAAATGCCATTTAAGTATCAAAATGAATGATGATTGCAATAGCTTTTATTAACTAGATTTGAAGGATATCAGCTTTGATAATTGTGCAAATTATATTTTATTATTCACAAATTATTCTACAGTATATATCCATTTTAGGAATAACTTCTTTCAACAGCTCCATAACCATGAAGCATTAAATTATGCTTCTTTTAAATAAATTGAGGGATATCAGCTCCAATCATTGTGCATTATATATATTTTTTACTACACCGGCATTTTTACTCAAAAAAGTTGACAAGTCATTCTGCAGGATACATCATTTCAAGATGATTTTCTTCATCAGATATCTTACAGTCTTAAAGTATTTCCAGTAATCCATGAAAATACATCACCCAACTCATGTTAATACAACAAAGGTGCCAACTTAGTGTCAAGGCATGAACCTTTAGTGCTATAACTGCTAGCTATATCTTACTACATTCCATCACAGTCATGTGCAGTTTGGTGTACTTGGTAGCGTATCCAACATGGTATCAGTGTGTTCCAGGATCGATTCTGGCACAATCAAAGATTCACCTCATTTAAAACCTTAATTAAGAAATCCAAAATCGGAATATGGTATTAATAATCAATGCAGTAACATAAATAGATTAATTGACCTAACTTGTATATATTTTATTTCTATCCATTTTCAAGTAATATTGATAAATGTTAGAGAATAAAATAAACCATCATTTTAATAAGTTTAGAAAAGGGAAAAAGACCTTTCATCATATATATTCTTTTAATAAAAAGAATGTTTTTTTTTTTTATTATCGATTGTTTTCTCTTTAAAGTTACTTTATTTCAGATTGATTTACTTTAAAATAAGTTATTAGAAAATAAACAGAAAATCAACTTGCTGTATTAATTCTGTTTTCCTCATTGTATTTCTTTGTCTAATATGATTGTTCTCTCTAGTCGCTTGGCTTTCTATATGATGAACTTGACCCAGGGCATGCTAGGTCAGATCTTTGATAATAAGATCAGTGTTTCTGATTGCTCTGTTTTTTTTTTTCAAAAAATAAAAATAAAAATCTGGACCACTTAGTTTCTAATGACTCTAGAAAGATATAACAATTGATTTTTTTTACCTAAGTATTTGAAGATTAATTTACTTCTTTTTCTTCTTTACATCATATTTTATCAAATAAAAAAAGCATTAACGTAGAATAAAGTGAAAAGAAAAAGTTTGTTTTCATTTTGTTCTAGAATTCTGTAATCATTTTATTTATATACAAAAATATATGCGTACGCACAAATGTTTAAGTCTCTCTATGCATTGGTGGCGCTTTCACTACTCTGTATTCGATCTGGTTCGAATCGGTGCGGAGAAATTTTTAAAAATTTTCATTAGTTTATAATTTTAATTTTAGATAATCAGTCCATAGGTGAACAACTAACCATCATATTAATCAGCACTTCGTTACTCTTAGCTAGAAGATAAAATAAGAATTGAAATAAATCCAAACCATCATTCTTCATAAAGATGAGTACTGTTTTGACCTTCAGTGTTTCTATAAAAGGGCTGATATTTTGGAGGAACTTGTCACCAATATATTACAGAGGGAAAACATGTGAATTTTAGTCAAGCGTTGGTGGCCTAGTGGTTATCATAGCTGCCTTTCAAGCAGCTGGCCCGGGTGCTTCCCGGTCAACGCATTTGACATATGAAAAAAAAAAAAAGTGTGAGTTTTAATTATAATTAATCTTGGAAAAATAAATTTATCTTTTTCGTTAAAAATAAACTTGATTTTTTTTTCACGTCTTAATTTTGAAAATATTAATGTAGAAAGGAATGAATCCCCAGTAATTTTAATCTAAACTGACCTTGTCTATGAATTATCTGTTGTTGTTTTTTTTACATGTTTGTTCATGTTATTAGGAGTTTAATTAAATATTTGAAAATTGGTTCATAACCGAATAAAAAGAATGGCAAGTCATTGATTTACATTATTATTTAATAATATATAAGACAATATACATGATAACACTAATAGACTATAAATATAATTTTGAAACATTCATTATATATCTAAATCTACATGAAATATCTCGTTAAAAATCTACAATATAACTTAAGAAAGTATTGAAGGATAAATTATTTGCGTATATAATTATGTGTAGACTAACATTAAATAGAGAATAAAGATATTGCAGGAAAATTACAAATTGGTCTATGAAATATTAGGAGTTAAAGGCATTCTTTTTATTTGTGACTTAGATAATAGAAAAGTCATTTAAACTAGATAAATGCTTGCTGGAAGATATTTTTTTAGACGAAGGTGATATAAAAAATATAAAAGAACAAGTATGAGCCATGGCAGTGAATAGTTAAAGATTTTTTATATACTAGCTTGTTAAAGTGAGAGTATTTTGAGGTGAAATAAATGAAAATAAATCTGTCATATTTGCCAATGTACATAATTGCTTATTAATATCAATGTTACTATCAGCTTCTCAACAAATACTATCTGTCATCATCTAAATAGTGAGAAGGGGGTTGTCATTCAAGATGATATTGAAATATTAAAAGTCATATATATATATATATAAACAATTCAAATATATATATATATCTATATATATATATATACAGTGCAATAATTGTTCATTTACCTATGAATTGTTAAAAGTGGACAGAAAGTAGTCCTTATTTTGTGTGATAAACATGAGGTTTAAAAGTATTGAGCTATTAACATGGGTCCATGATTCAAATATTGGATATCTCTAACTTATCTGAAGAGTGAAAGTGGCCACTGAAATGCATGAAAAATGAAAGAATGGGGTCTGAGTTTCAGAGCTGTTGGATTTGTATATATATGTAGAAACAAAAAATCTAAACGAACCAAAGGATGGGATTTTTTAATGGATCCCAACCCAAAATTGGTGATAAGCACACTGAAGGGTTTCACTAATTTTTACGACTATGGCTGATAATGTTGGCCAAGCAACAGTAACATTTGTTAATTATTATTGTTCATTCATGAATATATATCTACCATCAGAGTAGCCATATAATGTGAATATTGTTCCAAAGTCTTGAGTTCTCTGGACATTTTTTATTTGTTCTGGAAAAAGTACATCGACCAAGATGCATTGTGACACTAACTCATAGCTTCATTGAGGACTGACCAAAATCTAGATTTAAATTTGTCATCTTTGGTTGATAATAATCTCATTAACATCCAATACTAATTTGGATACACATTAAACTTAATCACTATCACTTAATTTAATTCTGTTATTTTTGATTACCGACTGAATTGAGAAAATGCAAAAATGAGAATTAAAATATAGGATAAGTTACAAATTTAATAATCCTTTATCTCAGACGGTAAAGCAAATAAGTGTTTCAACATGCTCTCTACCAAAATCAATAGATATAACTAAAAGATCACAGATACAGCAGTTCTTATAATGCCTTTTTAAAATTCTTATTACAAACTTTTATTAGTACTTTAAAATATTTTTTCCCCCATGCCTGCCCAATGTAGTTATAATCTTAAAAAAAAATTAATAATCAAACAATTTTTGTCTAAATAATAAAAAAACTGGTAACGCAATATATATATATATCTACTTATACTTATATCAATATAATTATACAAGCAAATATGTAATTCACCTTAAAGTAAAATAAATAAGATTGAAAGATAATAATCCAATATACTGGTAATAATACTAAATATTAGTTAATTATTTTCTATATTAAGATTTCATCACATGTGATATATATATATTGTAACAGTATGAAAATAAGATATGAATATGGGGAAATGTGAAACCATCATCATCCCCATAAAATAACTTATAAACAGTGTGCAAATAAAAAAAATGGAATAAATGAATATTCAAAGAATAAGAACAGAGAATCAGCATGAACAAATCCATAAGATGCATCTCCATCATTATAAAAAATAATGAACACATCAGCAGTCATACAAGAACAGTCACAAATCATAAAATCAACATCTCAAAATCAACAATTAATCTTGTGACTGAATTTAAGAGAGGTACTCTATAACCAGGCTACAACCTCAGGGCATATCGATGCACAAAATAAAAACATTATGCTGGCATACAAAAATATTTTGATCATCTTCAATGTTCTGGTTACATAGTGTAAAGGCTAATTATAAAATTAATTGCTAATAATAAAAAGTATATAAAATGTATATTAATTCTAAAAATATTACTTTTGTGCCATTCAGGATTATCATCTAGATGTCCAAACACCAAAATAAATACCTACACCCATATAACTAACCATTATGTTCTGATATAATTCAGAATACACTATGAATTGTTTCTATGAGCAAAAGATAAATAAATATTACAGCTTATTCTAATTTATTTTATTAACTTTACTGGGATAATTTAAAAACAATTTTTCAAACTCTAAGATGTATTGAAAAAAAGTCACACACACTGTCAATTCATGGAACAGATAGTTGGAGAAAAATACATTAATACTAGAACCTTTTTAAACAGTTGTTTAATATGCTAACTAATTAACAGTAAACAAAAATCAAAAAATGACATGATAATATAAAAATTTAAATGTATACATTCTTATTAACCTTTTTTTTTTTTTAATAATATTTTTTTTTTTTTTTTTTTTTTTTTCCCCCCACCAACTTTTTTTGACCACCCCAAAAAATTTTTTTTTTTTTTTTTTTTATTTTTTTTTTTTTTTTTATATAATAAAAAAAAAAAACCCCACCGTAAAAAAATTAAAAAAAAAATTATATACATATTTAACAAATTTATAAAAAAAAAAAAGAAAGTGAGAGAGAGGGTTTTGACACCCAGGAAGGGTAAGTATAGTTTCATATTATAAACAAAATTAACCATTTGATTTTCATTCATTAATTAAACTAACCTTTCCTATTATTGAGTCATTGTATTTTCTTAAATTGAAAAAAAAAAAGACTTTTAAATTAGAAATAAAGAGTTAAATTCTCCTAATTCTTAGTACAATTTTGGGGGTAAAAAATAATGAATAAAATAAAAAAAAACATATCAAATTTAATAAAAATTAAGATACTATTTTTTTTTATAATTCTAAAAGAAAAAATTCACCTGAATAAAAAATATATTTTAGTTGAAACAATAGTATGAAAACTATAACTATTATCAATTGTTAATCAATTTAAATGTATATAAATTTAGAATGTAATGTGCATATTAAAGAAAATACCATTTTACTATGCTTTACTTTTTTGGGGGCCCTTCTTTGAATTTATAATTTCTATTTCTAACTTTTCTGAGTAGTTTTTTTAAGGTTTTTCACTTCTAGTTAAATGTACACAATTCTTTGTACTTGACCATAAAAAATTTCAGGCTAGCACATGCAACTAGAGTTAATCCATTTTTTCCTAATAATTTTCTAGGTCAGGCTAACATATAGATACCCTTATGCTCTTGATAAGATATGAGATTTATGTTGCAGATTACTTTAGGGGTGTTTTTTTTACATTTTATTCTACTAAAGCAGATTATATGGAGGTAGATGATGTGTAGCTTCTTGCTGAACTCAGCGTATGGTTTTCATTACACAGCTAAATTAAAACTTCTACTGTTCACTTCAACAGTTTTTCTTTTTTAGCAGCTGACTGACTACTTTCTTCAATAGAATTATGTGCTTAATCATGACAATTAATTTTCTGATTAGCACATACCCCTAATTTTAGAACAACCCTGTCTTCAACCAACCACAATTGTATATTCTACATGACAAAATTAAACACTGATCAATTAGGTCTCTTTTTACAAAAGATAATTGTTCAGTTATTTACTGCTCATTTTTTTACAAACAGAAAAATCTGCTCTTGTTATCACTATTTAATTAAAAATACTATCATAGTTTTGAAATTACTCTTTAATTAATGTTTTTTATATTAAAAGAAAAACAATTAGTTATTTATATTGATTTAATAAGCATTGTTTATTGTACTGGAGAGGGATAAAGAGAAAAAAATAAATCAATTAAAACAAAAATTTAACAAATTGTTAAAATCTTATTTTTTAAATTTTTTTATTTATTTATTTCTCTTATAAGTTAAAGTTAAAATTTATGAATACTTAGGAATAAAAAATGATAGATAAATGAACTATTTCATAAAAGTTAGCATCATTGCTGCTCATGTGTTTGAAATTAAGGTTTTTTTGGTTTTATTTAAAATTATGCATGTGCCAATATTGTCATTTTTTGTGGCATGCATTCCTCTTTGATATGGTGTAATAAAATGGGTCAAAATGTAGATTTTTATTAATATTTTAGGTAATAAATTCATTTAATTTTTTTCTGCTCAATTTATTAGATTGTATGAAAAAACAAAGGCATAAATCTCTTAATGAAAAAATATAACTACAAAATGGATTCAACAGGCTTTGAAAATTTTGCAATTTCAAATCCTTCATTCTGAAAGTAAACATTCACTGTATCTTATTTTAGATTTATATATTTATTGTTATTATAGATTTATTTATTATTATTTTAGATTTTTTATTATTATTTTACATTTTTTTATTATTTGATTATTATTATTTTAGATTTTTCTTTGTACTAATGTACCTATGTAATATATATATTTTTTTCTCTAATAATTTACAATTAAGTATTTTTATTATTACAAATAAGGAGAAATTAATTATATTTGTAAAGTAGGCAATTATGTGCAATGTAATTTTAGGGCTCATCCAAATTTCAGGCAACTTTATTGACCTTATTTTATAAACATAATGACTCTCAAAAGGCTTAATAATTTATTAGCACATCTGTATTTATAGAAGTGTGTTTGTGTTTGTACTTGTCTGCCTCTGTGTGTATAACAAGTAATGATTTTAACTGCATCTATGAAATTTGACTATTATAGTGAAGCTGCATATATATATATATATATATAAAATACATATTTTGCGGGTTCATCCGTGTTAAAAACTTTTAATACCAATACACTAGTGAAGCACAAGCCATCCACATATATATATATATATATGCTGGCTTCACCATTCACTGTGGACTAACTAAGACCCTAAGTCCAACCACAGTAAATGTATGTTTCTTTTTCAAACTAAATTTATCGTTTTCTCAAATAGTTGCCTAAATTAAAAGATTTAATAAAATAAAATATAGAAAGTTAAAATTATTATTTTTAAAATATATTTAGTAGAATTCGATGAATTTCTTAATTAATTAGAATCCATTAGGAAAAGGAATTTAATTAGTAAAACATTTTTCTGAATTAGATAAAAATAGATAACAGGAAAAATTTGAAACAACGGGCATGATTCGCTACTAATTAGCAGATTAAAAACATAATGGAAAAAGGGTATAAAAAAGAACTTTTCTTTTGTTCTTGGTCTTATGCTTGCTGGTAACCTGTGCTGAAGGTCAGAAAGCAATCTTAAGAATTTTGTTGGAAGAAATTTTGCTGAAAGATTGGACAATATCGTGAACTCTTGCTTGCTGTACTTACTTCAAACTGCACTCTATTCTTTCAGCATATAAATAAAAGAATCCAGAAATATGTTGCTCTGCAAAAATGCAGGGGTAACTTCTTTGCCTTCGCTCTCCTGAGTTGTTCCTGATGCAGGAGTCGTAATCATGTAAGCCAGCCAGAGAACAAAAGTATCTGCCTTGTATCCGTGAAAATCTGCCCTCAAAAATGGAAAAACAAATTTGAAGAACCGAGAAGACCTGCGGGGAAACATCAAATGAACTCATTTTGACCCACCCATCTAGTTACCGGTAATGTTCCCATAAATTATTAAAATATCTGTGTAATTTGCAATTTCAATGTATATTTAGGCTTTTCTATATATATATATATATATATGTTTTTTTTAAATCTATGTATTTGAATCTTGTGAAATTATATTTCATTAATTGCTTTCTTTTCTTTTTTTTATATCATAATGGGAGGGGTTATTATATATAATGGCGGCCATAGTTCTTATTAATTTAATTGAAAAATGCTTCGTTTAACTTTCCGCCATTATACTCCCATAATTAAGTTATTTATTTTATATAACTATTTATTTAGAAAGAAAAGGAAGCAAATCATAGAAAGTGCAAAACTCTATTTTAAAATCAAGATTTAAATTGCTAGATATTCTATTATAAAACTTTCCAAACTTTAACTTAGTTTTTTTTATATATACATATAAAAGAAAGATCCTTATCAAATGCCAATATATTTTAGTCAATGAAGGGTTACAAATTTAAAGTTATATTTTAAAGAGCGTGAAATAAAACGTTCACATTTATATTTTAGTACTAAGAGAGATTACATTTTGACAATATGTATTAACAAATTATTAAATAGCATTGGCTTAGTGGGGAATGGGTTAAATTTCAACTAAATAAATAAAATATCCGCCCACTTGTTCTTTTATTAATTCAAATTTTATAAAGGTGAAGTTACTATTTTTCTGTGGATTTTCAGTGATAGTTGAGCTTTCCTAAGATATATATTTTGCAGAGGGTTTCTTTTTTAAATTTAAAGGTCGTTGACGGTATTTATATGGTATCATGCTTTGGGTGATCTACTGGGCTGCTCAGCATATATTACAGTGCTTCTTTTGCCAAGTTTGCTTAGGTTAACATACCTACATTTGGACCTTCTGAAAAACAAATAAATTGTTCTGGATCTCAAATTGTTCTGGATCTCATGTCGATTTCAGTCCTTTCAATGTACGTAACTGGACATAAGCAACAAAACTCCGATCCTGAATCCGGGTCATGCGTTTAGCGAACGGGTTCCATTTTTCTCTCTAACCTAGTTTAGAGATGGAGAGCTATCTGGTCTGGTGTTAACCTCTTGGTAACTGGTATGTCTCAAGCCTCACAGCCCACAACATGCTCTCGCCTTTGTGCATGGTCTTATATATTTATATTTATTAGGAAATCTTTCTCAAAATATCATCGAAATGTTTCAATTATAGCTGGAAATTCCTGCTGCGGTCACTTTATCATTCTTCTTAAATCATAAGTAGGGCGGTGATTTAAACCTGTACAAAGTGTTTAGTTGAGTTTGACCACCTATTTATTTCTATGTTCTCCAACCACAGAGTTAATGAATCATCTCTCTCTCTCTCTTGATTTCTTTTATGTAACACTTCCATTGGCTGGAATATTTTAAAGAAAGAAATGATAATGTAAAATTTTGTCTGTTCTTATCATTACGATCAATGGATCTTTCAAATATGTCTATCCGGTTGCAGTGAAAATAGCCTGTGACACTATTAATAAAACATTGTATAAATTCTTTTAATGTAAATAATAAAAGTTTGTGTTATCTTTCATTCACTATAAATAAAACCACTTAGTATTGTTTTCTTTTGTAACATACGTATGTATATCTGATCATTAGATATGTAAAAATTTCTTTTTCGTGGTCTCTTCTCTCCCTGACCACCGGGCATACATTAAGATTAAATTCTAATGAGGTTTGGGGAGTAAGTCGCTTAGTAGCAATCTAGAGGAGTAGGTGAGGTTTGAACCCCCTCTATCTGCATCTCTAGGTTAGGTTAAAGCAGCCCTACTTTTCTTACCATTACAATAGAGCAGTGCAATATAAATATTAAGGCTGATTATCAGATGCATAGAAATGTTGCAGTTGATACAGCAATCACAAAATTTACTGGGTATAATACCATGTGACAATTTACACTCTTAAAAGCAATAAAGAGTTTTGCATGATTGGTGTGTGGTGATAGCAACAATTACTATGTTTACCACAGAACTTGTATGCAGGCAAAGATTCAACTTCAGATTCTTGCCTATGCATTGGTGTTCATGCTGTGGAGTCAATAGTTTTGCCACATCTTGCATCACATATTTTCCAATGTACAGCTAGTAAATGGGCTATATGCAAATAAATTATATCACTGTGGGATAATAGATATAACAAGATAACATTACTACTGTGCACAGAAATACAAAATGAAGAGTGAAGACTCATTTTATCATTGATAAAGAGAGTGACCTTCAATTTCTAGTTTTGGATAGACAAGAAGTCAATTGCTATGATTACAAATGCATATCCACCTTCTGGAAATGGTCTATTTTGTATCTTTTATGAGGATGAATCTTTTTCTTATAGATGCCTTGAAATTTTTTTAACTTCTGGGGGTATAAAATAAAAATAAAGAATTCTTATGCTACTGCTTTTATAAGCTCTGTAGCTATGGATTATCTCAGGTAAAACATATTATATCTGGTTTGAAGGAAAATTTTGTGAAAAATATAAAGAAATTATCAATGAAGATGTAGTTTTAAACATAGTTAATGATAAATTAGAAATTATGAACAAACAATGAAGTAATATTTTTTTGGATATTGAATTTTCACTTTTTCTTATTTTTTAATGGTAAACTACTTTTCTTAGGCTTTTTAGCTTAGTATTTCTAGTTTCTTTTAATGTAAAACTTTTTGCTGTAACAGTATTAAAACTGAAATTATTGTGAAAATTGGTCTCAAATCAATTTTTTAAAAATTCAATATGGTGCTAAGCTCTCTATACTGATAATGAAGAAAATAAAGAAATTGTTTATTTTATACTTTTCTCTATCTCTCTTTTATAGTCTTTAGTGCTACATATTAAAATATTCATATTATTATCATCATCGTCAACCATTATCAATCCACTGCAGGATGAAGGTCTCTCCAAGTTCAATACATATTCTCTGATCTTTAGCTTCTCTTCTTTATATCACCCCTGCACACATTCTTATTTCATCCATTCATCTCACATGTGGTCTCGTTTTGGGTTTTTTACAATCTCTTGGAATGCAGTTTCAGATTTCAATTGTCCATCTATTATCATCTGTTCTAGAAATATGTACAGCCCAACTCCACTTATAAAAAAATTAATATTTGAAAATTATTTAAAAGAAAATTATCTAGAAATATCATGCTATTATTTGGGAACAAAAGTAAAACATATAATAGAGATATACACATGAGAGACAGTGACCTGGCCCAACTGATGATTGCTGGTTCATCATGAAATGCATCTTGGGGGTCATTTGTCTTTTGTTATATTTTTATTTATATGAATTTAAAAAGAATAGGAAAGTATGGAGGTGTTTATTATATCTATAAAATATTTAATTGAATCAAATCACCCATTATTATTTTTATAAAAAAAAAAACATGTGGAAAAATTAAATATTATTTCCTCTGAATTAACTAATTCTAAATTTAAGGAGCATGCAACCATCTATAATTATTAATGCAGCATTGTAGCCAAATAGCTATAATATTAACATAATCTTATGAGATCGTGCATCTGTTTTCATTCATGCATTTCCAATTTTCAAGGTATTTGATTTTTTTTTGGTAGTCCTAGGAAGGTTAACCTATTTTTATTGCAGCTTGCTTACTAAAACTCCATTTTTTTTTATGTACAACTATTAATTATTTTTCTTGTTATTGCTGGCTTATCACAAATGATAAGTTGGTTCATTTTATCAATAAGCTGGTAAATTTCATTAATTCTTGAATCTTCAAGTTTTTTCTTTTATCATAACAAATTGATAGAATATTTGAGAAAATCAGAAATGGACATCCCAACCTCTGGGCAAGAAAACCCTATTTTTTCAATAATGACAGATATCACTTTTTCTTTCAGAAGAGGGCTAGATTTTATAACTTTCTTCTTTTATGGACATACATATTTGAACAGAATACACATAGAGAAGGAATTAACAATTTATATTAAAGCAGAACCAATACTTAGTTTTTGGAACCTGGAGAATATTCTCGTCCCAATAACAAATATACTGCTCACCATATTTAACTTTACTACAGAAGATACAAAGCATCTGATAAACTCTTCCAAACATAAACATTCTGATATCAATCAATTAGTTCATCCAATTTATAACTACTGCATTTGAAAACATATTTGTCTTAAAAATATGCTTCCCAACACTTCAAGCTGTCTATCCCCAAAATTACCTTATTTCTTTTAATCAATCAATTTTTGATTACATTTTTCTTTATCAACAATAACTTTTTTCTGTGCTTTTAAATTAAACACAAGAAAAAAAGAAAAAGGAGAGAATTATATTGGTTTTATAATTTTGAATATGCATTAAAAATAAACATTAATAACTTAATAATTTTTGTTTAATATTCAATTTTAGCGAATTTCATTTTTTTTATTTTTTATAATAAATAAATTTCAGACTGTTTTATTTTTACTACTAACACATTTATAATATGTTATTTATTTACACAGAGAAATAAAATATATATAAGTGCATTAATACATTGGATCATTACTAAAAAAAATTAATTTATTCTTTATCTACCCAAAATGTATTTCATAATCTGTAACTATCACATGATCACCATTTCTTATGCTCACTCTTAGCTGTTTTTGTAGTTAAATAGTGATAAAAGGTGGCTGCTGGAGGGTTGCATTATATCCTAAAATCTAGGTGCAGTGCTCTCAGATCCAAGGCTTGTCACTGACGAAGGCCACAAGTCAGAAACTAGTCTGGAGATAATGGATGAGTAGGTACTAGATGGGGATTTTATGCACAAGCCTTCTGGCATCCATTGATTACTCTGGCTTGCACTGAGTGGTAATACGTATAGAGAGTTTTGCCTGTTTTAATCTGTAACTAGTTATAAAAAACTACAATACATACATACATATATATATATATATATATATTTAAACTACTGATTAACTACATATATATAAACAAAACACAATTTCTTGCCTATACAGTTGTTTATGTCAAGTATAAGATTCATTTTCATAAAAAATACAACTAAATGATGTTATTCAAAAGTTAAACATTAAAAATTATTTTATTTGATAAAGCAAATAGTTTGTGTAGATTAATCCTTTTCAGAGAGTATAACTAATCAACTTTTGATCTAATGTAATCTTACTTAATTTCTTTTTAAAATATCTTAATTATCATCTTTTCAAAACTTGATAAAATTTTTTAAATATTGTTTGTTTGAGAATCTGTGATGATGGTATTTTAGTAGTAATTAGGTATTGAACTCCTTCCACTATCTAGTATGAATTGCTAAATGCCTTGAAAAGCATCTCAAACTTTATTTAAATATTTCAAATAACTTCAAATATTAGAAAAAAAACATTCATATTAGTCAAAGCACAACATATAAAACACAATATTTCAAGTCGTATTATGTTTTCAAGGTGTTTCCAGCTTGAAAAGTGGTAGTTCTCAGTTTGAAAGTCAAACCTGGACCTTTAACTCAGTAGTTAAAGAATCATTGCTAATTTAATATTTATAAATCTAAAGGTCATAGGTCACTTTCTATGCTAGTATTGTCAGTGATCAGTCCAGAAACTGCTGAATAAGAGAGAAAAGAATATTACTTGAAGCATACTAACCTGTGTCCTCTTACTAGCAGCTGAATGTAATTGAAGAATCAAAATAGCTTAAATTTGTTTTAAAAGACATTCAATATTTAATATTAGATGATGAAAATAGTCCAACACATAAGTACAAGTAAAATGCCACCACCACAAACCTTCAGGTAAAATTTCTTATAGTTTGAAATAACCAATGATCACCGTAAGAAAGGTTCAACTCCAACATGTGTCAATTTATGTTGCTTTAAATTATTCAGTGTAGTTGTTATATAATAAAATATTTACCCTCAGTGAAATGGTTTTTTTATCATTAAATTTAATTTATATTGTTCTAAATATAAGGAATGTCTCAGAAAAACCATACTGGCCATATTTATTAGATTTTTCCTTCACACAGGCTTTTTGTGCTTTCTTAATTTAAAATTGCTTGTTTCAAAATAGAATATATAATTTTCATATAAAATAAATTAGACTTGCCTCCTTTTGGTCTCAATAGAAATGACAATTTATGATTGTTGGATTGTTTGGCCATAGCAGATTTCTAAATATTTAGTTTTTGAAAAGAAATATTATAATTTTCAGTAATTTGTTTGCATATTTAAATTTATTTACACAATATTTTTGTAAAATCCTTATTTTAAACTAAAAATCTTATGTCTACAATAATATTTTGTTTGAAAATATTTATTTTTAAAGAGACAAATTGTAAAAAGTTTGTTATGGAAAAGTGAAGCAATTTTTACTAGTTAACAAGAATGACTTTATCAACACCAGTAAATTAGAGTGTATTTGAACCCAGAATTGCAATCTTCCTTTATTTATCATTCTATCTTATACAACCAATACATAAGACCACATACCTGTAAAACACATAAATTATCTACAATATAAAGTCTATGTTCAAATTCATACTTATATTTGAATATTACAAATTCAGCCTGTATGCTGTCCATCCCCCTTCTGTGTATTCAAACTGGTCTTAATGTTCTACATGTAAGAAATCATATTGACATGATCAACATGGGTTTGATAACAAAATTGAACATGCCACCATCAGATTTTTAAGATATGCATGGCTGAAGAGTTGTAGAGAGAAGAAGATTGAAGCTTCTACATTAAGGTTTGAAGATCTTAATATAAACTGAGCATTGAATATATGCATGCATAGAAGATGATAATCTGGGATCAACTGGTGAGCATTGGTTTAGCTCAAAATATGTATATTGGAGATAATTTATCTTTTCATGTGTATGTTGTTTATCAATTGTATAAGATAGAATTGATGAATGAAGGAAATTTGAAAGTGTGGGTTCAAACTCCCACTAATTATGTCTAGCTTAAGAATATTTACTATGTTTTTATTTAAATACAAAAGAAATTTCTTTTAAAAGTTTAATAATAATAAATTTCATTATTAATTTTAAAATATATTTTCTTTCTTTAATGATGTCTAACCCTAATTTTTTTTTAAATTTAGAAAATGGAATTCAAATAAGAAATATTTTATGCTGTTAACTTTTTTAAAAGATACAATTATATCCCATAATGCAAAGTAATAAAATTACATCCCATAATGCAAAGCATCATTTAGTAATTTATTTTCATATTTATCAAAGTTCAAATATTAATTTTTAAAATGTCTAAGATTTGAATACTTACATAAGCATAAGAAATAGTGATCATGTGATGTTTAGTGGTTTAACACTTACATTTGTGATAAATACTGTAAAGAATAATTTAAAAGCCTCACCATTACAGTATTTCAGCCATACTTTCCCATTAAATAAAGAAAAAAAAACATGCATTTTTCTCTTTTATAATATAAAGTATATAAATATGTAGTATAGAAAAAAGGTTTAATTGTAAAAATAAAATGTTCAAATTGAAAGGAAATTCTAGCATTTTTTCAAATAAAAAAGGAGAATTTGAATTTTGAACAGCTTAATAAAGTGTTATAGTGATGTGATTCACAACATAAAGTATTCTCAATTGAAGTTTAAATAATGTTGAAAATTATATGATATTTTAAGCAAATAACCATTCAATTCTTCTATCTCTTTGTTGTTTTATCCTGGTAAAGAGTGATTGACATAAGAGGTAACATTTCTGGATTTAAAATTGCTCTATTATTATTGGTGCTTAAATATCACATGATCTCCAAAACAAGTAACTAATTTCAATATTGATTTGTATGTTATGTGTAATATAACTACAATAGTGCTTTCAGTTGTAATCATTCATTGCATTTGTTTATATTTACAACATAAACATTTATACTAGTTCCTGCCTTGCATGAGAATGGTTTTATAGAAGATATCAAGCTAATGACATGGGATTAAAGGTGCAGGTATCTGATTGCTTCTAAATCATCTGATGGTGTACATTGTTCATAAAAAGCAAGAATGGAGAAAAATGGTGTTTGAGTTTTGTTAGTCAATCAATGGTTGCAATATGGTGGAGTTGATCAGAAGGATATATACACTGATTAAAAAAACCTGAAAATATCTTTGGAGTATCTAAGGTGCTAAAAGTAAATAGAAACCAGACCTAACTATATACAATATTGAGTTGTTAACATTAACATAAGCTTGGAAAGTTACGTACTTGATATCTCTAAATCACAAGATAAGCAAAGGTTGTTCATTAATTGCTTGCATAATAAGCAAGAAGGCTATGAGTTTTTGTCCTGATAGTTGTGATGTTATGGAGTTGGAAACTTGTAAATATCTACGTTTGATGCATATATTTAAATTATGTATATATGTTACGGAATCATGTTCACCATCATCAGCATCTTTAACTGTCATTGATTACTGCATGATAAAGGTCATTCCAAATTCAAATCATTTCCGATCATTAGCCTCTTTTCTCCACATCAGCACGCTTCTTTATTTCATCTACCCATCTCACATTTGGTCTTTTTCTAGGACTTTAACGATCTTTTGGAATCCTATGTAAACATGTTACATATGTATGTCTGTGTCTGTTTTTTTTGATATAAAGAAAATTTTATGCTAACGCATGTTTTAAGTAAAAATAAGAATAATTACAATTAATCAATCAAATTTTGTAGGTTAACTAATAAAACATTAAGGTAAAAGCTGTTATAAAATTTCATTAATAAAGAAAATTATGCTATCTCTTTCTATTAAAAACAAAGCCATTAACATGTGGTGATTAATAAAAAGTCTTGCTAATATACAGCAAAACCTCCACCCTGAATAATCTATTATTGAAAAACAGTAACCAAAGACTTCAGTTTACTGTTTAATCAATATAATTTCTTATAAAATAAAGTTATTTACTTAAAAAGAGAAAGAAAATACTTTATTCTACTAATATAATCATAAGTAAAGCAACAATCAATAAAGGAATGTTCAAAAGGAAAAGCAATAAAGTAACCAATAAAATTAAAAAGCCCAAATTGAATAGATTACAAAACTTTCAGTGGAAGTTATTTCTTATTTTAAAAAAGAAAACAAACAGCTCAATAAAAATACAGATTCGCCATTAGTTTTTGCTTTATAAGTGACACAAGCGAAACTCTATCATATTCACTTATATTACTTTGAGCTAAAAGAAAACAATAATTATAATACAAGGGATTTGGGCATTCCATCATCGAATTTTCAATGGTATGGATGGCTGAAGAGTTGGAGAATGGAATAGATTGAAGCTTGCCCATTAAAACTTGAGTATTTGATATCCTAATATAAACCAAGCAGTGATTATGTAAAAATGTGGATGATCTAGACTAACTGATAAGTGCTGGTTTAGCATGAAATACGAACATTGGAGATCATTTATCTTTTTCACAGGCATGCGGTCATGTTTATAAGTGTTATAGAATGGAATGGATAGCTGTAGGGAGCTTGAAAGTCTGAGTTCAAATTCCTTTTAATTACATTAAGTTCAGTTTAGACAACACACTTGTATTTAAAATAATACATATTCAGCCTGTATTTTATCCATCCCTTTTCTGTGCATTTGAATGGACATATTAAAGTTCTACAGATGAAAGGCTCAGAGTTACTTAAAGTCAACATGGATATGACAGCAATATGGAAAATCAATAAGGGCTTTGAACATTTATCAGATTTTCAATGATATGAGTTACTGAAGAGTTGGGGTGGGGTGGAGAAGATTGATGTTTGTTTATTAAAGCTTGAAATTTTGCTATCTTAATATAAACTGAATACTGCTTATATGTAAACCAACTGATGAGTGCTGGCTCAGAAATATGTATATTGGAGATCATTTACCTTTTTCGCATGTATGTGGTCATAAGTATTGGTTGTATAGGATGCAATGGATAGTGAGAAGAAGCTTGAAAGTCTGTGCTCAAATCAGTTCTAATTACACTAAGTTCAGTAAAGACAAGATACTTGTATTTAAATATTACATATTCAGCCTGTATTCTGCCCAACCCTCTTGTAGGTATTTAAATGGCCATATTATGGTCTTATATATGAGGTGTCAGAGTTGCTTAAAGTCAACATGAGATATGACAATAGTACAAAAATCAATAAGGGTTTTGAGCATTCCATTCATCAGATTTTCAATGATATGGATGGATGAAGAGTTGGAGAAGATTTAAATCTTTTTATTAAAGTTTGAAGATTTGATATCTTAATATACACTGAGCATTGCTTATATATATATATATATATATATGTGTGTGTGTATATATATATATATATATGTGTGTGTGTGTGTGTGTGTGTGTATGAGAAATAATGATCTGAGCCAACTGATGAGTGCTGGTTCATCACAAAGCCTGTATATTGGAGATCATTTATCTATTTCATATATGTGTGGTTATGTGTATCAGCTGTATGATATAGAGTAGCAGCGGAAAGGAGCTTGAAAATCTGTGTTCAAATCCACTATAATTACATATGTATGAATAAACAAAAATCAGTAAATATTACAGAATATTTTTTATATAACTGTAAATTATTTGTAGATTCAAGTTTATTTTAAAACAAACAAACAAAAAAAAATTCCTTTATTTTTTATTCATCGTTAATTTTAAATTATTTTTTCATAATGGAATGAATAAAAACGATGGTGTCGTCATTTATGACCAAATAATAATACAATTGTTTTGCTTTGTATAATTTAAGGCAGTGACCATGTGTCAAATTTAAAAGCAAAAGGATACTGGATTAAAGCTTAACTTTTAATTTTTGATGTTCAAACATTAGATGACTTTTCAATATACTCTGATTACTTTATCGTTTATTTCCTTTCCTACTTGCAGTACAAGGATTTAAATCACTAGAACCGCATTTTATTTATATAATGAATCATTTTTTACATAAAATTTGTTTAAATGTTTCAATCACTTATTAGATACACAGGAGTCATTATCAAATCTTTCAATTTCATATATAGATTAATGGTCATTACCTATATATTTCACAGAATGTGTTTATCCAAAATAATTATTTATAAAAGACTATTAAATTTAATTTCTGAATCAGTTAAGCACTTTATCAATAGATTCTTCTACTCCATTAATTAGATTAAAAAATATCTAGAAAAATTAAATCTGATTTTTTGCATTTTCAAGCATCTGTCACTCTTTTACTCTTTTACTTTGTTTCTATTAAATCTTTAGAAAAACACTTCTCTTAGTGCACTCTTCACCATGATTTGCTTAATTCTTTTTGCCAGTTTTGACTATTTAGCAGTCTTCTTCAGACACTCTGAAATATCTTTTAACAAGCAAGAAGCTTTACAGAGAGATATTTCAAAGTATATGAAGAATACAACTAAGTTATCAAAACTGTTAGAAAAAAGTAAATAAAAGTATTGCGAAAATTGAACTAATTGAACTAAGACAATTTTTTTTTAAGATTCATTATTGAATTTGGACAAATAAATTTGATTGTTTCCAGAAGCATATTTGGAAAGTTTCTTGATTGATCTTTCGGAAAAGTGATCTTGATTTCAGGCAGGTATTAAATAGTAAAGGTATTTATGAAGATATATCACGAGTTATGGAAAGTCTGATCCATTTAATTCTCTTGAATCAGCCTGCCTCCTGGTGTCACAGATAATTGCAATGAATGTTCTTAGAAGCCCATAAGTAAGCATAAGAGAGGTCATGTGATATTAGAGTTCTCAGAAATTTATATTAAGCATAATGTGTATGTTCTATATAACTACATTTGGAAAAAATCTGAATAAAAACATATGTCCTTACTTTATCATCATCCTCATTATTGATTTCACAAGTACTTTTGCCACTATAATAGGTGAGCTATCAATTGTAGTGATCTAGCTCTTCTACAAGCTAAACATTTTAAGACTTTTTTCTAGATTCTCCCACTTTCATGTTAGGGAGGAGAATCCTTAAATAGAGCTGCCTAAATATGCAGTTTTTGACAAATTGATATTTTTGTACCAAATCTAATTTAAAAGTGATTTATTATTAATTGGATTGCCTTCTGAAAATGTCACAACTATAGACTCAGCAATAGTAAATACAAAAGTGACACTCAGTGCAAGCTTAGTAATCAATGAATGAAAAAGCGGATTGTGTATAAGATACCTATGTCATGGCTATTCATCTAATATCCCCAAACTAATTTCTAGCTTTTGGCTTTTATCAGTGAGGACCTTAATTCTGAGAGTTCTATTTTTAGATCTTAGCATCTGATTCAACCCTCAAGAAGCCATGTTTAACCTATTTAGTTCATTATAAAGCTAGGAGACCAAATACAAACACAATAATGTTTTCAATATAAGCTCATTCACTAATCATATAGGGATTTTGTGCACACATCTTTTTGCATTCATTGATTACTGAGGCTTGCATTGGGTGATATTACCATATAGAGAGTTTGTTGCTGTTATTAAGAGCTGTATAAGCATAGAAAATGGTGATCATGAAATGTTTTAGTGGTTTTACATAAATCCAGATTATGGGATGATGGTAACTATGGATTTTGAAAAAAACAAAGACACCAAACTGTATAGACTCTGAACTGTGTTCAGATCTATATGTGTGAGTAAGCTTAGATTAAAAATATTATTGTCTTTTCATCTTGGACTCCTAGCTTTACCTTTGACTAAATAAGTAAAAGGTGGCTGCTGGAAAGTTGCATTAGATCTAGATGCAATGCTCTCAGATCCAAGCTTCTCACTGGTAAAACCCACAAGCTAAACACTAATCTGGGGATATAGGATGAGTAGATCAGACAGTGATTCCATGCACAAATCTACTTGTATCCATTGAGTACTAATGCTTGCACTGGATGGCACTATTGTATGGAGAGCTTGCTACTGCTATTAACAGCTAATACAGGCATAGGAAATGGTGATCAAGGAATGTTTTGTTGGTTTTGACAATTGATTTGCAGTCTATTTATCTGCAGTATTGCTCTCTCAGGATTTAAGGGGGAAATATTGAAGACAGTGATGCTATGTGAAATGCAGTTAATATACTCCCAAAAAGTGTAGAAAAATAACAAAAGCAAAAGAGACTTGTAATTATTGTAATGTAACATAACATAGATGACTTAGAATAGGAATGTAAAAAGTAGCAAAAATACCCTTTCTATTGAAACCAGTACCTAGTCTCTGGTGAACAGCATCCTATCCTAAAACATGATATAAGCTACTCTTATTAAGACATTGCTTATTTGCAAATTAATATACATTCCTAATTCATATTCCATTATCTAATAACTGTGTACATTATTGCAAACTTATATGCAACCCTGATATCATATTACTTGCCCAAATATGTTTAGCAGCTAACATAACTTTATACATCACATGATCACTATGTCTTATGCTAGCACACTACTGTAATACATTGATTACTCTGGTTGGAACTGAGTGGCACTACTGTATGGAGAGCTTTGCCTGTTTTAATAACTTTATACAGTTAAATTAAAAGCTTGAAATACAATAATATTCTAACATTTTGAACTGAAACCAAAATACATGATTAGTTACATAGTTTTTGCACTAGCTTAATACCTCCATATTATGATAATGCCATTGTTATGTTAATTTTAATATCTCCATATTATAATAATGCCATTGTTATGCTAATTTTAATATCTCCATATTATAATAATGCCATTGTTATGTTAATTTCAGACATCTTTTATCCGTTGACTCAGCTTTTATAGATTAACAAAATATCACACGACCAACTGCTTTCCTTTAACATGGGTTATTTGATTAAATATTTCAGTCTATTTATTATACTTCAGAGTAATAATCATATAGAAAAAAACTGGTTTTCGTTTATATATTAACTAAGATTGTTTTGGCAGTTAATAAAATATTTTATTATCTAATGTTTTATTTGTAATCCAGCTAAAGATGACATTGATGTCATGCCAAAAATTTTAATCCAACTGACAACCTGTATATTAAATAAAAATTAAACAATTAATACTAAATTTTTACTTCAAAATGTCATGCTAAAATAAACACATAACAAATTAGTTTCAAACACTTAAATATTTTATGAATGTTTTATTTTTCTGTTAACTAATTCTATATTAAATCTTTGTAAGTTTGTCAGTTTGATGGCTAAACAAATATTAGTTGACTTTGTGAGCGTCATTTCTATAACTGAATAAGCAAGAAAAATCATCTTTAAGAATAAAAAAAATGAATTATATTTACCATTCATTTAAAATATTTACATAGGATGTGTTATATTTAAAACGACTGCCACGCAATAAATATCAAACTTTTTAAATAAAATGCAACAAATAATAGCAATAATATTTGTAGTTGTTATTACTACTGCTTTTAAGCTTTTAAATCAGCATTGTTAATTTTTCAATAATTTTTACGCACACATATATATATATATATGTTTAAAATAGATATATTTCTACTTAGATTATGTAATATATAGGGTATATGAGCGCAGACTTTTACACCACTCACCAATTCATCTCATATCACTGATACACTTGAACACATATTGGTGTTCAAGGATATCAGTGATATGAGATGGAGTGGCGAGTGGTGTGAAAGTCTGTGCTCATATACCCTATATATTACATATATTCATATAGGTATATAATAAGGCTGTATTTCAGTTATTAGATTATGTCAAGAAAGTCTATATGAAAAACTAAATAAAAAAGGATGTGGAAACAGATTTTATCCATTATCAGTCTTTCATGAGAATAAATTTGACCCTGACTTATTTCAGGTCAAGTCACCTGTGATCAAAATATTCACCTATAAGTATTTCCTATTTTTTAGTAATCGAAAAATGCAAATAAAAATTATGACAAAATAATCGCTTTTCATCATCTTCTTTATCATCGTTTATCGGGTTAAAAAGAGAGAGGGAGAGAAATATTCCATATATTTATACAAAATCAATTTTACCAAGTTATCGTAATAGATATACTACACATCAAATATTCATAGTAACTATTATTTTATAGCAAAATGTAAAACCATGGATACTACATTCACATGAGTAAAAAGTTAAATTAAATTAACCTGGAAGCGCAGCAGCTAGTTATCCAATTTGTAAACAATAATGGATTTCCACACATGTTTCAATATAAAATAGCTTACTAATAAATACTCAACTTCTTTATAAATTTTCAGCCACTTGGAAAAAATTTTGAAACTTTTATAGTGAATGTTTTTTTTTTTTATGTCCTTAGCAGTCACTTAGTTTACATTTACAATCTTTTTTATTTTAATGAACAAATCTGTATTTTTCAAAAATTTTCCCAAATTCTAAAATTATTTCTTAGATATAAAACTTAAAAGAGTTAGTAAACTGTCCAGACAGACAGTAATGTTACCCAATGCTAGCCAAACTAATCAATGGATGCTAGGAAGCTTGTGCTTAAAATTCCTACCTAAAGCCTACTCATCCAATATCCTCAGATCAGTTTCTATTGTTGTCTGGAGAGTTTATTAATGTTGTAACAGCTTGTGAAAGCATAGGAAATGGTGGTTATGTAGTGTTTTACTGATTATATATATATAAATTTAAAAATAAAAACACTACACGCTTTAAAAGGTATCAGTTTGCAAGTGCTTTAGGATTACTTTGAAAAATGAAAAACACATTTAGATTAATTTATTGCATCAAATGAATAATAATTTTAAAAAGATTAAATTGATAACACTCAAAAATAAATAAACAATTTTTTTATTATAAAATTCTGGTTACTTTTGTATATCCTCTCATATATACTGAAAAATTAATTATTAATGGAAAAATGCTGTTGATAAAATCAACAAATGTAATATTATATACAAAAGTCATGTACTGGGCAAGTCCAATTACATTGGTGAGTCCAAAGTGCATTGAAAAATAAAATTCATGAGCACAAACTATTATATAATATTGCAGTATTTTGTGCATAGATTTAAATCTGTATTTGCTGATCGATATTTTTATTTTAGATGAGGAAAATGATTTGGAAAAAAGAAAACTCAAAGAAGCATATTTTATAAGTGTGACAGATAATTTATTAAGTAAACAATCTAATTGTGCTAATACACATAAATTATGGAATGTTGCCATTTATGTAACATTAATGTAGTGTGACTTTAGTTAGAATTTTTTTTTTTTTAACTATTTTGCTTTTATTTATTTTTATATATTAGTATAGTGAATATTGTGGAGTTTAATTCATATTTTTTTGTTTATATATATAAGAAAAATAGCATTCGAATATTGGGTGTTGTAGAAAGACATGGCCATCTAAATGAAATTGGTTTAATTGAAAGAAATATCATAACGGTGATTTGTATTTTTCTAATATCTTTGTTGATCTTTGTGGAATTAAAAGTAAGTGTATATGGTAATAACTTAAAAGTTTAAAAGTTATATATATGTCTTTAAAAGTTGGTGATGATAATGTTTTAGTTATAATTATACGTTGCACTATCTTCATAATCTAGAATTAATTATTAAATGTCTTTAGAAAATTTAAACTTTATACTTTTCATATACATTCAGCTGTTGGTTAATGTATTCAGATTAATGTATCGTACAATGATTTCAGTGGTATTACTCTCTTCTCTTCTTTAAGTGTTGCTAGTCTGACAAGTGAGTGTAATATCAGTGGATTCAAACTTGGGATTTTTAGATTCATGAATACTGAGTTAAAGATCAGATCTATTATTTATTATTTTAAAAAAAATGGTCGAAGAAAATCTAAAGACTGTACCATCCACATTAAATGTACAGTCATAATCAGCTTTATCAGTTTAATTCTAGAAGAAAAAAAAATAGTGAAAGAAAAATAAAGTAATTAGAAGTACAGAAGTTCTGTGCTTTTAATTTAATAGAGACTTCATTGCATAAACCTACAATGTTCTATTTCAGTTCAGAGAGATGACTATTGGCCTCAAAAAATCATACCAATTGGGCTCTACATCCTAAGGAATTGAAAATAGTATTTATTTTATAAGGCGGAAACAGTATTGAAATTAAATTGAGAGGCTGCAAACTTATCTGACAGCCAATCAGATGTTATGATGGCTGTTTTGAATAGCGATAGCCATCATAACATCTGATTGGCTAATAAGCGTGTGAAAATAGTAAGGTAAAAGCAAATAGAAAGGTATATTTTTTATCATTTTAATAATATCAATGTCTTGTAATAATATTGATAGTGACTAAATAAAGTATAATATTGTAGTCAAGCATTGGTGGTCAAGAGGTCAGCGACAGCTGCTTTACAAGCAGTTGTCCCGGGTTAGCAGGTTCGCTTCCCGGCTGATGCTATGACACATGAGAAAAAAAAAAGTATAATACTGTATATGACATAAACTATCTGACAGTTAGCGGCCCCTACACAATAATAATGTCATTATACTTGTTTCTTTTTAATGGGCTTTATAAAAAGTCTTTGTCCAGCAATTTGTTTTTATAACAAAATAGCTCCTAAAAATAGAATTTTTCTAATTTTTAAACGGCAATAATATTTACATATACCTTTCTGATATACGTCATCAGTTTTTGTATAAACATCATTTATTAATTATATAAAAGACTCATGCAACATAGATAGTCAGTTTTAATTTGTGCCACATAATAGTGAAAAACTCAATTCCATATTTAGTTAGCACAATCCTAACTCATATATATATATCAAGCTGCTTTACTGTTTGCGATTCCATAAGAATTTTAAACGCTGGAAGATTCAGAAATGAAATCGATCTGAGAAGCTTACACTCGGAGAATCTGATACACTACTATTGATCTAAACTACGCGGGGGGGGGTTTGATTTAAAGACATTATATATTTTAGAAGATAAAAAAGGGTTCCTGTTTATTTTTTTTTTATAATATAATGAGAAAAATATTTCATATTGTTATTCCTATTAATGATTTGATTGTTGATTTTAATTACAAACAATTAATTTATTGAATCATTTTAAAAAGGAAACTATACTAATTATATACTAGACAAACTGCGACAAAGCAACGTATTTTTGATTTGTTTTTAAAGGAAAGTTTACTTTTAGCTGACTATACATAATTTGATATTAAACTTACTGTTTAAAAATGACATGTTAGTGTTCAAATCAATTTTAAAGATAATGGTAATTATTTTTTAAACTAGTTAAGTAACAGTAGACAAAGAAGATTACAATGATTTATAAATGAAATATTAAAAGACGTTTTAAAAATACATAGAAATCATTATTTAAACTGACAGCAGATATTTAAAAGAAATTGCAATGTATTGTACTTATATATATATATCAGAACAATCTGACGTATACAATAATTACAGTAAACGTTAGACTAATGCTATAAAATGTCACTTAGGACCAGACAAAAACGTAATCAACTTTGTCTTTTGTTCATCTAAGCTTATATATAAATCATAACTAAAATACTATAACAATAATAAAATAGAGCGAATATTATCATAATGGCGAATTTGATCAATTTTTTGTTTCAAATGCTTTTAATCGCCAAGTTAATATTCTGAATGGTTAGGTGTATTTGTAGAATAATAGTGTCCAGAGTTCGAGATCTATGTATTGTGGCCAGTACATCACTTCCGGAGATCGAAGCTTTCATGAACTCCCAAGAAATAAAACATGAAAGTATATCTGTGTACCAAATTAATTGAACTTACTGCTTGGGATATTAATTTATTTGAATATTCTCCGCCAATTTTATAGGACATTTGTTGACGTCTTTTTATAAGCATAAATGATTATTTAAAAATGGATCATTTTTCTATTTGCTAGTAATTTAAACACTATAACACTAGGTAGAATCGGTGTGATATTTATTTATAATAAACGGCAGTTAGCCTTACATATTGCTTTAATAATATATATATATATCTTTAGCAGTGGAATATGTAAAGTTATATGCATATTAACATTTTCGTGGTATTAACATTCAAAATAATTTTGTTAAATGAGTAACACATACAATCATATAATTTTTGATTAAACACTAGGATTTTACACATATATAGGTATATAAATTGATTAAATTATTCCAGTGATTTTATGTATGTAAAAGTTGGTTGCAAATCAAAAAAAGGATTTAAAAATATATTTTAGAATTAACAAAGACTTTTAAAAGTTCATGCCAAAATGATTGATGAAAGAAAAAAAACAGTTCAATTACTAAAGAAATGCTTGTATGGTCACGTAATGATTGTTATGCTATCAAATAGATATCTTATGTAATATAGGAGGTGCTGGCATAATTATCATCAATGTCCGATGATATTTTAATGAGATTTGCAAGTTCTAGATTGAATTCATTCGATTATTTTTGAATGTTAAGCACATCATCTATTTATATTATATTTCTTAGTAGCTTATATCTCATTTTAAAATATCTGGATCAAATCTGGTTTTCTAATATCACGATCATTCGGCCAACAAATATTGGCCTGTTTTTTCCTACACAAGAATGTAATTGGATTGAAGAGTCATGTGACACAACCCATCATGTATTAAGGCTATAGATTCCAATTTGAGCTATTTTTACTAGTATTCTCATAAATTTATTCATTACATGACCAACATAACTAGTGATTAGCGATTAGTGATTAGGTTACAGTAAAGATGACAAAATGAAAAAAAGAAACTAGATGAAAGCAATGGAAATCTTAGGAGCAATGTTTATTGTAGTATTTTCAGTGCTTTTGACATGTATGAATGGTAGTCATTTATGGCTGCTATGTAAGTAGCATACATTTATACATAAAATTAATCTCTTCACTTGGAAACCAAGATATGTTTTATGACCAACACCTGTTTAAAGACAGTAAATTGTTAAATGCCACAAGAAGGCTTTTGAAAAACTTTTTGACATTATTTGAGCTACTTAAAATTGGAGCTTTTGCTTTTATATATAATAATAATAATAATAATAATAGCAGTAGTAGTAGCAATAGTAATGATGATAATAATAATAATACTAATAGTAGCAATAGTAATGATGATGATAATAATAATAATAATAATAAACCAAGTTAACAAACTCTAGTTTTTCATGCTCCAAAAGTACTCAAAACCTAAGCCTGACAAGGTAAAAACTTTATCCTGATATACCTTTTTCAATTTCCAATGAGTTGAAAATTAATTAATAATTTTGTGTTAGATTTTTCATTCAAAATTTCAATTAAAATCAAATTACCAAATGATAATTTTAGAAAACAATATGGTGACAAAGCCATCACATGACCAGATGCTTGCCGCCATTATTACCAGCACAGAGTTTCAAAATCCAAAGTTCAGTCAAACATAGGTTTATTTTTAATTTTATTGTAGCAAATTCCAATCTGTTTGGAAAAATAAAAATTCAATTTCAAATTTGCCAGAATAAATGTTTTAAAAAAATAATATAAGGTAATATTCTGTTGAAATAATGTAACTTTATTATGTAATATTTATTATTTATTGCAATACATTTTAATTTTCTAAATAATTTATTTTTTAAAAATATTTATTTAAAGATGATGTAATAAATAATTAACTGTCAACATGTTATATGCAGATTTGTTTATTTTTAGCAATTTTCTTAGGATACTGGAAATAATTAAAATGTCAATTTTATTTATCAAAAATTAATCATGACTTGTAATTATAAGAAAAGCTGGTGAACACACTGGCACACACTTGCTTGCTCACTTGCTTACTCAGTCACATTTATTAGCTTATTTGTTTTATTTTGTTTTAAAAGTTTTAAAAATAATAAATTGCTAAATTAACTGTTGTCCAGGCTCAATCCTTAACAGTAAAACCTCCCAGTGTTTGATATATTACAGAATGTGCATTATGGAAAATTCAACAGAAAACACAGAAATTAAATTATTTTTGCTGGAATTAAGTATTTTGATGGATTTTTGGCAAAAGTACTATTATCATTCTTGTGATGTTAAAACCTCTATTCTATTTTCCATATTATATTTAGATGATATATTATATTTAGATGAAGTTTTTGATATATTTAGTATAAACCCATGGGTTATGTACTAACATGACTTTATCTTGGCAATTGATATATTTTATAAGTACTGAGGAACACCACCCTTACCTTCAGTCACACCCTTACTCTTTTCAGTGTAGTTTGTTTTGATGTGTAGGTTTTGTAGCTGTGCATTGCCAGCACTTCAAGTTGTAAGTCCAATAAATATTTAATGTTAAAATTTTAAAATTGTATATGTGTCTTCAGTAAAAGACATACATCCTCAGCATTCATCTCACAATATGGATTGATAAGTTTATATTTTATAAAGGTATTAAATACATTAATGGAGACTTTATAATAAAATGATTGTTTTGTCAAATGAAAGAACTTATTAAAAATATCAATACTGTTTATAGGATTTCATTAACTGTTAAATATTATTTATTTTCTATTTACTCATTTTAAAGTGTGAGTTACAATTTTCGTTCATATGATATTTTGTTTCTTGCATCTTAAGGATTCATCTTGACAACACTATAAGATAGCAAGGTTGTTTGTCTTTTAAATGTTTTAATTGTTTAATAAATGTTATTTCATTGTTAACATAGTTTTCCTGCATGTTTATCACAATCTATTATATTTATTTGTCATACATTGAGAGTACATGAGTATTAAGTATTAACACGAGAGTCACTTTATTAAGACTGTATCTCTGATGTTAAAAATTGCATACAAAAAAAAAGTCATCTTATTTATTAAAATAATTATTTATTTCATTGTTCAAAATCTCTTTGGTCAATTTCATTTAATTAAAAAGACCACTGTGCTTGTCTTAAAAATCACTTTGTATTATTAAAAGACCACTTTGTTTTATTTTAGAAGATTAATTCACACAATAGAAATGCTTAGTTTTACTTTAGAAAATTTTTTAAAGAGAATTTATCATTTGTTATATTTTGAGTGGCCATAAAATCTCTTATCTACCCATTATATCCTGAATTTTATCCTAGTATAACTATCTTTATTATAAATCAAGAGTACACCTGAGTCTCGTTTTACACGATAGATAGGTTCCTCAGAAAACACGTGCAAAGGAAATCATGCAAAAATAGATGTAACTTACATTGAAAAAGAGGGGATGCAGTCTGTGATTTTTCAAAATTCACATAAAAGCAAAGCACCACCCTAAAATTACTTTAAAATTCGCGCAAAAAAAAAAAAAATAAAATAAAATATGACTAATAAAAAATTTCAAATTTGAAAAAAATTGATATAAGACAAACTTTTTTTTAATTATAATATTTAATTTTATTCAAAATAATATATTTTTATGCATAATTTACAGTACAGTAATTTACATTTTTTTATACACGTTTTAATTATTATCACTATTTGCCGAAAAACACGTTCGTTTGCAAACTGGTAAAAAATCAGATTTTTCACAAGAGGAAATACAACTAGCGCCAACTTCACACTCATGTTGTGTCAATGATTTTCTGGTGACAGCGTAATTAGTAATTAATCTTTGAGACAATGATTTTATTAATTGTTTATGAAACTAACAACTAAAAATTAAATTCTTATTTTTGTCTTTAATTTTTTAATTTTCAATTCCGTTTAAAAATCAAATTTCACATCATATTAATTTCAAGTCGCCATAAGTAATTTTTAAATTGTTAATTACAATTAAAAATCAGATTTTAATTTTTAATTGTCAAATTTAATTGTGCCCACTGCTATTACTCATCTTTTAAAAATAAACTTGTGGACACTAAATGATTAATAATTGATTACGTTCTTTTTTAAAAAGCAAAAAAAGAATGTGATTTAAAATGCAAAATTAGCATGCTCAATGTTTGAACAAATTTACATTATAATCTTATAAAATTTAATGTGTGCACACAAAAAATGTGGAAATCATGATTTTAATTTCATTATTGTATAAAATCTTACTATTATAAAGCACTGAAAATATTGAAATTACTAAGTTGAAAGTTGAATTCCAATAATGTGCTATTACTTTCAATATAACATAAGTGCGCGAAATTTATTATTTAAAGTAATAGCGCATTATCGGAGTTCTACTTCCTGTGAAACATGAATCGCGTAACTTCAAAATCGTGTTAAATAAGTCCGCATAAAAAGAGACCCAGGTGTATTCATGTTTAATTTAAACTTTATCATTATTATTGTAATTTAGTGAAACATTATCTTAAGTAAGAGTATGCCACATGACTTTTTAAATTTACTAGGATCTCATCTTGATTTAATTGTTTTCATAAATTAAAAGAAAAGAATAAAATTTATAATTATTAAAATATTCATCATATGAACCCTGAGACATCCAATTTACTTTTAAGATTATTAGTAAGTATAGAGGATTTGAACTCAGATTTATATCCACACTATCTCATAAAATTGATACACATGACCACACACATGTAGAAAAGATTAATAATCACCAATATACGTATTTCATGCTAAACCAGCACTCATCAGTTGGTCCAGATTATCATCTCCCACATATATATATAATCAATGCTCAGTTGATATTAAGATAGGAAATCTTCATACTTTAATGGACAGGCTTCAATCCACTGCAACCTCCAACTTTCCTATCTTAATATAAACTGAGCATTGATTATATATATGTGTGGGAGATGATAATCTGGACCAACTTATGAGTGCTGGTTTAGCATAAAATATGCATATTGGTGATTATTAATCTTTTCCACATGTGTGTGGTCATGTGTATCAGTTGTATGAGATAATGTGGATAGTTGAAGGGTGCTTGAAAATCTGAGTTCAAATCCTCTATACTTACAATTAAGCTCCCAGGTTTGTGAAGAGTGCCTGGTTTTCAAATATTTATAAGATTATTAGAGAAAATTATTTCACTTAAGAACAAACTTATTTGATGTAAGAATTTTTAATCTAGCAAATCTAAGAATACATACTTCTATTTAATAAATAAATTTAATGATAAATCTGATCATGACAATAAGATGTTCATTATGGTTGCAAGATGTGTTGTATTTGGAAGATGTTTTTTGTGAGTAGAAAAGTTAAAATAACCTAACCTTTAATGATATATGTTTTAAATATTAAGAGCTTTTAGATTTTAAAAGAGGGATTATGTGGTCATCTTCTTTTTATTTGGTAATATGTTGCATTTATTTTAATAATGTTTATTATTATTTACCCTTATTGCTCTTATTATTGTGGATTCAAACCCTGAGCTTAGCCATATATTATTAAAAAAAATTATCAGCTTATTATTTACTTCATGACAGATTCATTCTTCTCATATTTCGGTTACTATATATATATATATATAGTATTACTATATATATATATATATAGTATTATTTTCAAGAGCTTCAATATAATAAAAAATATAATGGCTAAATAACTGATATTTTAGTACAATAACAAACACTTTCTCCAGAGCTTCTTTTTTCTCAAATCAATTTTCAAATCATTTTTCAAATGATTTGTGAAAGAAGCAGCTCTGAGGAAAGTACTTGTTATTGTACTGAAATGTCAGCTATTTGGCTATTATATTTTTATTACATGGAAGCTCCCAGACATAATCCTATAAATTAATTTATTCAGAAGAATATTAGACTTAATATATAATATAAGTATAATACTGAATTACTTTATACAATGTTCTACAAGACCAGCATGGTAAGGTCACAAATGTTTACACCCAAATGATTTTTAAGCAACAAAAGGAGGTTCTCTTCTGCTGTTTACTAAGTGTTATACATAATGAATTCAGTTGTCAGTAATTTATGGAAATGGAATTGAGAGTGTATGTTGGACTACTTTCATCATCTAATATTAATTGTTAAATGTCTTTAGAAAAATTCAAATTTTATTTAAGTTTCTGAAATACATTCAAATCTTAGTAATAGCAAACCGATTAATATATAACACCACATTTTTAGTGGTATTGCTCTCCTCTCTTTTTGGGTGTTGCTAGCATGATCAATGACAGTACTAAAAATAATCAAATATTGGACCTATAGATTTATAAATATTAAATCTAAGGCAGCTCTCTAACCAACTAGGTTATTTGATCAAAGGCAACAGTCAGTAGACACTCAACAATGATGGTCCCTTTGATTTCCCCCTTTTTCCTTAAGGGCAACATTAATGAAATGCTTCCCAAGCATTATGAATTATCAGACAAGGTTGACTTCTTGGGATGACAATGACAAAAAGGCTCTTAAGTCAACTTAGTGTTATAATTCATGTTTAAAAATTATTCATTAATCCTTTAAGAAAAAAGTAGAGAAATCAGTAGGGAATCATAGGTAAATATATATTTTTCTACCAATTATTGACTTTGATAGAGTAGTCTTGTTGGTTAGAGCATTGCCTTAAATTTAGTATTCATAAATCTAAAGTCACAGGTTTGATTTTCTTGCTAATGGTTTGGCCAGCAACACTTATAGAAAGGATATACTAATCTGTGTGCTATTACTAATAATTGAATATATTTGAAAAGTTTAAATAAAGTTTGAATTTTTATAAAAACGCTTAACAATATTAGTTGGTGGAATTAGTCCAACATATAATTACAACTATAATACCATCATCACAGACTTTCAAACAAATAATTAAATTAATTTTATTTCAAATAATGATTTAACATGCTATTCTAATAGAAGATTTTTTAAATATCTTCTAATAGTTATTTTCACTTTATTAAACCATGTTATTTATTTACATTTACTCAATGATTTGTTTTTTTCTAATGTTATTGAAAATGAACACTAATAGTAAGTCATGGGAAAATAAAGAAATGTTAAAATTATTATTGTGGATATGTGAAATGTGTGAGTGACATTTGAATTTGATATTATCTATAAGATCTAGTGACTAGCAGAAGTGGATCTTCTTTTATTGGGTGACAATAACATGTTGGGCACTATCATTGGTCAGAATTTATCATGCTGCTCTTATGAAAGCTTTTATTATATGATCTGGTGCATATTTTCAATTATATCAGACTGTAAGTCATTATAGATATATATTACATGATAACAGCTACAATTCCATCAGTTTTCTGTAGAGGTTGCCTTGACAACAGATTGTAGATTACATGCTTTACTTGAGCTTTGGCTGTTATCATGTAATTTACATTTAGAAACTATAACTAATGGAAATTTATGGCTTAATATGTACATCTATATGTACATGTAAATAAATGACGTGTAAAGTGGTTATATATATGCCTGACAATTCTATGATAGGTTTAAAATATCTGCTCTATAAAACTTTAAAAAAATTCAAATTTTATATTAGGCAAGTGTACCATAACCAATTAAAGTAAAATACAATTACTAATTGGCAAGTCGTATATAAATACTTTTAGCTAAAGAATTAAACACAAAATCTGCTAAAAATTTTACCAAACAACAGTTGACATCGCATTATTTCCATTTAATTTCAACCATTTCGGAGGCTGTTGGTTGGTGTTTTGTTTTTGCATTGTAAGTTAGTTTTATCTTTTTAAATCCATATTAATTATTTAATTAAATAGCAAATTGTCTTACTTTATTTTAAAATATGCCTCTATAGATTACTAGTGGACATTTATAACTTGAAAGACAAATGCCTTGAAAATAAATATAATAAAGTGTTTGAAAATTAAAAGTCCTGTTTTAAATAGAATATTATAATTAAGAGATAAATTTCTCCTAATAGGTATAGTCCAGTATGAAGATACTGCCTAGTACCTATTAATTATATTTTCTTACACCTTATAAGGTAATGCGAAGTAGAAATAATAACGTTTATATGTATTTTTTAAAAAACTAAATCCTGTACGTATGGTTTGATTTTAGTGTGTGTGTATGTATATTACTGAATTGTGAATGCTATTAAATGTGCTTCTGGTAATACTAGCTAAACATTAAACTATCTCTATAAGCCAAAAATCTAAACTGGAAAAAAATCAATAAAAGCAATTTAGTAGATGTGAAAATAACAGAAATCAATCGATTTCTATTCCTATTTCTCTAAGCTTCATTCACAGTAACAAATTCTTCTGCAGTAGTTTGTTGTGGGCTCATAAAAAATGCAAAAAAAATATTTTATACTCATGGCTTACAAATCAGCATAAAATAAATACTTATTCTTTTATATATATATGAATACGTTTCCTAATCTAGAGTATCTTTCTGCCATGTCATGATTGGAGATTCAAATTGAGATGTGCATAATTTTTTTTTTTAAAAAATCAAATTCTAAATAAGCTTAAGATTTTCTTTCAGGTAACTGCCTCTAACCAACCTAACTAGTTATTGTTAGTAGTTGATTATCTAACTATTCTTAATTAGAGGATCATGCAATATTTTAAAACAAATAAAATCTCACCACCCAGCAGTTGAAATCTTTCCCCTACATTGTTCCCCTTGGGAATAATATTGAGAATATCTACAATCTGCAGGGGCATATTTAAAGATCGTTGATTGTTAACAATACTGTTTAAGTGTTGACTGCTTTTATGTACATAATATAGGGGATTTGAACATAGACTTTCAAGATCCCTTCAGCTAGCTACTCTATTTCATAGAATAGATAATCCTCTATATTACATCTAGACTTTAGATATATAAAATATATTTTATTTAAAATATTTTGTAAACATACATCTAATATTTAATTAAATACATGTATATTGTTTATATATATATATTGTAACAATATTAAAGGTCGATCACAAATCCAGTGTAACAGAATTAAAGATGGTTCAAATAACTATTACCATACCTGAGTTGTCTGCAATATATATATATATATATATATATATATAAGATCATAATATTTAAAATAACGTTGGATTTCTCAAGATATACCACTATCAATAATTATAAGCAAATTATTAATAACAAGTATTATAACTCAGGTATATGAAATCACATGAGGTGAGTACACTGGTAATTCAATAAAATATAACTCAGGTATACAGACAGTAGATCTTATCCACTTTCATTTCTTGGTTTGATGTTAAGTGCATGTTTAAACAAATACTAAGTGAATATGGTCTAGCAGGGCACCACTAGATTATTTGAATCTAGACACAGTTATATCTAATAACCTTTTCACATGTACCGGGTTTGAATCCCTTCTTGGTACTTTATTTCTAATAAAATGGGAGATTTTGCTTTTTGAGCCATATCACTATACACACTAATATTTAGGTAAAAGTAAAACATCTTTAAACCAAAGTGGAGTATATTAGACATAAATCATTTCTCAGATCTTAGCATAACAAATGTGTTTCAATATTTTATAAGTTTACTAGCTCAGATTATATATAACTAATTTAGGATGGCAATTCACTCATCCTTGCATGAAATAGATAATGGGATGTGGTTATAATAATACTAAGAAATCACTAAATATTATAAAATTAATATTTATTTAGGGCCTGTAAACATTTAAACAGCTCGTTAATTAAAACATTGATGACGATGATGATGATGATGATAGTAACGATAATGACAAGGGTTTCAACTACAGCTCTAGGACTAAGCCTAAACATAAAACTAATTTTTATAAAGAAATTCATAATTATTGCTTAATTTTAGCAAATTTACTTATATCTTAAATAACTAATATTCAACCATTGATGATGATGAATGATCACACTTAACAAAGACTACACTTAATGAAATATATACACCTTGTTTAATAAAACAAACTAATATTTATTACTGCATTTCTAACATATACATAAAAATTTCTAGAGAAACATGAAAATTGACATGAATAATAACAATAATAATAATTGATTATATAACAATCCTCAGATTAATTTCAAGTTCTTCCCCCTTTCCCTTCAAATGTATATTGTATTAAGTTGGATGTCACATTGACTATGATTTTCACTCCATGAGAAAAGTATTTCATATAAAAAAAAATATTCACTCATTGGCACACATACTTTATAAATCTAACATGTAAGTAGAATGTTATAAAAAATGTTAATAGAATTGAAAGAGCAAGTTTTAGAAACAAATTTTAAATTATTTTCTCCCCCTCTCTTCTACCTCTGAAATGCTATACTTAACTTGAAACAAAATAATCTAATATTCTAATACTACTTATTATTTCACATTCACTCGCAATTATACACATATAAAATGTTACTATGTATGTGCATGTTTTATCCCAAAATAATAATAATAATATATTAGTTAAAACTAAAATCATAATACCATAAAAAAAATTGTTTTACACATTAATATTTCATAATTGTAAAATTAATAAACAAATAATTTTGATAAATTCAAGATCATTTATGAAGCTCAAAGGTATTATTAGTAAGACATTCTTGTTTTTAATCGATCTGAATAGTCTTTAAAAGTTCTTTAAATAAAATATACCACTTTATTGCTAAAATGTTTATTAAGACTCTGATATCATAAAGAAAATAGATATAAAAAGTCATATTACCGATCTTTTGTTTGTGGCAAATTTCCAAGGGTTCAAACTTGTCTTGTATAATGTCTATATTTCTGCAACTACCATTTCCGTTTTACATGGGAACAATCTCTTTCTTGAGGTGTATAACTATTTGATGATGATGACTCTATTGAGGTTATTTGCTTTAGTGGACAATTTAGAAATCATTATATTAATTTTTCTTCTCTTCCTGTCAAGCATGATTCTTTTAGTGGATGAAATACAGCAGTTGTTTTCACATTTATAAATTTTCTTGAGTTTAAAATCAGTTGTTGGAACAATTAATTGGACTTGATGATTAATATTTATCAGTAGATTAATTCATCTTTCATCAAATGCAGGTGAATGCTTTCTTCCTTCTATTAAAAAACATCTTATTTCTCTGGTCAGTTGAAAGGTGTAGAATATTATTTTAGACAAGACATCTTTTCTTTCCTATATGATGTGCAGCTTCCCCAGATGGTCCGGAAAAGATGGGACATACATATAATTTTTCTAGCCAGCCATTTCTTATATTTTCAACATTCAATTTAATAGTCTAATAATCTGAATCATAATCACAATAATAATTCTTCAAGACAGCTTTTTATATCCAATTTTTAGCTAACTTAACCAATCAGAGATAGTGTCACTTGCTATTTTTGGACAAATTCATTTTAATTATATCTCTAATTTATTTTTAACTAAATTATTTTTCAACTGGAAAGTTTAATCCTTTTTCCAGACACTTTTGTTTTTTTTTTAAAAAAATAGACTTAATCCTTTTTCTTTTTTTTTTTTACACCTAGGTAACACTTCAAATTTTTGAGCTTCCTTCTTTAGATCTTAAGATAAGACAATTTCAAAATTAGAGTTCCCACCCAGATTAAGCTCCCAAAGTGACAAACAATCATTTACAAAAACAAAATTGCTACAAAAATAGATATCTGATTCAACAGATTTCCTCTTTTAACATAAAATTGTACAAAAAAATAATTTGACAGATTTAACCTTTCCTTTTCTTTCAATATTTAATACATATAAATTTCTGTATGTAATGTACACACATACTTTATTATTTCAAATCATTCATAAACTAACATTAAATAATATAATTGCTAGCTTAGTAATTATAACCCTATTATTTAATTAAATCTGTAACTTTTAAATCCCAATTACAATTATAGAAAGAAAAATAGAAGCATAGAATAAGATATTAGAATTGATCAAGCATAGGTTAGTTTTAAAGAAAGTTAAAATGTTGAATAGTTGAAATATAAAACAATTAAATAGCTTACACATACACTGCCTATACGTATGTGTTATAACTTTGCTTTTTAACAGAAAATTTAAATATTAAATGTGTGTGCTGCTCTTTTTGAGATTTATTAACACACAAACAAGTAAAGCATATAATTGTTGACCCACTCTCTTTCTATCTAAAGCTTTTAGAACTGGACCTTGTAGGGTTTGAACTTGGATGCCCTACAGCTTCATATATTGTTATATAAAAATGTGATGATGATTTTCTTTTACATTTTCCTACATGCACATTACTATAAATTTGGCTAGTGACCAAATTGTAATGGCAATATATATATATATATATATATATATATATATATATATATATATATATATATATATATATATATATATATATATATATATATATATATATATATATATATATAGAGAGAGAGAGAGAGAGAGAGAGAGAGAGAAACATAGAAATAAATAAATAAATAGGAAGATTAAATAAATAAATAAAAAGATAGATAGATAGCCTAGACAGATAGATAAATAGATAGATAGATAGATAGATAGATGGATGGATAGATAGATAGAAAGAAAGAGATCAAGTGATGGATAGATGGATGGATATACAGATTGGAGGATATATGAATAGATAGATAGATAGATAGTTAGATAGTATAGAAAAATATAAACAGATTTATAACTAAACAGGCTAATCCAAATCACAAATATATGTTAAAATAGACAGTAACCCATATTAATGTAAAGAAAGGAACTGACATGTTGCATAATTTGATACTCAAATGGATTGTCAGTCATGTGTTTGTGATAAAATAATATCAATCTTATTAAATACCTAGGTATGATGATATTTAATATTCAAATTAAAAATACATGGTTGTAATAAATCTAATATTTTGGAAAATAAATATATACTTAGTTTTCCAGAAAACTATTCCTATGAAGTTATTTACTAGTTATATGATTACTTTATAAATATTTGAAAACCAGGCACTCTTCACAAACCTGGGAGCTTAATTGTAAGTATAGAGGATTTGAACTCAGATTTTCAAGCACCCTTCAACTACCCACACTATCTCCATGTGTGTGGTCATGTGTATCAGTTGTATGAGATAGTGTGGATAGTTGAAGGGTACTTGAAAATCTGAGTTCAAATCCTCTATACTTATAATTACTTTATGCAACTTACAAAACATAGTCTTAAATATTACTTGTATCTAAGTAATAAAATTAATATATATGAGTATGTTTTATAAGTAACATATAATAATCTTTTATATATATATATATAATAAATTAAGTTTGATGTTTGCATTCATTCCAAAATATATGTAATATTCAAATTTATATATATATATTAAATACAATAATATTCATATAATTTAACTCATTCTATTAGAAGTACTTTCGATTATATTCAATGTTATATAATTGACAAAGCCTAAAAGGAATATAGTCAAAAGTACTTCTAATGGAATAAGTTAAATTATATGAATATTA
This sequence comes from Epiperipatus broadwayi, assembly GCA_028023455.1. Taxonomy (NCBI): domain Eukaryota; kingdom Metazoa; phylum Onychophora; class Udeonychophora; order Euonychophora; family Peripatidae; genus Epiperipatus; species Epiperipatus broadwayi. Next base: position 7,128,732 of record JAQFVV010006238.1, read on the forward strand.
CTGTATTTAATATATATATAAACTTGAATATTATATATATATATACACATAGTAATTACTTTTATGGATTATTTAAATCTGTGATATATTATACATATATACATCATTGGCTATACTAGGAAAAAATTAATATTATTAATTAAAAATAAGTGGTTTTTTTAATATTCATATTATAATAATAATGTGATAAACTAATTATTAAAGAAAAGGTAGAAAGACAAAATTATATACTTTAGCCACGTTAGAAAATACATAGCAAATGAATAACAAAATCATGAAGAAAAAAAAAGTAAAATTTAGCACAAGATTGAATAGTTGCACAAAATAAAGTTTCAGTACATTATTAAATTGACAATTTCGAAGTCATATATTTGTTAATTTGAGAATTAAATAAAAATTTATCAATTGCATTTATTAGGAATTCTGACGTTGTTCTTCTTATCAATAAACAGTAGTATAAAATTGTTATTGTGATATAATATAAAGGGGGTTTGAACTCAGACTTTAACATGACTGTCAACTATCCATGCCATCTCATATTGCTGATACACTTGATCACACACACATCAAAAAGATAAATAATCACCAACATATGTATTTCGTGCTAAACCAGAACTTGTCAGTTGATCCAGATTATCATATCCACACATATATACAATCAATGCTTAGCTTATATTAAGATAGCCAATCTTCATACTTTAATGGACAGGCTTTAAACCATTCCATCTCACAACTCTTCAGCCATCCATTTCATTGAAAATGTGATGATGGAACCCTCAAAGCCCACATTAGTGCCAACCTTTTCATCCTACTAATGTTGACCATAAGTCATTCTGACCCCTCATGTACAGGACATAATCCATTTATATACGTATACGAGGGGTGGACAGACCTTAACACCATTTGAAATATTTTTTTTTCTCTACAGTATAGGCTTAATATGAAAATTGTAAGATTTTCAAGTGTATGTTATGTAAGCCAGTTGCTATGCTTGCTTTAATATGTTCATGAGTGGTAATGATTTATAGAGGACCTGATAAGAGAATAACATGAAATAAATAACATGTTGAGATTAGTTTATTATCTTTAATATGTAAAAATTTTTAAAATCCTTTAGATATCCCATGGATTAAGGCATCATTATTTATTCACAAATGCACAGATAAAACCAATGACGAGAACCAGCTTGTGTATGGAACACTGCCACTTATATTGTGTGACAACTTATAACTGTTACTAATGCATCATTGTTAAATATAAGTAGTTAAATGTTACTTATTTAATTTCACAATTTGAGAGCAAAAAACATTTTTTTAATTGTTTTAGATATGACAAGTTTTTGGAATTATATGAGAGCTATTTCCATCTAAAACTAATTGATCAATGTATTTTTTAAAACAATCAAACTTTCTTAACCTTTTTAAATGTATTCAACTGCTAGTAGTGATAGATAGGTTAGTATTTGAAGTGGTATTATGTGTCTCTTTTTTTCCAGGTAAATCTGATTTGACCAGTGGCATTAACAGCATGGGATTCGAAGCTGGGATTAGATTCATGAATATTAAACTTAACATAATTCTCTAGTCAACTAGGTAAGTTCATCAGAGTGCTCCATTAAATTAGTATTCATGAATCTGAAGTTCACAGATTCAATTTGTATGATTGTACTGTATAATAGCCAGACCAACAGCACCCGAAGATGAGAGAACAATATGATCTAAAATATTATGTTATATACTAGGCTGTGCATTATTAGCAATAACAGAAAGTATTTGAAAAGCTTAAATAAAGTCTGAATTTTCTAAAGACATTTAACAATTAAATCAAGATGATGAAAATAGACCAACAAATAACTACAAGTAAAATGCCTTCATCACGAACTTTCAAACACTAATTACAAATTCTAGGCAAGCTAATCTTTTTTTTTTGAATGAATAGAACATTGTATATTTGACTTCTCAAATTTTATTCATTTAAGAGTTAAAATTTAAGTTTTAATTTAGATTCCAAGCCAAATGCATGCGACTCATTTTGCTAATCTATTATATAGAATCCTGTAAAAGATGATCCAAAATTTTTTCTGAATATAGACAAATAGCAATCTAACAAATTTGTATTTAAATAAGAATGTGATATTTTAACATAGTCTCTAATTAAAAGTCTAGAACTAACCTCAAGATTTTACAAGTATTAGACAAAAAATCATTGTTAATCACCACCTCCTATTAATCAGGAAAAATCAATTTTGGTCAACATATATTAATTTTTAGAACTAACCCTATATTGAGTTCCAAAAAGTAATATATTTTAAAATATCAAAGCACAAGTGTGATTTCAGGTAAAGAAATCCAATCTGTTTATTTCCAATTCACTCATTAGAAAGGTAAAAACAGCTGTCTGAATAATAATGAACTTTAGATAAAATTGAACTTTCAGAGCAATCAAAAGTATAAAAACAAATACAACTTCTAAAATATATTCATAAAATAAAACGTTAATTACTCTTATGTAATGGATATGCGATTGCGTAGTTTGATTACGTACTTTCTTATGGAAAACAATATATCATGCAAAATCATATGGTGGCTTTCGCTGTTTATATGTAACATCTGCATTAGTAGAAGGAATTCATTCTATTTATTTTACTCTAGAGCCACCTATTGTAATCTTTCATAATTAATTTACAAATCTAATGCTTTTGTCAAAGGAGTTCAATATTTAGAAACTAGTCAGGATATTGCACTATCCATAATCACATTGGGATTAAATATAGAAAAATTATTGCCAATAATTTCAAATAATGTGATATTTTATGTAACTTCAGGTTTGAAATTTTAGAACAATTTATAATAAGAAGATGGCATGCGACAGCAAGCTACCATAAGCACTAAAGCACTGATTCAGTGAAAGAGTGGCCAACTCTAGAGCTAAATGTTCTTGGATTACAACTCCATATTTACAGTACTTTAACTTTATGTGAACTTCCAGTTGTGAACTCATCTTAAAGTTAGGCTCAAATAATGAAGTTGTCCAAACCATAATCTTATTAAGTTGGGATAGAATGTACATTATGAAAAAGTTAGGTCAGTGAACCAAATATTTCTATAAAAAAGAGGATTTGCCTGCATATTGGAAATCCATTTGAGATTGTCATAAGGTAACTTGTAACAACTGCTAGATGCCAGACAACAGAAAGCTATGGTATACTATTTGGTAGAACCCAATAAGATGTCCTTATTCCTGGAGTAGGAAGTTTTTAACTAGTGATATAAATGTATGTCAGAATTTAAAGGATGTCTAAGCAATTCTTGCCAAATATTAGTTTTACTATTTAGAATTTAGCATTCACAAATTTTCCAACTGCCATGGAGAATAATCTCTGCATTTAAACTGTTATGTATTTACTTACTAATTTATAATAATATCTAAAAGAATAAATGGTATCATCCTTTTATTTTCATAATTTAATGACACTTGACTATTGGTTATACATAGTTCATTGGAAGTGGTAGTTATTTCCATTTCAATGTTATATTATGTTATTGTAAATACCTATAATAAATATCTTTAACATTTGTTCACTAGGTGGTGCATTATTGTTAAAGAAATGTCTGCATGGTTTGGAATAGCAGTAAAACATCTGATATGGGATCAGGAGATCTCAGGATCAATTTTGGCACTCATAATTCTGGCATGCAAACTTCTTATGAAAACAATGAAGCCATTAGCCTTCATTTTACTAAAGAACTGAAACAGTATTCTGGCCGCAATACAGATACAAACACAATATTTCGTCAGCAACAACTTATTAGATGTCTTTCCTCTAACAATGACTACAATATTTCACTTCTTAATAATTACAACATCACTTTGAAAAGAGAATTTCCACTGCATATTAATCCCATTTAAATTACACCCATCGATTTCATTACATTTACTGCAAACACTGCTACTCAGTATCATTTTTATCCACATTACAATAATGCTGTTCTAAAATATACTACATATGATTACTAGATGTAATCTTTTTTATTTATTGCTTATATTTACTGTGATAAACTGAGTTCTACCTCTCTCTTCTAACAAGCTTCATAAGTGGATACAAAGCAATTCCTATCTTGTGTGGGAAAGGTGTAATGAAAATTACATTAAAAAAATATTATTCATTAAGCAGAGTCTACATGTTTTTTAATCTACATTATATTGCTTCTACTTTGCATTGATTTTCTAATATGTTCATTATATCTTATTATCAATTTAAAAGTGATGATATAAGGAAGATAGAACAAATCAAAATAAAATTGCTGATGAAAAACAAGAAAAAAGTGATATACTTAGTTGTTTTTCTGAAGGTTTGTGATGATAGTATTTTGATTGTTATTATTATATTGGACTATTTCAATCATCTAATATTAGATATTGACTGTTTTTAGAAAAATTAAATTTTATTTAAATTTTCAATTACATTCAACTCTTAATGATAGCACACTGGTTAGTACATGCACAATGTTTCAGGGAATATTATTGGCCCTTTTGCAGATGTTGCTGGCCTGACCAGTGACATTACTAGAATGGAATTAAACCTGTATCCTTAGGTACTTGAACATTAAATGTTAATGTAATACTCCAACCAAATGAGCTATTCTGTTTCTTGCCTGACCAGTAACAGTTCTAGCATGGTAATCGAATCTGGACCCTTAAATTCTTGCATATTGAATTTTAAGGTAATCCTCTAATCAACTGAGAGTTACATTAATTTTCGTTACTCAAGAATCTAAGGATCCAGGTTCGATTCCCATGCAAATAGGGTCATCGGTCAGGCCAGCAACACTTCAAGAAAGGAGGAGAATAATATCTCTTGAAACGTTGTATATATACTAAGTTGTGTGCTATTACTAACAGTTGAAATGTAACTGGAATATTTACAAGTTTAATTTTTCTAAAGACATTCAGTACCTTATATTAGATTATGGAAATAGTCCAATATATAAATAAAATCACAAACTTGCTATGGTATTTTTATGAAAAGCCAGTAAACACAAGTTAAGTTGTCTTGGATAAATGGATGATCTGACATTACTAATGCAAAAAAAAGGATTAATTTGATATTTATACACATACATACGGATGTAGTTTTGTTTCTATTTTTAATATTACTTTTCTCATATTTTTACACTAACAATATAATGAGTGATTCATAAATAAAGAAATAGGGGAGGGGAGAATAAATAAAATAGTTTTTTTTTTTTAAGATTTAGTAAACAATGGTCGTATCAAATTTAATAGTGTTTAATTAAAGCCTAAATTTTAATGATTTGTGAATCACTATTTTAAATGCAAAGAAATATAATTCAATGAGAAAATGTAATATTATCTTTATAAAGTAATAAAATGTTCAATTTTATATGAAATAGGTTAATTTTCAGGAGGAAGGAAAATATTTATTTATGTATTATTTTCACTTAGTCATTATTGCATTAAAAATAATAATTACAGAAAGTATATTTAGATAAAAATTAAAAGTTGTATTTAAATGCAAGAAAACTGGCAGTAGTTATAAAGTTAAGACTTTGCTAATTATATAAAAATACTTAAAGAAAATTAACAGAGATATGTAACCGTCTAAGTAGTTTATTTCTGTATAATAATTAAAGGATTCTGAATTGATTGCAATGAGAAAAAAAATGTTTTAATTATTCGAATAAAATTTTTTGCTTTGTGTAATATTTTGGTATAAATGTTCCATGATTTTCAAAACTGATGATACAATAAGTAATCATATGATAAAATTCTCATTTGTGATTGTAATGAGATTGAAGCTCTGTGGGTTATCAATAGAGCTAAACTTTTATGAAATATCCTAGCATCAAAATGTAGATATCTTTATTCTCTTTTACACGAGTTTCTTTACCAACTCTATGCACAAGCTTATGAGTTGTTAACATTTTCTCATTTCCAAGATATAGACTATGAAGATAACTTGAATAATTTACCTCTTGACAATATTATTAACAATATGCTATGGAAAAATCTTAATAATTATAAACATTTAGTCAAGGATGCCATTTTAAAATCAGTATTCAACTTCAATTCACAAATATATATGCTAATAAAACACTGCACATCACATGATCACCATTTTCTAGGCTTACATGAGCTATTAAAACATAGGCAAGACTCTCCATACAGTAGTGCCACGCAGTGCAAGCCACAGTAATCAATGGACACAAGAAGGTTTGTGCATAAAATTTCTATCTAGTATCTACACATCCAATAGCACGAGATTAGTTTTTAGATTGTGGCTTTTGTCAGTAAAGAACTTCGGATCTGAGAACATGGTACTTAGATTTTAGAAGCTAATGCAACCCTCTAGTGGTCACCTTTTACCTTTTAGTTAACTATAAATTTATGAATCCAAATGAAAAATACAATAAAATTTTCAATCCAAAATGTATAGACAGATCTATATGAGTATACATGTGAATGAGCTTGGATTGAAAACCTTATTGTGTTTTTATTTTGGACTCATAGTTTTATAATGAACCAAAAAGGTAGAATGTGACTGCTGGAGAGTTGCATTAGATCCTAAGATCTAGGTACACTCACAGATCCATGGATTCTTACTGATGAAATCCACATGCTAAAAACTAGTGTGGGGATATTAAATGAATAGGTGCTAGATAGAAATTTTATCCCCAATCCTTCTTGCATCTATTGATTACTCTGGCTTGCACTGGGTGGAACTGCTTTATGAACAGTTTTGCCTCTGTTTTAAATATAGATGCTAATATATGTCATTTTCCATAAAAAATATATGAATTCCACATTGTTAATTTTTATAATTTTAAATTAAATTTGAAACATTTTTTCCTCTTATAAATATTATGTAGTTACATTTTTTAGAGCTGGAAAAAAAAATTGTCTTTTTGTAAACTTACAACAATTAAAATTACTACAATAGCATCTCTAGTTTATGGAGTTTTTGGATAATTATTTTAAAAGTCAATAATAAATATCTTAATAACATTTTTGAAGAGTTTCATTAATATTATTTTTTATTCTTTAGATTCACACATTTACAATTTTAATAATGTTTAACAAAGATGGACACTGGAAAATTATCTTCACTCCTAAAACTGACAGTTTGGCAACTTCAAGATTGTTTCAAAAGAAAGACTCTATAACAATAGAATACAAAATACTTGAAAACTTTTGAAAAGTTTTTATGGCACAATACAAGTTCATGTGCCTGAAACACTCAAAACATAATCTTTAATCTTAACCAGTATATATTTTTATCAGACATGAATTAGTTTTGTGATTTTTTAAAAATATACCCAGCTTACACTCATCTCAACAACCACAAAAATATTGATTGTAAATAAATGTGTAATTAAGAAGTAAAGAAAGAAGGAAATATACTTAAACAATTTCCAGCTAACAAATAATAGGCCTAATGAGTAATAGTCTTTTATCATTTCTTTACGAAGAGCTGTTGAAGTTTTTTCCTAACAATAAATCATCAGAAGTTTAATTTAGTTCCATCTATCACCATTTGTTTTTTGATTTGACTTTAACTCCACAAAGTGAAGTTTATTAAATTATACTTTACTGATGTGGTGTTAAACTTTACTTAGAAAACATAGGTATATTCAGTAATAAACTTTATTTGTTAAAATAAAATATTTGAAATATTTTTGATAAAAAAATTGTTATAAGAAGGATTTGAATTAATTGACATCAAATCTCTATTTTGCTGTGTATCATTTGTGACAGCCTACTTTGGTTTCATAAATATTTAATACAAGTCTAAAATAACCTAGTAATCACGTGGCTAATTGTCAGATTATTAAACTTTTAATCGTACTGAAATTGTTATCAATTTTCTCTTTTCGTTCTGTAAATCTTTTCAAAAGTCGTTGTGTCAAAGTATTTTTTTTATTATCTTTTAATACACAGTACATTATTTTGTTTATTTTGCCTCCGTTTTTCAAATATATTGCTTTCTTTAAAAATAAATTATTTAATGTATTAATGCACCTGTTTGTTATGCATATAACTTAAGTTTTAAACATAGATAAGACATGTATTTAAAAACAAAACAAATAATCACTTAATATTTTACATTGCATAATAAAGCAATGTGATGCACTATGGCTTCTCCTTCCCCAGAATTAGGAATCCCTCAGCCACTATTCCTAGAAAAACTTGTTAGCTACCTTACCTCCCCTTTCCATTTCTCATCCTAAATCTTTACCATATTTTTCTCTATCTGACTCCATCCCATTTCCACAACATTATGTTTGTCTACTCTATGGTCTGCATATCTAAATCCCCCTTATTATTTCCAAATCCAGCATAAAAACCAAAAACCCACTTTCTGCACAATCACTTTGTTTATATTAGTTCTCCCACAACTTTATTATTTGTACCCTTTCTGCTTATAAGCATTTATATTCAATTAACAGATACATAATATTTTCAAGTGTGAGTGTGTCTTCAATAATTATCAGAGGTAGTCCATTTAATTTTTCACCCCCATTTTGATTTCTGACTTTTAGTTTGGTCAACAACATAGTGAGAAAATTTTAAATGTTTGTCTAACAGCTACTACGATTAATCATTTAATTATTGGTCAGTGAATCATCAAATAGAAATAAAACAATATATATTATAATGATCGAAATGAAAGTGAAGATCGAATCTAACCACAAACTATGATATCTGCTCTACAAGGCGCCATCTAGGCATTTAAACCTAGAAAAATTTATAGAGTAGGCAGATACGCGCTGTTAAGATTCCACTTTATTTAAATATTCAGATCGTTAGCCCAAGTCACTAGCTCAGTGGAGTAGCAGAGATAATAAAATATAAATTTTATATTTTAAATATAAAAGAATAAAAGCCACTGCCAGAAATTAACACATAAAAATATTTATTTACGCACATATAAAATAACATTTAAATTTTGAGGAATAAATTCAACATTTTAGATTTTCCTATTAATCTTTAGTTTTACATTTAAGTAAATTACAACCATGAGTTTAATATTTATTTAGTGAGTCGATTATGAATAGACTACATAGATCTGTATTTGAAAAGAAAATATTCTTCCCAGATTTAACCTTAGGCAACAAATTTCGCAATCAACCCGGCGCCAATCCATCTGATACATTTATGTATTCAATGTAGCATGAAAATACGACAACACAAAATACTATACTGTCAGGAATGTACATCTGAACAGCAAGTAGAATTAGGGAAGACATTGTCTCTCCACCAACAGGAATGTCACATCTGTTGGTGAGTAGAACAATAAACATAAAACTCCATAGGAATGGACTGCGGTCCTTTGCCATCTTACAAACCCATCCATAGGCAAACAGAAGGTGTGTGGTGTATATCTATAATCCTGCCTGTAGCGGATCCCATACTACATCTATAATTACACAAATATATCCAATCCATTGAACCAATTCAACTACAAAATAAATAACCTAAGATTACCCTCCCTTAATATAACTTTACAAAACTATATAGCCATTCACGCCCGACTTAAATTTAACATTTAAATATGTTCGCACAGTTTATTTTTATACAATTTGTTTTATAATGTCGAGTATAGATCGGCTGCACAGATTCCACGGTCAAAAACATTCAAATTAAACACAATCGATCAAAATACAAAATCATCAATAACGTCAATTGCAAAAGGGAATATGCAAGGCCCCATGGCATTCGTCGTAAGATGCCCACATTAACATCGTTGACCTATATATTCTAATCAAATTTGAAAACTTCAACATAATCAACCACTAACAAATCTATGCAACGTCTATACCCAACCAAAATTTCATCATTTAAAATTTAAACAATAAATAATTTATACAATAAGAAAAAAAAAATGGAAATGATTTTTATCAATCGGAAAACATATAAAATTAAACATTATTAATTTGATTTTAAACTTAAAAAAGTCAGATAGAAGTTCATAAGCTTGAACGAAAGTTCTTAATTATTTTTAAATTTAGAGTTCATGTCAATATAGCTTACGGTAGAAGAGTCCAGGTTTCTGCTTTTAATTTTTAATTCCCGTGATGCCTCCATTGGAAGATAATGTTCTGGAGATGGCAATAACTGATTCAAGGTATCACAGTCTTTTCATTTTTTTTTTATACAGAGAGTGTGGTATGTGTGTCCTACCCCATCTCTCAAACACAAAATGCTGGAACTGTCCGAAAAAACTGTATTTCCCTTTTTATCTTATCCACACGGATTCAATCAACAAAATGTCACTAATCCATCACTTTCATTAGGGTCCGAGCCAAGGCTTAGTGCTTCCATTGGTCAAGCTAATTTCTCTTTATTTTCTTATCTATCTTTCATCAGGTCATTTTAATTATACAAGAGCCCAAGGCTAGCTTGCTTTTCAAACAATTTATAAACAATCATTTCCATTTACAGATTACAAGAATTAATTAATACCTGTTTTTATTTTTAAATCTTGTACTTTTTTTATAAAAAAGTACGTTCAAATACTTATTTGTTTGTTTTTTTAAAAAAAAATATTTTTAAAGTTTGGCATCTGTGCGAATGAATATACGTTTAACAAAACATTTTAATTTTAGCGTTTAGTTTTTTACTTTTATTTGCGAACTTTTAAGTTTTTATTTTAAATTAATGTAACGACATATTTATATATCGTTACAATATATATATATATATATAATAAATTTTGCATATGCATGTTTATTTGCCTTACAAAGTGTAGAATTATTCTTTCTTCAATGTCTTTGCTTTCCATTTTATTTAACATATATGTTCATAGTTAGAATAACTATATCTTTTGTAAAGAATATAACCATACATATGCAAAATTTATTACATATTATATATTTTTTATATAAATCGCATATTGTTGTTAAATTAATAATAAATTGAGAGATTGCCAGTTTCACGCTGTACTATCGTAAATTAAGACAGTGAGTAATATATGAATATATTTATAGCTTCATGCTTTCAAGCCAAGATGCTTAAAACTGGCTTATATATATAAAAAGTTAAGTAGAGAAAAAGAGTGGGACCATCCTTTTCTTATCAAAAAAACTCTGCCGTGTTGAGGTTTGATCGCTCTTTATACTGCTGTCTTAACATCTTATCAGCTGTCTGAGAAGCAACAGTAAGTACATGCAAGAGGCTGGCAACCTCTCAATTTATTACTAAAATTATATATATATATATATATATATATATATATAAACCATCATCATTTAAGATTGCTAGGTTGGTAAAGATTATCATTTCTTCCACAGCTTTATATTTTCAGTGCCTGTTTATTTGGTGTACTATTTATTATTATACTAATTATTTATAGTATTATCTGTCACTCAGAAGGTCATGTGTATCAGATATTAACAAAACAGGGTCTATACAGTGCTCAGCTACAATTGAATCAGAAATTTCTAAATTCAAAATTATTATCAAGGGATAAACTATTGGAAAACTAGACTGGAAAGTAATGGCAAATCATATTACTTTTTTTTTACATTGTATTTATACAAATTGTTTTACCTTTTTTTACATTGTATTTGCAAAATTAAAACATTTACATCATAAAATATGTAAATATGTTGAGAGTGAAAATCTTTCAATCTGTTGTACAAAACAATGCTAAAAATCTTGGAAAAACTTTACACAACTGTCAATTAGACAATATGAGATTTATGTAAATTCTTGGGACATCAGACAAAGTGAAATTAATTTCCTCTGGTTAATAGTTAGACATGTAATTTTCTATGAGAGTTTTAGCATTGCGCATGCAGCAATAGAAGAGATTTTGCTGTTTTATAATCTGGATTCAACTATATACTCATTGATTCATTGTTAGTGTCTGACAGAGTTGGTGAAGTAGTCAGGTTGCAGACTCATGATTATAAGATCTATGGATTACAACCCAATTCAATCACTTCTGGTGTTAAAAAATTTAAGAGATCCCTGAGCAATAAACTATCTGATATCTAGTTGTTAATTACATTAACACAATCCCTATATTTAAACTGGGTCATAATCACCAGTCCCCAAGTTTCACAGATCATTCAATAACATTTCTGTGATTGTTAGACTTTCTGCAACATTGAATGATCTCTGGAATGATGTTATACTATAATGTTAAACATTAATAGTCACCATATATACATAGGAATATGAGTCCATATGCATATTCTTTAACAATGAGAACTTTCACTTTGTGCAATAATATTAAGCATTAAAAATAAGTTGTATTAAATATACGACTTATTTTAGTATTCAAACTTTAATGAAAATTAACACACTCAATGTTGTTCAATTGTCCAAATATATCAATCATTTCTAGAGTATTTGATAGGGTCAGGGTGTGAAACACATTTCTGAGATTGGTTGATAGTTTAGAAAGTTTTAAAAATCCTATAAATAGTGCTTGAAGTTTTAATATTTCTCATTTCATACAATAAATTATATAAAATTACTCTAAACAATTAATGCTTTAAAATATTTTTTTCAAAAGCATATTATATATTTCTTAATATCAAATGAGTTATCTGGTTTGATTTAAATGTAAATAGAATCCAAAAGTTCTTGTACTTGGTTGAAGATTTTCTATGAGAGTTTAGCTGTTTCATCTATAATTACATTATAGCTAATTTGTATATTGCAATATTCATCGGTAAATGGATATCTGAATGATGGAAGTCTCAAAATTATCTGTAATAATAATATATGAATTGCTATGATGATTACAAAATGAAAAAATGATAAATAACATCATTGAATGGTGTTATTGTTCAGAAGTATATACAAAATTTAAGGACTGGTGACTCCAGACCTGGAATTGATCTGAGGAACTCATGCTCCAGAATTTGATATTCTTCCAACACACTAAACATGTAGGGTTGTAATTAAAATACAAAATAACCATCGCTTCTGGGAGATGTGGTGTTCATTTTTAAATGTTATATACTACAGAAAGGGTGATAATTGACTCAATTTATGCTACTCCAGATTCAATTATTGTAGGCTTGGGTAATTAACAATCACAGGTGGTAATAGAACATCCCTACTTCCATATAATAATGTCTGGAAAATAGATTCCATCAATAAAATTCATTATATTTATACTTACATATTCAGCATTTATTTTAATATTTTCAACTACCCTAAATTTTTTAATTGAAGATATCTTTCTAACATAATTATATAGTACAGCTAATAGGTCAATGATTATGTAAGTTATTAACATCAATTTTATAGCAAATGAGGTAGAATGTGGAAAATGAATTATTGTTGCTAATGGAAAAAGAAGAGATCATATGATGTGTTATTTACAATCAGTACTAGTGAAAGACTGTCAGTCCAATATATATCTGTATTTACCTTTTTCAGAATATTATCGAGTGATCCCACACAAGTGAAAAATAGTGTGGCATAAGATTAGTTCATCATCTATCATGCCCATGATCTGGGTTAGAATGGGATAAATCTTAAAATTCTTTACGGTCACAAACATCTTTTAAAAATTTTTTTCCAGTAGATGGCTTATAACCAACCATTTAAAAAACATCTATTAGTGGTCACTTAACTGGTATCTAGATATTCATAGCTAGATGTCAAATATCTCATATTAAAATGAGCTAATCAGATGAGTATTTGATAGGCTGAATGTAAAATATAAAAATAAAATTACAAGATAATGCAGCATTTGGTAATGATAGTGAGAGATTATAATCGTATGAGTTCTGAGGCCATGATTATATTTTTTGCAAAAAATATTCAAGTTTTCATTCAGAACTAACCGGAAAGATTAATTTACTATTTTTATTAAATCTAAATATAACTTTAATTAATTATTGATTTTTTTTACAAAATTAGATTTCTTTAGAAATGTTGTATATATGTTCAACATTTTTTTTGGGGATTACTATTAATTCATCCCTCATCTAATTTTCACCATATCGGAATCATCAACCAGTGCAGAAGTCAGACAGACTATCCTCTCTTTATGTATATATTTTGCAAAACAATTTTCTTTGCTCATTAGGTGATTTTAAGATTTGAACCATTTGAATCTTCCATCATGCCAACAATTTGATACCTTCCATGATACTACTTGCATGCAAGATAGGAACTGGTTTTTATTCTTTTTTAATATTTTGTAGGGGAAAATATAATCATTATACTGAAAAGATATTTTCAAGTTTTCTTTGCTTTATTATTAATGCATACCATCTCAGTCTACCTTAGTGTAACTGTCCAAAAACATAGTTCTTCAGACCATCCTTTATATACATGCACTTTTGAGCAACCTTTGCTCATCAAATGAGTTATAGGTATCAAACACCTCATGTTCACATTAGCAGCTCAATATATTTTCATTATCCACTCTTATGCAAGTTGGGAACTGGTTTCTATCTACTTTTAATATCTTGTGGAATGATAAATAATGATTAAATGCAGAAGTATCGTCAGGGTTTTTTTAATATTATATATTGTTGTATATATAGAACCAGTTTCTACTATAAAACTAATTTATGCGCTGCTTTATTAAGAGGTTATGTTTGTTTCGCAAGTAGCTTTGATGAAATTTTCTAACGTTAAGTAAAACTAATAAGTTTTGTTTTAAAAAATTAAACAAATCCACCTTTCTTATTACTGTTACAATGCTTGCTTTTTTACACATATGTATCAAACACTAAGAGAAATATGAACGGAATTCGGTTTAAAGGTATACGACTATATTCCTTAGATCGAATCAATGACTTCTGATAACGACTTGGTTCGATTCCACTTGGCACTTACTAAATAATGCCAACTCAAATATATATATATTTAAAAAGATATTTGTAATATTTTTTCTAAAATTTTAATTGGTCGATACTTTTAACTTGACAGCTTGTCAAATTTCAGATATTTAATTTTTTAAAATTTAATATTAAAATATTAAGTAATCCCTGGTAATGACACTTAATTTGAAAAGCAATTATTATAATTTCATATTAATCTAGAATAAATAATTATCCTACGTTGTTGAGAGTTTGTACTTGATTTATGTCAATAAGATAGGAGACTTCTTATGTGATTAATTTCGCTAATTGAGAAAAGTTCCAATAGCCGAGTATATATATATTTTACAAATATATTTTTATTGGATATATAAGACAATACAAATAACTAATTAAAAAATATATACTGTATATGCCATCAT
The DNA here is from genome assembly GCA_028023455.1 of Epiperipatus broadwayi. Taxonomy (NCBI): domain Eukaryota; kingdom Metazoa; phylum Onychophora; class Udeonychophora; order Euonychophora; family Peripatidae; genus Epiperipatus; species Epiperipatus broadwayi. Next base: position 7,143,970 of record JAQFVV010006238.1, read on the forward strand.
CATCTTTAGCAGACACTCTTAAATGAGTACGGTTATTTTAATTCCGCAAGTAAAAAATACAAAAAAAAAAAAAATAGAGTATAAAAATAAATAGTACAAATTATAAAACAGACCAATTGACGAGTGCGGGTTTAGCATGAAATACATATATTGGTGATTATTTATCTTTTCAAAATGTGTGTGATCAAGTGTATCCACAGTATGAAATAGCATGGATGGTTGAGGGTTGTGTGAAAGTCTGAGTTCAAACCCCCTATATATTACATATACAAGTGCAAGTATGAAAAAGACTGTACTGTAGAAAATTCATATTTTCAAAACAAAGAAATAAAATGTTGAGTTAGTATTGCCATGCATGTAATTAAAAAATGTGAATTGTCTCAACATAGCTTCAGAGAGCAACCAATTAGCTATATTAGCTTAAGTGTGTGAGTAAACCTATATAAAACATGTACTATTTAATTTTGATCTATAAATGAAGATACATTGTCTTTCATTAAAAATAGGTTGACTTAATCAGGCAAGGAAGGATTTTGATAGCCCACCATTGGTGATGACCTACTATTAATGAACATATCATAACATTTTTTTATTACAGAATATCAATTTTAGAACTATGGTTTGTCAAAAAACCGTATTTCCTTTTGTAAATTGGTATGGTAAAAGACATATATACATATATTTAATTTTTTCTTTTTAGCAGGGCATTTTAGCCCAATCCAATTACAACCACCCATTGACTTGGGAGTGGACCAATCTCTTCTTACTATAAATGCATTTTAAACAACCACTTGGAATGAGCAATGGATACATAGCACATGTCATCAACATCATCATTATTGATACACTGCAGTATGAAGGTCTCTCTAAATTCTCCACTCTCTAGCCCTCTTCTCTACATCACCTCAGCACACTTTCTTATTTCATCCATCCATTTCACATATAGTATTTTTCTAAGTCTTTTATAATTGATTGGAACCCAGTTTAAGATTTCAATTGTTCACGTGTGTGTATATATATGTGTGTGCGTGTGAGTATGTATACATATTGAAACAGGAATGTCTGCCACACATAACTTAAAACATACATATCTTAGAGACAATGTGTTGGGGCATTTATTTAACTCATATAAGAAAAAAAGATGGTACACACATTTTAACTATAAAAATAATAAAGCACAATTTAATAAAATAAGTAATAATATTCTTTATATTTGAAAAACTTAAAATGAAATAAAACACCTGTGTTGCAAAAATAGTATTTCATTTATTTCTGATTCTGACAAAAATCAATCTGAAGTTTAAGTTTGTTATAAAAGTAAAAAAAAAAACCTTAAAGAGAAAAACAAAAATAGTTTCTTTTAAATATATATATATATTGCAATGGTAATAGTGGTTACAAAAATAGTTTCTTTTAAATATATATATATATTGCAATGGTAATAGTGGTTACATATACTTAAATATTTCCATGGTAAATGGGTTTGAAGCAAGATCCAAAGATATACAAATACACATGGCAAGTTTTGATTCAAATAAATATTAAATATGATGAAAATTAAATGATCAATAAAATTTGAATAAAATGATTCAATTCAAATATATAATAGTATTAATCAATCGATGATGATGATGATAATTTAAAAGTGCAACTCCTTCCAAAAGTATTTTATTTGTGTTTCATTTTTAATAAAATAAAATAAAAATGAATCTCTCAGGTGCCAAATCTTTTTTTTATGTGCCAAAGTGTTGGCCAGGAAGCGAATACTGGAACAACTGCTTGGCCACCAATGCTTGACAGGTGCCAAAATCTTCTAATAAGAAAATTTACTTTTGCAAAACTTATTAATGCATCATCATTTATAAATTATTATCACCATCCCTTCATGTCCCCTAATAAATTGCATGATTTCAGAGGGTTGTGAATATTAAATAGCACATTGACTATTAAAAGTGTAACGTTTGAATTGAGTTGCAGACACAAACTAAAGGAATTATTAATAATAATAAACAATTTATTAATAATGAATAAATAAAACTGTTGTTTTATATTCTCACAACTATTAATATATATATATTAAATATCATCACAGTAATAAAATATATATTTTATTTAAGTTTAAGACTTTATAATATTTATAATAATGAGATCTTACCATGTGAAATATTTAAACAGTTCCAAATCATGGTTTTCTGTAGATATCATTGTCTTCATTAATTTCTCCAAAGATGGTAGTGCTTCTTCTTGAATACTGTTAATGAGTAAATACAGTAGTATTGGTGACATTACATAGGACATTATATTATTAGATCTTGGGTAGCTCCTATAGTACTGTTCATTTCTTTCTTCATGGTATTATTATAGTGGGCACTGACTGGTTTTGGTAAACTTTAGCATTAATTTGTAGATCTGACTGCATTTTCCAGGTATTTTGGCAGGTGTGTTTTTCATTGCCTAATCACGCATGGTAGATAGTTTTCGTCAAGATAAAATTTTCTTACTTGTTATTATGACTGGAGTATTAAAAACACTGTAAAACAGCCAGAAAGATACAGAGGTTTCCCTCCTCAATATAGAATCACTACAATAATATTTCTTACATTGAGTCTTCAAATAACCCAAATATATTAGATTGCCGAACTGGGCTGCACTATTGGACTTGACTGGAATTCAAATTGCTTGTTTTAGACCTATTTATACCTATTTAGCTATTCAATAGTGTTTTTTAGACAATAGATTTGTCACCAAATGATTATTAAGATTTGATCTTTCTTTCTTGACATGTTTTGGGGAAAACATATTGTAAATCCAAATCTACAGACATTATTTCATAATTTGATACATAAAGAAATGAAGAGAATAAAAAATGTGGATTGTTTTTTTTTTATTTTCGTTAAAATGGGAAGAAAAAAAATTGTTGCCAACCTTTAAATAGAGCTCAATAATATACTGGTTTTTTTATTAACCCCATAATTTTAAATATTATTTTCATATCCACCATCAGATTTACTTCAAGAATTGATAAGTTGTTTAAATAAAACTTCCATTTGAAAGGCAGAATAAATAGGGTTCAATATGCTTTATATTTTTATAAACTACACAATTCAAATCTTAGTGCACATCAAAAACATTTTTCTTTTTCCTTTACAATGTAATTCATCATCAGGTTTCTCATATATTACAAAGTAAATACTTAATAATATGATCAAATGCATAAATTAACTTTTAATATTTCAGTCAGTTTACTTGAGTGACATGTATATATGTGAACATATGCACATGGTAGTTGAAATACTGGTCAGTTTGTGAAAGCATAAAATATTTGCTGATAACACTGTGTGACCATCAAAGCATACCATGCATTGTCAGGAAATATGTAACTAATCATTGCTTATCATTCAGGAATTTCAAACAATGTAGTTCCAGGTAAGTTCCAAGATGTTAATAGTTCTGTGTTCTTTTGAACAAATTATTTATTATGAAGTTATTTCTATATGAAAGTGATGAAAAAAATGTACTGTTGCTAGATAAGAATCCAGTATATATATATTGTAATGTATTTCAAATTATATATATATATTGTAATGTATTTCAAATTATTGATTTCAGTCTTAATAAAATGTTCCATGAAACCCATTTCTTTATTTGTTTTAATTATAAATTTGTTTAAATGCACATTGATTACATAAGTAATATATTCTAAGGCTGTAAAACCTCAAGAGTGTGTGCATGAAAATGTGAAGGTAGGGACCTCTACAGGTCTTAACCACAAGCTTATGCTTTGGAAGAAAAGAGCATAAGGTCCCTACCTTCACATTTTTATGCACACACTCTTGAGGTTTTATGGCCTTAGTAATTATTATTTGTTTTAACTAAAGTTTATTATTCTGAAAAAAGTATTTCATTTAAATTAAATTAAAATAAGGAAAAATCAGTAGTTTGTTTATCAAAAAGAAATTTTATGGTAAAATGATTATCAATGAAATCTACCTAAGCAAAAAATACCCATCTATTTATCTATATATGTAAATATATAAAAGCAGTTCATGATTAAACAATATTACCAAGGATCTCAATTTGTTTGTTGTCAGTGCAATCTTTTTTCATGATAAAAGTGTATATATATTAAGCATAATAATGTTCAAGGCTAAATGGGTTTGTAAGTAATCATTAAAAACTAGTTAACAGACAATCCCAAAATTAATAACATTCAAACATTATTTAAACAAAGGAAATGAATCCTTCTTTCCAAGCTATGATTTAGAGCACCTATTCTTAGTTGCTCTGATGTTTATAAGCATATATTTGTTAACATTGTTGGTAATTCAGAGTGAGATTCATTTATCAACCAGATCGAATATGGCATTTAAGAGTTATTAAACTCATAATTAATAATAAAGCCTGGAGACGGCATCTCACTTTTAACATCTTGATTGTAATAATTTAAACAAGATTTAATATGTAAACTTTAAACATAGCTCGATGTATATGTAAACAAAGAGAGTAAACCATTCTTCCCAGGTTAGGACTTCAATTAAGGTGTTAAAAGTGAGATCTGTCTCTAGACTTTCTATTGCTAATTATGAATTTAATAACTTTTAAGTGCCACACTCCATCTGGTTGATAGATTAATTTCACTCTGAATAACCAGCAATGTTGACAAAGGTTATACTTATAAACATCAGAGCAACTAAAAATAGGTGGATTCAATCTATTCTTGATTTCTTTGTTTAACTTTTAGATGCTTTTTAAGTCATACTCTAGGAAAGAGTGATTTACTCCCTTTGTTTGACTATATCTTGAGCTGTGTTTAATTAAAAGTTTACTTATTATTTAAGTAATACTTTGTGCCAGTAATTTCAATCTCTATGGTGAAGTTGCAATCTTTAGTATCTATACAAGTATATTAGTGCAGTAGTAAGAGTGGGATTTCACCCTTATTGTTTAAGGAAGGTTGCCTTGACAATAGTTTGAAGTTGCTGATTGTTATTGCTATTCAAGATTGTGTAAGTATTGACTGGTTTTTAATGTATGTGCAAACAAGATGGGCATGTAAGCAGATAATTATATCATTATATTATTGGCTTTACACTTGTTTAATAATTCAATATCTGTCTCATATTTGTAACTAATCAGAAATCTGAAACAAGTCTATTTATGCTATATAAAAAGCCACCATGCAAGCAAGTAGTTGGTTGCAGATGGTTGTTGTGGGTTTGCCTCCTGGCCAATGCTATGAATATGGAAAAATATTTATTTCAGACTTGACATCATTTTATTACTCTATCAACTGCACACAGCTATGATTATGAAGCCATAGAGCTTTAAATAAATTTAATAATATATATAACTTCTTTAACGAGCGTTATAAGTGCATAATTATTGATACTCTTTACATTGTAAAATTATTAATTATTATTTTAAATTATTTTATTTAAATACCAAATTAGGTTATTTGCCTCCATCTTATACACTCATATACATATATGATGGAGAATCTTGTTATATTTGACAGTGCCAGAGAATAATTTATTGTGGTGTGTAGATTTTTTATAATTATTTTTGAAATTATATGGATGACACAATTAGTTGACACACATAGAAATTTTATGTTTTCTATTTATTTGTGGCCTATATAGTACCAATATAGGCTTGAGGCTTATCATCGTTATAACTACAACTAATCATTTTACTAAACATTTTATTTTTTAGATTTATATATATAGAGAGACACATACAGAGAGAATACAATTAATTTGAATATCTACTATTGAAATCTTCTATTGTACTAACCAAATTTTAAAATGATTACAATGAATAAATTAATTTTCACATAAATTTACAAACAATCATTTGCAATAATTTGACTATTAGTTTATCTTAACTGAATTCACAAATCTGAAAAAAAATTTTTTGAATTAATGACATTATATTTGTATATGTGTTTAAATATTTGTAAATATTTTGTTTCTATTCATATGTATTTTATATTTATGTGTTTGATTATTTATATTTTGCTTTGGTATATATGGGTAAAAGTCAATCATCATGATTCTGTTCCTATAACTTCAGCTTACTCAATGTTGTATCAGCAGTATACTTTTTTCTTTTGCCCCAGTTCTACTATATACAGTAAATTGTCGTAATGCTGATGATAAGGGCTTAATAAATTCATATCCAATACTGCTATCCAACATTCCCAGCTTACAAGTTTTTGGCTTTCATCAGTGAGAAGCTTTTGATTTTGGACTGGTATCTAAATTTTTAGAATCTAATGCATCTTTTACACACCAGCCATCATTTCAAACTTTCTAATTCACTTCAAGCCAGATTGCCTGCACAATTATAGAGAAATAAAACTAGTTCAATTTTTATGCATTACGGTGGAGTAAACCTCAAAGCATGGATCAAAATCCAAAAATAAAGAAAAAAAATCCAAAGCTCTTCACCAATGAAAGCCATAAGCTTGAAACTAATCTGGGGATATTGGATAGGAAAGCACTGGATAAGGATTTATTAAGAACTATCATCTGTATCTATCAACTACTAAAACTTACAGTAAGTGATATAGCTGTGATGAAAGAAAAAAAAGGATGCTTCTAAAACAACATTGGGTAAGCTGAAGTCATGTGGCAGAGTTACATGGATATTTTATTGGTTTTAAATTATTCTTAGAGGTGGTATAAAAGTATTTATAGTTCTTTAACAACTAAGGATGCCATAATATATAGAAACTGAATAGATTTCAGTTCTCGATGACTGCATAGGTAAATTGGCTTAGATTGAAAACTTTTATATGTTTTCAAATTGAACTGATCGTTTAATAGTGAAACAGAAAGGTAAAGATAGCTGGGAAAGAAAAAGAGCATTAGATGCTAAAAATCCAGACTCTAGTCCAAGATGCAAAGTTCATCACTGATGAGAGCCATGAGTTTAGAACTAGTCTGGGAATATTGGTTATGGCAGCACTCAATAGGGATTTATTAAACACTGTTATCTACATCTATCAATTACTAAAGCTTGTTGTAACTGGCACGACTATGGTGAAAAAAAAAAGTATGCTTTATATATGAGTAAATTCATGATTTTACAATATATTTTGCATCATTCTGATTAACAAATTTTTCTTTATATTTCTTGATAAATCTCTTGATTTTATAATCAGCATGCAGACACACATTATTAACTATAGAGAAAATATTTCATGGTTTACAATGATAAGTTTAATTAAGTTCTTTATACATATCGACTAAAAAATATATTTGAAACATATACGTTTATTTAAAAAATAAAATTACAAAAATGAAAACTATCCCATTACACAATATATCTAGTGAAAAGGTGATTGGTTATTTCTCCAAGATGGCCTGCATTGCCATCTATGAATCAATGCATGTATTACATAGCAACATAGTTTAGATATTAACCATAAAAATGTTAAGACATTAAAATGTCTGAATCATAAATATGCATATGTGCCATCGAATGGATGTTTGGACAGTGCCTGAATAGACTAAATTTTATTTATTTGTTTTTATAACTGAAATTATTTTTAAAATTCTGCTATTACATAATGCTACATTTATAAAAGCTCACTCTCTTTCTCTCTCTCAGTCTTTGTGAAGAGAAAAGAATTTTATACTACTTTTAGCAATTAATTCACTTCATTTTTTGTTCGGAAACTGTTTGAAACGGCTATTATTTCTTTCTATTTTAATTTAAATATTAATAACTTAGAAGAAAAGCATCAATATTTTTACATTATTACAAAGTTTGCTAATTTAATTTTTAAAAATAAAAATATTTTACAATAATAGTAGGACAAAAATTATGAGGTTTTTTTTTTTTTAAAAAAAAAAAAATTCTTTTAATTTTTAATGTGCAGTTATCCTAAAAAATAAAAAAAGTTGAATATCTTATAACTGAATGGCTTTAAAGCTCGGGAGTTGATGAAGGTTGAGGGCCGGAAAGGCAGTAATGGAATTGATCCAATGATATTAGATTCTACCATTGCACTAAAGTATCCATGGCGTTGGATATTTTTATGAAATATTTTAATGCATTCTATGATTTTGATTTTACAAATAAAACATTCTTTACTGTTCAAAGTTGTTTATAATTATATGTTATTATGCTAATAATTATATTTTACAGATAAAATATTTTTAAACAGGCAAAAAATCTCTCCATGTAGTAGTGCCACCTTGTGCTAACCAGGGTAATCAATGGATGTCAGAAGACTTGTGCATAAAATCCTTATCTAGTGCCTACTCATCCTATATCCCCAGACTAGTTTCTGGCTTGTGGCCTTCATCAGTGAGAAGCCTTGGATCTGAGAGCACTGCACCTAGATCTTAGGATCTAATGCAACCCTCCAGCAGCCACCTTTTATCTCTACTTTACTACAAAACTATGAGAATGAAATTGAAAACATAATAATATTTTCAATCTAAGCTCAATAGCTTATATAGTCATATGGGTCTGAACTCAATTCAGAACCCATACATAGTTTTATAGTAAAGTAGAGATAAAAGGTGGCTGCTGGAGAGTTGCATTAGATCCTAAGATCTAGGTGCAAATGCTCTCAGATCCAAGGCTTCTCACTGATGAAGGCCACAAGCCAGAAACTAGTCTGGGGATATAGGATGAGTAGGCACTAGATAGGGATTTTATGCACAAGCCTTCTGGCATCCATTGATTACTCTGAATAGCACAAGGTGGCACTACTATATGAAGAGATTTTTTGCCTGTTTACTAACAGTTATGTGCTAGCATTAGATGGTGATCATGTGATGTTTAGTAGTTTAAAATATTCTTATTAGCATAATAGCATATACTTATAAACAACAGTAAAAATGTTTTATTTTTTCTAAGTAGTAATTTTTACTTTATGTTTACCAATAAATTAAAGTGAAATTGTTTTATAATTATAAACATTTTGTGATTGTGTGATTAATTAACTGCAGGAGTAGGGTGGCAAATTCTGAAGTTCAGGCTCTGTGGATAGTGATTCTAGTAGGACCACTTCTGTTATCTGAAGTTCTTATAAATATTTGGTCAACAAACCATTTGATTATTTATTCATTTTATTACCTTGATTAATTTAGGTTGAGTAAAAATAATCTAACGGTTTGCTGCTTGGGAGGTTATCTGATATTTAATGACAAGGGGCAACAGAACCAAACAGCAATCTATGCATTTTGGCTCTCTTTTACCACTGCAACAAACCATTCAGGGCATTACATAATCATTTTTTTTACATTGCTTAACCAAAAAGTAAAAAAAAAAAAACCTTCAAAGATTATTTTATGATGGATCATGGAAATGAATTAAAGTTTATATGGTTAAGGTACAACATAACAGAAATATTTTATCATTATTGTTGTTATACAAACTTTATTTATAAACATTATGGTGTAATAGTCAATGAGTCAGTCTACATGCTCTTGGTCTGGGCCCGAATGTAGATGAAATTAGGAATTTTTCAAGCATCAAACTTTATATTTTTATTCAACAAAACAACCCATCAGGCTAGCAGTTATTTTTTCAGTAAATGAGTATTTAATTATCATAAAATCCACCACATTGCGAATACTCACCAATGTAAATAATCAGACTATTCTCTTTAACGAGAAATGTATAATAAAAAAATATTGAACTACTAATATAAACACAAAAATGCAGCTGTTTAAAATAAAGAATTCAGATTACTTTGAATAGGAATGTAGTTTCTGTAAACTGATTTTAATATGATAGCATTCCAATTACTTGCTGTGAAATATACTTCTATGGGAGTTAAATTATAATTTATTTTTACTTTAAAAGTTTATGCATAAAATTTAATTAATTGCAGTTTTAACTTTACTATTATATAATTATATTTTGAATTGCAGGTTTCAAAGTAACTCAACCCACTTCTTTGACACCATCCACTTTAGATAATGCAGTAATCGTTTACTAAACTGGAGATTGTCTCTAGTACAGATATAAACTTCAAACCTCGATTTCATGCTGAACTAGCACTCATCAATTGGTTCAGGCTATTATATCCAATATATATCTTTATTATATGAAAAATATTTATCTATATTAATAAATTACATTTTGAATTACAAGTGTCAAACTAACTCAACCCACATCTTTAACACCATCCACTTTAGAGAATTACAGTAATAATTAATTATTACTAATCATTTACTAAACTAAAGATTGTCTCTAGCATAGATATAAACTTTAAAAGTTAATTAAAGATTAGTATATCTGATTTTTTAAAATTAAGCACACAAACACATGGAGTTATTCACATTTCTCTTTCCCACATGTAATCTCTTTATAAATATATTAAATAATGTCAATACTACCACATATTCTTTTAAATTCATATAAAAAATGATACAATTTCTTGGTTAGTAAATGATTAGTAATAATAATTACTGCATTTATCTAAAGTGGATGGTATTAAAAACGTGAGTTGAGCTAGTCTGACACTTGTAATTCAAAATGTAATTATTCAATATAGATAAATATTTTTCATATATTAAAAATATATATGAGAGATGGTGATCTGGACCAACTGATGAGTGCTGGTTCAGCACAAAATGCAACTTGGAGGTCATTTGTTTCTTATTGTATCTTTATTTATATGAATTTTAAAAAATATGTGATGGTATCAAAGTTACTTAATATATTTATAAACTTTATTATACTAACATATATTTATATTGAAACGGGTCGTCAAAAATGCACATTTATTGCAACTTTTAAAATTTTGTAACTAATTTTTGGCAACTTTGTGGCTGTGGTGATGGACAGGCCCTTTAAGCAGAGGAGTAGAATACCATCAATAGATTAATCCTCAACAGTACCTATGGCCAGGTTGAGGTTATATAAAGCAAGTCATACGTATACGTTTCCAGGCCATAGCACTCCTCGGCTTCTAGATCAACACCCTACATCCAGAACACCTTATTTGTTTTAAGTATACAACTCAGGAAACATCTGAACATATAAATTAAATATATGCCAGCATGCTCAGATGATAGGCCATGAATCTAGTGATTGAAACATCCCAAGCTATCTCATACTCTGTATCAGAGATCCAACGCATTTATTTAACACATAAAAATAATTATACTTTTAAATTAATGGTGATGCAGTGACAAGAGAGAGAGTAGACCAAATAACAATTAAGAAAACATTATTTATTCACACACACACACACACATATATATATATATAAATATAAACAATACAAAAAATATTTTGCTCTTTAACCAAAAGTCACTTAATAGTATACAAAATCATTTGTGACAACACATGCCAACCTGTATACATGAATTGTGCAACACCAGTATCTATATAACCATACCAAAACTCAAATTTATGCTAGATCAATTTTTTAATGAGCACAAATCCAGATCTGGCCACACCTTTGAGCCTATATCTTCTAGGGTCATCGGACTGAACACAATGATGCCAAATGCAAGGTGAAAGAGACCTGACATATCACTAGAGACAAATATACAATTAACAAAAGACTCCTGTGCCTCCCTTTCAAAAAATGGCCAACTTAAACAACTAGTTTGCTATTCAAATATGCTAATTACTTATTCTCATCTCTTTAATAAGCTCCATAGTTTTATGTTCACCATCAATAGTTTTATGTTCACCATCAATGCCATGATTATTATTAGTACAATTATTATTGACATTATTGAAAAAATAAGAGGTTTATTGCAGCTGGGCCAAAAATATCATTAAAAGATGATAACAATCAAACCCTTAAATTATAATAATCTCAACCTATAGTCAAGGCAACCTCCTTAAACAATAAAGTTGTACCACCTTTATATATGGTCTAATATATTTTTATAGACACTAAAAATTACAATTTGATCAAGGAGTGTGAGATTAATAATGCAAAAAAGTTTAAACAAACCTCATTAATCAGGCAAATATAACCTGTTCTGAAAGCAGACTAATAAATAGTCAATTATAATCTCAAGATTCAGAAAGCAAACTAATAGCAAATCATTTATAACATTCAAATTAAAGTCTTAAACAGGATTCCAAGAAATGAATGGTGAAGATAAAGTACCTTTTTGGAAAGATGTGAAGAAGAAAAGCTATGAATTGGAGGCACTGAATTAAACTTGGATGAGCTTTATCCTGGTAAACATTGAAAATAATGACAACAATGTTAAAAGGATTAAAGTAATGTTTAATGGATCTTCTCCTGTGGAAAATAAAGATTAATATTTATAAATTAGAAGATGGAAACAAGAACAAATATTTTCATTAGATTATTAGTATAGATGGAAGCATAATAGAAAAACTTAACCACAGAATTACATTTAGATGAAGTGTTTATGATATGACTAATTAAATATTAAAAGGAAATGTGTCTATATGTTTAAAAAAAAGTTTTTAATAGATGTGTTTTACCAATTCTTACATAGAGATTAACTGAAAAACAATAAGAAACCTCAGAACACTGAATGAATTATAAAAAGATTTATATTTGAAGTAATAAGAAAAGGTCAAAAATAAATTATGTAATTGAGATAAATTGATATCACTGACATTATTGAAAGAATTAAGATAGTAAAATAAAGCTGGGAGATATATTATTAGAAGAGATTGTAATACATGGACAGTTAAAATGTTAAACTGGATACAAATTGATTTCCATGAGATTGTAAAACACTTAGAAAAAAACAATTGGAGATGATTTGATGGTATGATGTGGAAAAGAGAGGTGATTTATGAGAAAAGTGGATTAAATATGGAGACATTTCCATCTTGTAATGGTTAATCAAAGATTGAAAAATAATGCTGATGATAATATGATACAATAGTGAAAAAAATGTCATTATATATGAAAATGAGGTTTGATAGGTTAAAAGAATAGCTATTGAAGTGGATTATTAGTGAAGATATGAGGAAAAATCAATGTGAAATATCATCAGAACAAAACAATAGGAATGGTATAGACATGTATAAAGGATGTCTTAAGAAAGATTATCAAAACAAATATTAAACTGGATATCACTGTAAAGAAAAAAAGGCATCAAAAAGAGATTGAAAAGAAGAAATAGAGAAATTATAAATAGAACTTACAGAAAATTTTATAATTGGACAGATAAGTACAGTGATTAGGAATTAGATGACATTATAGAGTATTGTTAAGAAAAGATTGATTAATATGAAAATATGAAGCAAAAAGATATATATGCAATCAAAATAAAGACATGTTTCATGTAACAATTAGTGACTGGAAAACATTTTGGATACACGATGTTTTGCATAATATGAATTATAGTTTTCACTTTTATTTAACACTAATTGATTGAAATGATTATTGTGTCATTTATGAGATAAAGAAAAATAATGTTTAAGGCAAAAAAGTATAAAGATAGAAGGCCAAAAAAGTATAAAAATAATGGAAGACCCAAAACATGTTTAAAAATGATAGAAAAAATCAAATCATGTATACTGGTAATGAACAAGAAGATATAAGAACGATTTGATAGAATTAGCATTAAGTTGAGTGAAATGATTTGATAGAATTAGCATTAGGTTGAGTGAAAAACGAAAATAAAACTTTCTAAACAAACTAGTAGAGAAATAAAAAAAATGTTAAAGACTGAGATAAAAAATGCTGAATGGCCTTAAATTTGCATAGATTGGTACAGTTGGTAATAATAATAGTAGTAGTAGTGATGATGACGATAATAATAATAATGATGATGTCAACAACAACAATAATAATAACAGCAACAACAACAAATTTAACTGATCTTCAAGCATGAAAATCATAAGCTAAGTGCAAACCTTTTATTAAACAGATCAATTTGGGAATTATTTTCTTTTGCTATTCTCATTCTTTGCAGCTAACAACTGCAATATGTAAGAAGATCACTTCAAGGTAAATGCATCTCTAATAGCACTTCATTTAGGAGAAGACTTTGCTTAGTATTAAACTTACCAATAGTTTGGCAATAAGTTGAATGTTTATTGATGGATGTTTTATTTTTTAAGCAAGAAAATCTAGATGTTCATTTATTAACCAATATTAAATGGTTATTTGGCTCTGGCCTTGCTGCTTGAATGACACTTTACCATAGATGATTATATATATAAACACTACATTTATAAAGTTTTTTTTTGCTTTTATTAGTACATCCCTCATTTCAGCTACACCATTTCACAATTACCCACCAATGTAGAAACCTAAAGCACCTTCTCTCATAAATGTATGCATTTTATGGGTAAGCCACACATCAAGAGAGTTAAAGATATCAAATATCATAATTTCTATACTCATGTTGTCAGCTTAATAATCATCCATTATATTGCTCTCATGCAATATAAGGATTGATTTCTAGACCCTTTTAATACTTTTAAATTTTAATACTTTTTAATATTCGTTTCATTGCAGATATATTTTGACATTTTTATCATTTGTGCTTTTTTTAAATCAACAGCGTCATGAAACTGTTAATGAAGCCATCATCGATTTAAATTCAATACTTTTTTTTTTAAACTTCAGCCTCATAATGCTGCAGTGTAGCCTGTGATAATTTAGTTTTGGAATTACAGCTTACCTAAATTAGTGACTTAATGATCACTTCAGCTTTTAGTTTAACTAATTAGTTTCCATTTTATGATTTTCATTAAATACACACTTCTTTTCCGTGGCTTGTTAAAACACACAAAAAAGTGATAATGTTGATTCATCGCTTCACAAATTTATAGGAACAATATTAAATTGGAAATAATTAATTAAAACGCTTTGTGTTACTTATCATCGTAAAAAGAAAAAAAAGTACGAAACTAAAAATTAAAATAAAATCAATATTGTACAATTCTTATCCTGTAGTAATCTAGAATTTAATAAATCTGATTGTTCTAGATTTCAAAATTTTCTACATATTGACAGATGGTTTAATTATTAAAAATAATTAATACAATTACATTTAAATCCTACTAGTATTAAATAAAGGAAAAAAAAAAAACAGATGTTTCTGAATTTCAGAAAATGCTGTGTTTACAATTATGCATTTATAGAGGATAAAGGACTATGTGTGTGTGTAAACAATTAACATTCGATCTCGTAGACAAAGTTAAATATATCTCATTTCTATTTTGAATATATAAACAACAAATTAATTAAAATGCATGCATAATTTTAGTTGTATGTTTTATATTATAACCACATGATTTAATACAGTGAGAAACCGTTCAAAATTCATAATCCACAACTACTGTAATGTTTCTTCCGATAAACTTCCGACCAATACATCTTTCAATTATATTTATATTCCATAAAAGATATATACTTAAAAAATATTGGTAATGAAAATAAAACGAAAACATGAAAATAGATGGCTGGATAAAAATATTAAGAATAGGCATTTGTCGGAAATTATAAAGATGATTAGTGTTTTTAAATACTTGTGGAATAAAAAAAAAAATAGAATGGCTTGAAAAGGCTAAAGAAGGTTTTAATAAGGGCAGATAATTTTATAATTTATATTAGAATTTTAAAAAAGCTGAGAAAAATCTAATTTTAAAAAAAGGTAAAAAATAAATAACATTGAACGTTTGAGATATGAATTTGAAGAAAATGAAAGAGATAAACTGATTAGGGCAAAAAAAAAAAGAATTAATCATGTACTTCAAGACAAAATAAATTATAAAAGATATAAGTCTGTAGAGAATAAACATAAAGGTAGAAAAAAAAATTGATAAATACTTTTAAAAGATTAAAACAAGAAACAAAAAAAAAGCTTTGAGATATCAATTTGGTTTGGTATGTGAAAATCACTTTTTGAAAAATAAATAATGAACGTTAAGATTATGTATATTATAAGAGACTTGAACTCAGATTTTCAAACTCCCCACAGCTATCCAATCCACCTTACACAAGTGATACACATGTAAAACAGATAAATGATCTCCAATATATGTATTTTATGCTGAACCAGCACTCATCAGTTGGTACAGATCACCATTTCCCACACATATATACAATCACTGCTCAGTTTATATTAAGATAGCAAATCTTCAAACTTTAATAGACAAGCTTCAATTTTCTTCACTCCCAACTCTTCAGCCATTTATATCATTGAAAATCCAAGGTTGAAATGTTTAAAACCCTTGATGATGCCAATATTATTGTCAAACCAACTTCAAATTTTTAATGATGTGGATGACTGAAGAGTTGGACAGTAGAGAAGATTGAAGCTTGTCCATTAAAATTTGAAGATTTTCTATCTCAATATAAACTAAGCAGTGATTGTACAAATATGCAAAATATGGTGTTTTGAATCATATTGGTGATGTTACACCTTTTTCACATGTTTGTTGTCATGTGTATCAGTTGTATAAGATGGATTGTATAGCTGTAACAAGTTGAAAGTCTGAGTTCAATCTTATAATTAGATTAAGTTTAGTACAGAAAATATACATGCATTTAAATATTATATACATATAAATTATTAGGCAATACTAATCACTTTGAATACAAATTTTGTGGATACCTAACTTTGTTGAAAACTTTTCAACTATCATTATCTTCACCAAAAAAAAAAAAAATTCTCTAGGAATAGTTTCTATGTAACTATCTTTTCTAATGTT